>JAQMYR010000044.1:59647-113018 GCA_028536675.1 Aphelocoma californica
CCCTGGATTTGGGCAAAACAACCCTGATTTGGGGTGGGAAATGGGGGAAAAAACCCCAATTTGGGCAAAAAACCCGGATTTGGGCAAAAAAAAACCAATTTGGGCAAAACAACCCCGATTTGGGCAAAAAACCCCCGGATTTGGGGTGGGAAATGGGCAAAAACAACCCCAATTTGGGCAAAACAACCCGGAATTGGACAAAACCAGCCCCAATTTGGGAAAAAAAACCCCGGATTTGGGGTGGGAAATGGGCAAAAAAACCTGGATTTGGGGGTAAAAAACCCCGGATTTGGGGGAGGAAATGGGGGGAAAAAACCCCGGAACTGGGGTGGGAAATGGGCAAAAAAACCCCCGATTTGGGGCAGGAAATGGGGGGAAAAAAAACAGAATTGGGGCGGGAAATGGGGGAAAAACCCCGGATTTGGGGTAAAAAACCCCGGATTTGGGGGAGGAAAATTGGGGAAAAATCCCGGATTTGGGGCAGAAAAGGGGATAAAAAACAGGATAAAAAGAGGATTAAGGTGATAAAAACTGAATAAAAAAGGGATAAAAAAGGGATAAAAATGGGATAAAAAACAAGATAAAAAGGAGATAAAAAGAGGATAAAAAGGGATAAAAAGGAAATAAAAGAGCATAAAAAGGGATAAAAAACAGGATTAAAAGGGGATAAAAAACAGAATAAAAAAGGGATTAAAAGGTGATAAAAAACAGAAAAGGGGATGAAAAAGGGGATAAAAAGGGGATAAAAAAGGGATAAAGAAATGGGATAAAAAGGAGATAAAAAGGAGATGAAAAAGGGCATAAAATGGGATAAAAAAGGGATTAAAAAAGGGATAAAAAAGGGATAAAAAGGGGATAAAAAACAGGATAAAAAGGGGATTAAAAGGGGATAAAAAACAGAACAAAAAAAGGGATAAAAACCAGGATAAAAATGGGATAAAACGGGGATAAAAAACAGGATAAAAAAGGGATAAAAAAAGGGATAAAAAGGGGATTAAAAATGGGATAAAAAACAGGATAAAAAGGGGATAAGAAGGAGATAAAAAGGAGATAAGAAAGGGATAAAAAGGACATAGAAAAGGGATAAAAAGGGGATGAAAAAGGGGATAAAAAAGGGACTAAAAGGGGATAAAAAACAGGATAAAAATGGGATTAAAAGGGGATACAAAACAGGATAAAAAAGGAATTAAAAGTGGATAAAAAACAGGATAAAAAGGGGATAAGAAGGGGATAAAAAACAGAATAAAAAAAGGATAAAAAACAGAATAAAAAAGGGATAAAAAAGGGATAAAAAAGGGATAAAAAAGGGATAAAAAAGGGATAAAAAAGGGATAAAAAAGGGATAAAAAAGGGGATAAAAATGAGATAAAAAAGGGATAAAAAAGGGATAAAAAAAGCAAAAAAGGGGCAGAAAAAAAGGGGAAAAATGGGCAAAAAGCAGAACAGGGCTCGGGCTGACTCCTCTGCCTGCGGCCCCATCTCCCAGGGGGATTTTTGGGGGGTTTTCCCGGGATTTGGGGCTCACCCCGGATGCGCATCCCGCGGGGGCTCCTCTCCACGCCGCCCACCAGCAGCAGCAGCAGCGACTTCTTGACGTCCTCGTGGCCGAAGATCTCGGGGGCGATGGAGGCCGCCAGCTTCCCGTAGAAATCCTCCTCTGGAAGGGCCCAAATCCGGGAATTCGGGGGTGGGGCGGCGGAAATCGGACTCGGGGAGCCCGAAATCGGCTTCAGGGAGCCCGAAAATGGTAAGAAGGGCCCCAGAATTGGAGTTGGGGACCCGAAAATTGGCTGGAACGACCCCAAATTGGACTTGGGGACACCAAAATTGGCAACAGCCCCAAAATTGGCTGGAACGACCCCAAAATTAGCAAGAACGGCCCCAGAATTGGACTTGGGGACCCCAAAATTGGCTGGAACGGCCCCAAAATTGGACTTTGAGACCTCAAAATTGGACTTGGGGACCCAAAATTGGCAGGAACGGACCCAAAATTGGACTTGGGGAGCCCGAAATCGACTTCAGGGACCCCGAAAATGGTAAGAAGGGCCCCAGAATTGGAGTTGGGGACCCAAAATTGGCAAGAACGGACCCAAAACTGGATGTGGGGACCCAAAATTGGACTTGGGGACCCCAAAATTGGCTGGAACGACCCCAAAATCGGACTTTGGGACCCCAAAATCAACAAGAACAGCCCCAAAATTGGGGACCCCAAAATCGGCAAGAACGGACCCAAAATTGGACTTAGGGACCCCAAAATTGGCTGGAACGGCCCCAAAATTGGACTTGGGGACCCCAAAATTGGCTGGAACGGCCCCAAAATTGGACTTGGGGACCCCAAAATTGGAGTTGGGGACCTCAAAATTGGCTGGAACGACCCCAAAATCGGCAAGAACGGACCGAAAATCGGGGACCCCAAAATCGGCAAGAACGGACCCAGAATTGGACTTGGGGACCCCAAAATTGGCTGGAATGGCCCCAAAATTCCCCAAATCCCCATTTTTCACCCCAAACATCCCCATTTTCCCCCCAAAATCCCCGTTTTTCACCCAACTCCCCATTTTTCCCCCAAAATCCCCGTTTTTTTCCCCAAAAATCCCCACTTTCTCCCTCAAAAATCCCCATTTTCCCCCCAAAAACCCCCATTTTCCTCCCAAAAATCCCTTTCTTCCCAAAAATCCCCATTTTCCCCCCAAAATCCCCATTTTTCCCCCCCAAAAATCCCCTTTTTTCCCCCAAAAATCCCCATTTCCCCGCCAAAATTCCCCATTTTCCCCCCAAAAATCCCCATTTTTCCCCCCAAAAATCCCCATTTTTCACCCCCAAAATCCCCATTTTTCCCAAATTCCCCATTTCCCCCCCCCAAAAATCCCCATTTTCCTCCCAAAAATCCCCATTTTTCACTCCAAAAAATCACCGTTTTTCACCCAAAATTCGACTTTTTCACCCAAAATCCCCCATTTTCCCCCCAAAAAATCCCCATTTTCCTCCCAAAATCCCCCTTTTTCCCAAAATCCCCGTTTTTCCCCCAAAATTCCCATTTTTCCCAAAAAATCCCCCTTTTTCCCCCCAAAAAATCCCCATTTTCCCCCCAAAATCCCCGTTTTTCCCAAAACCGCCGCTTTTCGCCCCAAACCCACCTGTGCCCGTGATCTCCCGCAGCTCCTCGGGGCTCAGCTCCCCTCCCCCGCCCTCCTCCTCCTCGCTCTTGTTCACCTTGGCCACGTGGTGCCCCTCCAGGAAGGTCTCGGACAGCAGCCCCTGGTTTGGGGCAAAAAACGGCGATTTTGGGAAAAACGGGGATTTTTGGGGGGAAAAATGGGGATTTTGAGTAAAAAAATGGGGATTTTGGGGTGAAAATTGGGGATTTTTGGGGGGAAAATGGAGTTTTTGGACAGGGGAGACTGTTCCCCCCCAGGAAGGTCTCGGACAGCAGCCCCTGGTTTGGGGCAAAAAACGGCGATTTTGGGAAAAACGGGGATTTGGGGGAAAATGGGGATTTTGGGGGAAAAACGGGGATTTTGGGGGGGGAAATGGAGATTTTTTGGGGCAAGAAATGGGATTGTTTTGGGGGGAAAAAGGGGAATTTTGGGGGGGAAAATGAGGGGTGTGGGGCTGGGCAGGTGAGATTTGGGGGAAAAAAGGGGGATTTTGGGAAAAATGGGGATTTTTGGAGGGAAAAAGAGGATTTGGGGGGGGATGGGTGAGACCCCTCCAGGATCAGCAAACCTTGGGTTGGGAAAAACAGGGAAAAGTGGGAATTTGGGGGATTTGGGGTCCCAGGTGGGATTTTTGGGGTCCCAGGTGGGATTTTTGGGGTCCCAGGTGCAGTTTTTGGGGTGCCAGGTGTGATTTTTGGGGTCCCAGGTGAGGTTTTTGGGGTGCCAGGTGTGATTTTTGGGGTGCCAGGTGTGGATTTTGGGGTCCCAGGTGGGGTTTTTGGGGTCCCAGGTGAATTCTGGGTGGATTTTGGGGTCCCAGGTGAGGTTTTTGGGGTGCCAGGTGTGGATTTTGGGGTCCCAGGTGCGGTTTTTGGGGTGTCAGGTGTGGATTTTGGGGTCCCAGGTGTGGATTTTGGGGTCCCAAATGAGGTTTTTAGGGTGCCAGGTGCAGTTTTTGGGGTCCCAGGTGAGATTTTTGGGATGTCAAGGGCAGTTCTTGGGGTCCCAGGGGAGGCTTTGGGGGTCCCAGGTGAGGTTTTTGGGGTCCCAGGTGTGGATTTTGGGGTGCCAGGTGCGGATTTTGGGGTGCCAGGTGTGATTTTTGGGGTGCCAGGTGTGTTTTGGCCACTCACCTGTGTCACCTGGCGGAATCCCGGCCGCAGCAGGGGCAGCAAGGGGAGTTCTGGGAGATCCCAGGTGAGGTTTGGGTGCATTTTGGGGTCCCAGGTGAGGTTTTTGGGGTCCCAGGTGTGATTTTTGGGGTGCCAGGTGTGATTTTTGGGGTGCCAGGTGTGATTTTTGGGGTCCCAGGTGCGTTTTGGCCACTCACCTGTGTCACCTGGCGGAATCCCGGCCGCAGCAGGGGCAGGAAGGGGCGTTCTGGGAGATCCCAGGTGAGGTTTTTGGGGTGCCAGGTGAGGTTTGGGTACATTTTTGGGGTCCCAGGTGAGGTTTTTGGGGTCCCAGGTGAGGTTTTTGGGGTCCCAGGTGTAGATTTTGGGGTCCCAGATGTGATTTTTGGGGTCCCAGGTGCGTTTTGGCCACTCACCTGTGTCACCTGGCGGAATCCCGGCCGCAGCAGGGGCAGGAAGGCGCCGCTGACCCGGACGTGGTCGCCGGGCTGGGCCTGGCGCGTGTTGGCCCCGCTCAGGTGCAGCGACAGCGACCGGGGCAAGTGGCCCACGGGCACCTGGTCGGACTGAGGGCACGAAAGGGGGACAGGTGAGATTTTGGAAGCGATTTTGGGGAGATTTTGGGGCGTTTTGGGACGTTCCAATCCATTTTGGCGACGTCGAAGTCGAATTTGAGGGGTTTTCGGGGAGATTTTTTTTTGTCGTTTCGGGGCAGTTTGTGACGTTTTGGGGGTGTTAAAGTCAAGTTTAGGGAGGTTTTGGGATGCTTTGGGACAGTTTAGGGATATTTTAGGATTTAAAACCAATTTTGGGGAGATTTTTAGGCATTTTGAGACGTTTGGGGCAGTTTAGGACCTTTCTGGGGACAGTTTAGGGACGTTAGAGTCAATTTTAGAAACATTTTTTGGACATCTGGGGATATTTGGAGGCATTTGGGGCCATTCAGGGACATTTGGAGCCATTTTTGGGATGTTTGGGGTCAGTCTGGGGACATTTGAGACAATTTTGGGACATTCCAGGACATTTGAGCCCATTTTTAACACCCAGGCCGCCATTTTGAAAGCAATTCTGAGAGGATTTTTGAGGATTTTGGAGTTTCCTGAGGGGATTTTTTGGGATTTTGGGGTCTCCTGTCAGGAATTTCGGGTTCCCCCCTCACTCACGTGTTCCTGAATCCACAATTCCTGGAATTTGGTGGATTTGGAGCCAATTTTAGGATCCTGGGGGCCGTTTTAAAGACCCTGGCGGCCATTTTGGAAACAATTCTGAGGGGATTTTTGAGGATTTTGGAGTTTCCTGAGGGGATTTTTTGGGATTTTGGGGTCTCCCGTCAGGAATTTCGGGTTCCCCCCTCACTCACGTGTTCCTGAATCCACAATTCCTGGAATTTGGTGGATTTGGAGCCAATTTTAGGATCCTGGGGGCCATTTTAAAGACCCTGGCGGCCATTTTGGAAGCAATTCTGAGGGGATTTTTGAGGATTTTGGAGTTTCCTGAGGGGATTTTTTGGGATTTTGGGGTCTCCCATCAGGAATTTCGGGTCCTCCCCTCACTCACGTGTTCCTGAATCCACAATTCCTGGAATTTGGTGGATTTGGAGCCAATTTTAAGCCCCTAGAGTCCATTTTAAAGACCCCGGCCGCCATTTTGGAATCAGCTTTGAGGGGATTTTGGAGTTTCCTGAGGGGATTTTTTGGGATTTTGGGGTCTCCCATCAGGAATTTCGGGTCCTCCCCTCACTCACGTGTTCCTGAATCCACAATTCCTGGAATTTGGTGGATTTGGAGCCAATTTTAGGATCCTGGGGGCCGTTTTAAAGACCCTGGCGGCCATTTTGGAAGCAATTCTGAGAGGATTTTTGAGGATTTTGGAGTTTCCTGAGGAGATTTTTTGGGATTTTGGGGTCTCCCGTCAGGAATTTCGGATTCCCCCCTCACTCACGCGTTCCTGAATCCACAATTCCTGGAATTTGGTGGATTTTGAACCAATTTTAAGCCCCTAGAGTCCATTTTAAAGACCCCGGCCGCCATTTTGGAATCAGCTTTGAGGGGATTTTGGAGTTTCCTGAGGGGATTTTTTGGGATTTTGGGGTCTCCCGTCAGGAATTTCGGGTTCCCCCCTCACTCACGTGCTCCTGAATCCACAATTCCTGGAATTTGGTGGATTTGGAGCCAATTTTAGGATCCTGGGGGCCGTTTTAAAGACCCTGGCGGCCATTTTGGAAGCAATTCTGAGGGGATTTTTGAGGATTTTGGAGTTTCCTGAGGGGATTTTTTGGGATTTTGGGGTCTCCCGTCAGGAATTTCGGGTTCCCCCCTCACTCACATGTTCCTGAATCCGCAGCTCCTGGAATTTGGTGAATTTGGAGCCCCGGCTCTGCAGGTAGAGCCGCCCCCCCGAGCGGTTGGTTTGGCACTCGCGGCTCGGGCAGAGCAGCAGCGGCGTAAAAGTCGGGCCCTCGATCTGGGGAAAGATCCCAAAAACTCAGAGAACCCCCCCCCCAAAAAATCCACCTGGACCCTCAAAACTTCACCTGAACCCCCAAAACTTCACCTGAACCCCCAAAAATTCACCCAAGATCCCAAAAAAATCCCCCCCGGGGCCCCCAAAATGGCCCCTTGGAAAAGGCGGGAAAATGAGGCCTTCGATCTGTGAGGGGAAATCCCAAAAATTCAGAGAATCCCCCCAAAAATCCACCTGAAATCGCCCCAAAACCCCTCAAACCCCCTCCCAGTTCATCCCAGTCCATCCCAGTTAGTCCCAGTCCGTCCCAGTACCGGCTGGTAGGTCTCAGCCCCGCACTGGTCACAGTTGGAGGTGGCTCTGAGACCCCAAAACTATCCCGAAACCCCCTGAAACTGCCCCAAATTGCCCCAAATCCCCCCAAAACCGTCCCAAATCCATTCCCAGTTGATCCCAATCCCTCCCAGTCCATCCCAGTACCGGCTGGTAGGTCTCAGCCCTGCACTGGTCACAGCTGGAGGTGGCATTGAGACCCCCAAACTGCCCCAAATCCCCCCAAAACTGCCCCAAATCCCCCCAAAACTGCCCCAAACCCATTCCCAGTCCATCCCAGTTAATCCCAGTCCATCCCAGTACCGGCTGGTAGGTCTCAGCCCCGCACTGGTCACAGCTCGAGGTGGCCACACGCAGCAGGGGCCGGACGTCGCTGGCCCGGGTGACGATGCCCTCCCCCAAAACTGCCCCAAATCCTCCCAAAACTGCCCCAAATCCCCCCAAAACTGCCCCAAACCCATTCCCAGTCCATCCCAGTTTGTCCCAGTCCATCCCAGTACCGGCTGGTAGGTCTCAGCCCCACACTGGTCACAGCTGTAGGTGGCCACACGCAGCAGGGGCCGGACGTCGCTGGCCCGGGTGACGATGCCCTCCCCCAAAAACTGCCCCAAATCCCCCCAAAACTGCCCCAAATCCCCCCAAAACTGCCCCAAACCCATTCCCAGTCCCTCCCAGTCCATCCCAGTCCATCCCAGTACCGGCTGGTAGGTCTCAGCCCTGCACTGGTCACAGCTGGAGGTGGCACTGAGACCCCAAAACTGCCCCAAATCCCCCCCAAAAGTGCCCCAAATCCCCCCCAAAAGTGCCCCAAATCCCCCTAAAACTGCCCCAAACCCATTCCCAGTTTGTCCCAGTTTGTCCCAGTCCATCCCAGTACCGGCTGGTAGGTCTCAGCCCCGCACTGGTCGCAGCTGTAGGTGGCCACGCGCAGCAGGGGCCGGACGTCGCTGGCCCGGGTGACGATGCCCTCCCCCAAAAACTGCCCCAAATCCCCCCAAAACTGCCCCAAATCCCCCCAAAACTGCCCCAAACCCATTCCCAGTTAATCCCAGTCCATCCCAGTACCGGCTGGTAGGTCTCAGCCCCGCACTGGTCGCAGCTGTAGGTGGCCACACGCAGCAGGGGCCGGACGTCGCTGGCCCGGGTGACGATGCCCTCCCCCAAAACTGCCCCAAATCCCCCCAAAACTGCCCCAAATCCCCCCAAAACTGCCCCAAACCCATTCCCAGTCCATCCCAGTCCATCCCAGTACCGGCTGGTAGGTCTCAGCCCCGCACTGGTCGCAGCTGTAGGTGGCCACACGCAGCAGGGGCCGGACGTCGCTGGCCCGGGTGACGATGCCCTCCACGGTGACCAAGGAGCCGATGCTGCTGGCCCGGAGCTCCCGCGGGGACAGAGCCTTGGAGCAGGACGGGGCACGGAAGTACAGCTCGCTTTTGGGGTGAAAAACGGGGATTTTGGGCAAAACGGGAATTGGGACGGGGAAAATGGGGATGGGGGGATGTGGGGAGCAAAAAAAACCCCGGAATTTTGGGGTTAAAATGGTGTTTCTAGAAGGAAAAATGAGGCGGCTCCCACTGGGCCTTGGAGCAGGATGGGGTGTGGAAGGACAGCTGGCTTTTGGGGTGAAAAACGGGGATTTTGGGCAAAACGGGAATTGGGACGGGGAAAAGGGGGATTGGGGGGGAAAATACAGAATTTGTGGGGTGGAAAATGGGGGAAAATGGGGGGAAATGGGGTCTGGAGCTCCCACAGGGACAGCGGGTTGGAGCAGGATGGGGTGTGGAAGGACAGCTCGCTTTTGGGGTGAAAAATGGGGATTTTGGGCAAAATGGGAATTGGGACAGGGAAAATGGGGATTGGGGGGGAAAAATATGGAATTTGTGGGGTGGAAAATGGGGGGAAATGGGGTCTGGAGCTCCTGTGGGGACAGCGGGTTGGAGCAGGATGGGGTATGGAAGGACAGCTCTGTTTTGGGGTGAAAAACGGGGATTTTGGGCAAAACTGGAATTGGGACAGGAGAAATGGGGATTGAAGGATGTGGGGAGCAAAAAAGACCCCGGAATTTTGGGGTGAAAAATGGGGTTTCTAGAAGGAAAAATGAGGTGGCTCCCACAGGGCCTTGGAGCAGGATGGGGCACGAAAGGACAGCTTGGTTTTGGGGTGAAAAACGGGGATTTTGGGCAAAACTGGAATTGGGACAGGGAAAAGGGGGATTGGGGGGGGAAAATATGGAATTTGTGGGGTGGAAAATGGGGGAAAATGGAGGGAAATGGGGGGAAATGGGGGGAAATGGGGTCTGGAGCTCCTGTGGGGACAGCGGCTTGGAGCAGGATGGGGTGTGGAAGGGCAGCTCGGTTTTGGGGTGAAAAACGGGGATTTTGGGAAAAACTGGAATTGGGACAGGAGAAATGGGGATTGAAGGATGTGGGGAGCAAAAAAGACCCCGGAATTTTGGGGTGAAAAATGGGGTTTCTAGAAGGAAAAATGAGGTGGCTCCCACAGGGCCTTGGAGCAGGATGGGGCACGAAAGGACAGCTCTGTTTTGGGGTGAAAAACGGGGATTTTGGGCAAAACGGGAATTGGGACGGGAAAAAGGGGGATTGGGGGGGAAAAATATGGAATTTGTGGGGTGGAAAATGGGGGAAAATGAAGGAAAATAGGGGAAAATGGGGGGAAATGGGGTCTGGAGCTCCTGTGGGGACAGCGGCTTGGAGCAGGATGGGGTGTGGAAGGACAGCTCGGTTTTGGGGTGAAAAACAGGGATTTTGGGCAAAATGGGAATTGGGACAGGGAAAAGGGGGATTGGGGGGGAAAAATATGGAATTTGTGGGGTGGAAAATGGGGGAAAATGGAGGGAAATGGGGTCTGGAGCTCCTGTGGGGACAGAGCCTTGGAGCAGGATGGGGTGTGGAAGGACAGCTCCGTTTTGGGGTGAAAAACGGGGATTTTGGGCAAAACGGGAATTGGGACAGGAGAAATGGGGATTGAAGGATGTGGGGAGCAAAAAAACCCCGGAATTTTGGGGTTAAAATGGGGTTTCTAGAAGGAAAAATGAGGTGGCTCCCACAGGGCCTTGGAGCAGGATGGGGTGTGGAAGGACAGCTCGGGTTTGGGGTGAAAAACGGGGATTTTGGGCAAAACGGGAATTGGGACGGGGAAAATGGGGATGGGGGGATGTGGGGAGCAAAAAAACCCCGGAATTTTGGGGTTAAAATGGGGTTTCTAGAAGGAAAAATGAGGTGGCTCCCACTGGGCCTTGGAGCAGGATGGGGTGTGGAAGGACAGCTCGCTTTTGGGGTGAAAAATGGGAATTTTGGGCAAAATGGGAATTGGGACAGGGAAAAGGGGGATTGGGGGGGAAAAATATGGAATTTGTGGGGTGGAAAATGGGGGAAAATGGAGGGAAATTGGGTCTGGAGCTCCTGTGGGGACAGAGCCTTGGAGCAGGATGGGGTGTGGAAGGACAGCTCCGTTTTGGGGTGAAAACACAGAAAAACGGAAAAAAAGTGGGATTTGTGGGAATTGTGGTATTTGAGAAGGAAAAAGTGAGGGGAAAAATGGGGTTCATGGAGCAAAAACGGGGGTAAAATGAGAAAAAACGGGGTTTTTGGGGGGGAAAAGGGGATCTGGACAGGAAAGAAATGGGGCTTCAGGGAGATGGGAAGAGAAAAAATGGGGGAAAATGGGGGAAAAATGGGAAAAAAATTGGGTTTGGGGGTGAAAACTGGAGATGGGAGAGAACAAAACTGGGAGAAATGGGGGAAAAAAATGAGAATTGAGGGGGATTTGGGGGACCTGAGGAGGATTTAGGTGGGATTGGGAAGGATCTGAGGAAGCAGGGTAAGGTTTGGAGGGGTTTGTGGGGTTTTGGGGTGCCCAAAATTGGGGTCTGGGGTCCCCAAAGCCCCTCCCCCGACTCACAAACGCCGCAGCAGCTCCGGGGGGAACTGATTTTGGGGGTCCCTGGGGGCCCCCCCGGCCCGGCCCCCGCTGCTCCAGCAGCAGCCGATGCTCCAGGTAAATGTCCAGGGGGTCCCGGGCGGGGGCCTGGAGGGGGGGAAAAAATTGGGGAGGGGGCTCAGGTGGGGTTTGGGGGGGATCCTCACCCCAAATTGTCCCAAAATCCCAGTCAAAACCACCCTAAAATGCCTCAAATCCCACTCAAATCCCATCGTGGGCACCCCCGAAACGACCCCGAGACCACCCGAAGGTGCTCCAGGTAAAGGTTCTGGGGAGCACAAATTGGGGAGGGGGGCTTTGGGGGGCTTTGGGGGGCTTTGGGGGGTCCCCATGTAGAAGTACCCCAAAATTGTCCTGAAATCGCACTCAAAGGCACCCCAAAATGCCCCAAAATGATCCTGGAATGCCCCAAAGGTGCTCCAAGTAAAGGTTCTGGGCTCAGAGGGACCCCCACCCAAAATCCTCCTGAAGGGATTTTAAAACCACCCCCAAATTCCCCTCAAAAATCACCCCAAAATCCCACTCAAACCCACCCAAAACCACCCCAAACCCCCCTCAAACCCACCCAAAAACCACCCCAAACCCCCCCAAACCACACCAAATCCCCCCCAAATCCCACCCAAAACCACCCCAAACCCCCTCAAACCCACCCCAAACCCCACCCAAAATCCCCCTAAAAACCCACCCAAAATCCCCCTAAAACCACCCCAAATCCCCCCTAACCCCCCCCAAACCCACCCCAAACCTCACCCAACCCCCCCAAAACCACCCCAAACGCCCCCAAAACCACCCCAAACCCACCCAAAATCCCCCTAAAAACCACCCAAAATCCCCCTAAAAACCACCCAAAATCCCGCTAAAACCACCCCAAATCCCCCCAACCCCACCCAAAACCACCCCAAACCCACCCAAAAAATCACCCCAAAACCACCCCAAACCCCCCTCAAACCCCATCAAACCCACCCAAACTCCCCTCAAAACCACCCCACAAACCCCACCCAAAACCACCCAAACCCCCTCCTTATAACCACCCCAAACCCCTCCCAAACCCCCCAAATCTCCCCCAAACCCACCCCAAACCCCACCAAACCCCACCCAAAACCACCCCAAACCCCACCCAAACCACCCCAAACCCCCTCCAAAAACCCCCCAAAATCCCCCCCAAACCCCTCCAACCCCCCTCAAACCCACCCCAAACCCCACCAAACCCACCCAAAATCCCCCTAAAACCACCCCAAACCCACCCAAATCCCCCTAACCCCACCCAAACCCACCCAAAACCACCCCAAACCCCACCCAAACCCCAGCCAAAACTCTCCAAACCCACCCCAATCCCCCCCAAAAACCGCCCCAAACCCACCCCAAATCTCCCCCAAACCCACCCCAAACCCCACCAAACCCCACCCAAAACCACCCCAAACCCCCCAAAACCACCCCAAACCCCCCTCAAACCCCATCAAACCCACCCAAAATCCCCCTAAAACCACCCCAAACCCCCCAAACCCCCCCCAAGCCCCCCCAAATCCCCCCAAACCCACCCAAATCCCCCCCAACCCCCTCAAACCCCCCTCAAACCCCATCAAAACCACCCAAACCCCCCTCAAAACCACTCAAAATCCCCCTAAAACCACCCCAAATCCCCCCCCAAACCCACCCGAAACCACCCCAAACCCCACCAAACCCACCCAAAATCCCCCTAAAACCACCCCAAACCACCCCAAATCCCCCCCAACCACCTCAAACCCCCATCAAACCCCATCAAACCCCCCCAACCCGCCCCCAAATCCCCCCAAACCCACCCAAAACCACCCCAAATCCCACCCCACCCCCCCCAAAATCCCCCTAAAACCACCCCAAACCCCCCCCAAACCCACCCAAAACCCCCCCAAATCCCACCCCAACCCCCCCAAAATCCCCCTAAAACACCCCAAACCCCCCCAAACCCACCCAAAATCCCCCCTAACCCCACCAAATCCCACCCCAACCCCCCCAAACTCACCCAAAACCCCCCAAACCCCACCAACCCCCCCAAACCCCCTCAAACCCACCCCAAACCCCCCCAAATCCCACCCCAACCCCCCCAAAATCCCCCTAAAACCACCCCAACCCCCCCAAAATCCCCCTAAAACCACCCCAAACCACCCAAACCCGCCCCAAACCCACCCAAAATCCCCCCTAACCCCCCCAAATCCCACCCCAACCCCCCCAAACCCCCCCAAACCCCCCCAAATCCCCCCCAAACCCACCCAAAATCCCCCCTAACCCCCCCAAATCCCACCCCAACCCCCCCAAACCCCCCCAAACCCCCCCAACCCCCCCAAAACCCACCCCAAACCCCCCCAAACCCCACCCCAAACCCCCCCAAACCCACCCCAACCCCCCAACCCGCCCCCAAACCCCCCCAACCCACCCCAAACCCCCCAAACCCCACCCCAACCCCCCCCCCACGCCCCACTAGCCCCCTCCCGCCCCGCGGTTGCCCCCGGTGCCCCCCGACCTGGGCGCTGCCGTAGCGGGGCAGCAGCTCGTGCGCGGCGGCGGCGAAGACGCGCCCGTAGCGCCGGACGTTCTCCAGCACGGCCTCGGCCAGCTCGGGCTCGTCCGCGGCCACGTCGTCCAGGGCCACCCAGAGGGCCACCTGCTGCCGCCGGGCCACAGCCGCCTGGGGTTGGGGGGAGAAAGGGGGGTTTTGGGGTGAAAAATGGGGGTTTTGGTGAAATAAAGGCGGTTTGGGGGGAAATAAAGGGGGTTTGGGGTGAAAAATGGAGGTTTGGGATGAAATAAAGGGGGTTTGGGGTGAGCCACATCGTCCAGGGCCACCCAGAGGGCCACCTGCTGCCGCCGGGCCACAGCCGCCTGGGGTTGGGGGGGAAAAAGGGGGTTTTGGGGTGAAAAATGGGGGTTTGGGGTGAAAAATGGGGGTTTTGGTGAAATAAAGGGAAAAAGGGGGGTTTTGGGGTGAAAGAAGGGGGTTTGGGGTGAGCCACGTCGTCCAGGGCCACCCAGAGGGCCACCTGCTGCTGCCGGGCCAGAGCCACCTGGGTTGGGGGGAAAAAGGGGAGTTTTGGGTGAAAAATGGGAAAAAATGGAGGTTTTTGGGGTGAAAATGGGGGTTTTGGTGAAATAAAGGGAAAAAGAGGGGTTTTGGGGTGAAAAAAGGGGGATTTGGGGGTGAAAGAAGGGGGTTTGGGGTGAGCCACGTCGTCCAGGGCCACCCAGAGGGCCACCTGCTGCCGCCGGGCCACAGCCGCCTGGGGTTGGGGGGGAAAAGGGGGGTTTTGGGGTGAAAAATGGGGGTTTTGGTGAAATAAAGGGAAAAAGGGGGGTTTTGGGGTGAAAGAAGGGGGTTTGGGGTGAGCCACGTCGTCCAGGGCCACCCAGAGGGCCACCTGCTGCCGCCGGGCCACAGCCGCCTGGGGTTGGGGGGGAAAAAGGGGAGTTTTGGGGTGAAAAATGGGAAAAAATGGAGGTTTTTGGGGTGAAAAAAGGGGGTTTTGGTGAAATAAAGGGGGTTTGGGGTGAAAGAAGGGGGTTTTGGGGTGAAAAGAGGGGGTTTGGGGTGAGCCACGTCGTCCAGGGCCACCCAGAGGGCCACCTGCTGCCGCCGGGCCAGAGCCACCTGGGGTTTGGGGTGAGAAAGGGGGGTTTTGGGGTGAAAAATGGGGGTTTTGGTGAAATAAAGGGGGTTTTGGTGAAAAAAGGGGGTTTTGGTGATATAAAGGGGGTTTTGGTTTAAAAAGGGGGTTTTGGTGAAATAAAGGGGGTTTGGGTGAAATAAAGGGGGTTTGGGGTGAAAAATGGGGGTTTGAGGTGAAAAAAGGGGGTTTTGGTGAAATAAAGGCGGTTTGGGGTGAAAAAGGGGGGTTTTGGTGAAATAAAGGGAAAAAGGGGGGTTTTGGGGTGAAAGAAGGGGGTTTGGGGTGAGCCACGTCGTCCAGGGCCACCCAGAGGGCCACCTGCTGCCGCCGGGCCACAGCCGCCTGGGGTTGGGGGGAGAAAGGGGGGTTTTGGGGTGAAAAATGGAGGTTTTGGTGAAATAAAGGGAAAAAGGGGTTTTGGGGTGAAAAAGGGAGGTTTTGGTGAAATAAAGGGAAAAAGGGGGGTTTTGGGGTGAAAAAAGGGGGTTTTGGTGAAATAAAGGGGGTTTGGGGTGAGCCACGTCGTCCAGGGCCACCCAGAGGGCCACCTGCTGCCGCTGGCCACAGCCACCTGGGGTTGGGGGTGAGAAAGGGGGGTTTGGGGTGAAAAAGGGGGGTTTTGGTGATATAAAGGGGGTCTGGGGTGAAATAAAGAGAGTTTGGGGTGAAAAAAGGGGGTTTGGGGTGAGCCAAGTCTTCCAGGGCCACCCAGAGGGCCACCTGCTGCCGCCGGGCCAGAGCCGCCTGGGGTTGGGGGGAAAAAGGGGGGTTTGGGGAAATAAAGGCGGTTTGGGGGGAAAAAAAGGGGGTTTTGGTGATATAAAGGGGGTTTTGGTTAAAAAAAGGGGGATTTGGGGTGAAAAAAGGGAGTTTGGGGTGAAAGAAGGGGGGTTTGGGGTGAGCCACGTCGTCCAGGGCCACCCAGAGGGCCACCTGCTGCCGCCGGGCCAGAGCCGCCTGGGGTTGGGGGGAAAAGGGGGGCTTTGGTGAAATAAAGGGGATTTGGGGTGAAAAAAGGGGGGTTTGGGGTGAAAAATGGGGGTTTGGGGTGAAAAAGGGGGGTTTTGGGGTGAGAAAAGGGAAAAAATGGAGGTTTTTGGGGTGAAAAAAGGGGGTTTTGGGGTGAAAAAAGGGAGGTTTGGGGTGAAAAAGGGAGGTTTGGGGTGAAATAAAGGGAAAAAGGGGGGTTTTGGGGTGAAAGAAGGGGGTTTGGGGTGAGCCACGTCGTCCAGGGCCACCCAGAGGGCCACCTGCTGCCGCCGGGCCACAGCCGCCTGGGGTTGGGGGGAAAAAGGGGAGTTTTGGGGTGAAAAATGGGAAAAAATGGAGGTTTTTGGGGTGAAAAAAGGGGGTTTTGGTGAAATAAAGGGGGTTTGGGGTGAAAGAAGGGGGTTTTGGGGTGAAAAGAGGGGGTTTGGGGTGAGCCACGTCGTCCAGGGCCACCCAGAGGGCCACCTGCTGCCGCCGGGCCAGAGCCACCTGGGGTTTGGGGTGAGAAAGGGGGGTTTTGGGTGAAAAATGGGGGTTTTGGTGAAATAAAGGGGGTTTTGGTGAAAAAAGGGGGTTTTGGTCATATAAAGGGGGTTTTGGTTTAAAAAGGGGGGTTTTGGTGAAATAAAGGGGGTTTGGGGTGAAATAAAGGGGGTTTGGGGTGAAAAATGGGGGTTTGAGGTGAAAAAAGGGGGTTTTGGTGAAATAAAGGCGGTTTGGGGTGAAAAAGGGGGGTTTGGTGAAATAAAGGGAAAAAGGGGGGGTTTTGGGGTGAAAGAAGGGGGTTTGGGGTGAGCCACGTCGTCCAGGGCCACCCAGAGGGCCACCTGCTGCCGCCGGGCCACAGCCGCCTGGGGTTGGGGGGAGAAAGGGGGGTTTTGGGGTGAAAAATGGAGGTTTTGGTGAAATAAAGGGAAAAAGGGGGTTTTGGGGTGAAAAAGGGAGGTTTTGGTGAAATAAAGGGAAAAAGGGGGGTTTTGGGGTGAAAAAAGGGGGTTTTGGTGAAATAAAGGGGGTTTGGGGTGAGCCACGTCGTCCAGGGCCACCCAGAGGGCCACCTGCTGCCGCTGGGCCACAGCCACCTGGGGTTGGGGGTGAGAAAGGGGGGTTTGGGGTGAAAAAGGGGGGTTTTGGTGATATAAAGGGGGTCTGGGGTGAAATAAAGAGAGTTTGGGGTGAAAAAAGGGGTTTGGGGTGAGCCAAGTCTTCCAGGGCCACCCAGAGGGCCACCTGCTGCCGCCGGGCCAGAGCCGCCTGGGGTTGGGGGGAAAAAGGGGGGTTTGGGGAAATAAAGGCGGTTTGGGGGGAAAAAAGGGGGTTTTGGTGATATAAAGGGGGTTTTGGTTAAAAAAGGGGGATTTGGGGTGAAAAAAGGGAGTTTGGGGTGAAAGAAGGGGGTTTGGGGTGAGCCACGTCGTCCAGGGCCACCCAGAGGGCCACCTGCTGCCGCCGGGCCAGAGCCGCCTGGGGTTGGGGGGAAAAGGGGGGCTTTGGTGAAATAAAGGGGATTTGGGGTGAAAAAAGGGGGGTTTGGGGTGAAAAATGGGGGTTTGGGGTGAAAAAGGGGGGTTTTGGGGTGAGAAAAGGGAAAAAATGGAGGTTTTTGGGGTGAAAAAAGGGGGTTTTGGGGTGAAAAAAGGGAGGTTTGGGGTGAAAAAGGGAGGTTTGGGGTGAAATAAAGGGAAAAAGGGGGGTTTTGGGGTGAAAGAAGGGGGTTTGGGGTGAGCCACGTCGTCCAGGGCCACCCAGAGGGCCACCTGCTGCCGCCGGGCCACAGCCGCCTGGGGTTGGGGGGAAAAAGGGGAGTTTTGGGGTGAAAAATGGGAAAAAATGGAGGTTTTTGGGGTGAAAAAAGGGGGTTTTGGTGAAATAAAGGGGGTTTGGGGTGAAAGAAGGGGGTTTTGGGGTGAAAAGAGGGGGTTTGGGGTGAGCCACGTCGTCCAGGGCCACCCAGAGGGCCACCTGCTGCCGCCGGGCCAGAGCCACCTGGGGTTTGGGGTGAGAAAGGGGGGTTTTGGGGTGAAAAATGGGGGTTTTGGTGAAATAAAGGGGGTTTTGGTGAAAAAAGGGGGTTTTGGTCATATAAAGGGGGTTTTGGTTTAAAAAGGGGGTTTTGGTGAAATAAAGGGGGTTTGGGGTGAAATAAAGGGGGTTTGGGGTGAAAAATGGGGGTTTGAGGTGAAAAAAGGGGGTTTTGGTGAAATAAAGGCGGTTTGGGGTGAAAAAGGGGGGTTTTGGTGAAATAAAGGGAAAAAGGGGGGTTTTGGGGTGAAAGAAGGGGGTTTGGGGTGAGCCACGTCGTCCAGGGCCACCCAGAGGGCCACCTGCTGCCGCCGGGCCACAGCCGCCTGGGGTTGGGGGGGAAAAGGGGGGTTTTGGGGTGAAAAAGGGGGGTTTTGGTGAAATAAAGGGGATTTGGGGTGAAAAAAGGGGGGTTTGGGGTGAAAAATGGGGGTTTGGGGTGAAAAAGGGGGGTTTTGGGGTGAAAAAAGGGAAAAAATGGAGGTTTTTGGGGTGAAAAAAGGGGGTTTTGGGGTGAAAAAAGGGAGGTTTGGGGTGAAAAAGGGAGGTTTGGGGTGAAGAAAGGGAGATTTTGGGGAGAAGAAAAGGGGTTTTGGGGAAAAAGGGAGATTTTGGGGTGAAAAAGGAAGGTTTTGGGGGGGAAAAGGGAGGGTTTGGTGTGAAAAGGGGGATTTTGGAGTGAAAAAAGGGGGTTTGGGGGTGAAAAAGGGGGGTTTGGGGTGAAAGAAGGGGGTTTGGGGTGAGCCACATCGTCCAGGGCCACCCAGAGGGCCACCTGCTGCCGCCGGGCCAGAGCCACCTGGGGTTGGGGGGAGAAAGGGGGGTTTTGGGGTGAAAAATGGGGGTTTTGGTGAAATAAAGGGGGTTTGGGGTGAAAAAAGGGAGGGTTTTGAGGGAAAAAAGGGGGTTTGGGGGTGAAAAAAGGGGGCTTTGGGGTGAAAAAAGGGAGGTTTTGAGGTGGAAAAAATGATTTTAGGGTGTAAAAAGGGGTTTGGGGGGAAAAAAGGGAGGTTTTGGGGTGAAAAAGGGAGGGTTTGGGGCGAAAAAGGGAGGGTTTGGGGCGAAAAAGGTGAAAAAGGGAGGTTTTGGGGAGAAGAAATGGGGTTTGGGGGTAAAGAAAGGGAGGGTTTGGGGCAAAAAAAAAGGGGTTTTGGGGGTGAAAAAGGTGGTTTTGGGGTACAAAAAAGGGGGCTTTGGAGTGAAAAAAGGGAGGGTTTGGGGTGAAAAAAGGGAGGGTTTGGGGTGAAAAAGGGGGGCTTTCGGTGTGAAAAAAGGGGATTTTGAGGAAAAAGGGGGTTTGGGGCTGAAAAAAGGGGGTTTTGGGGAAATTTGGGAGGGATTGGGGGAGGTTTGGGGGGGATTGAGGGGAGTGGGAGAGTTTGAAGCGGTTTGGGGAGAATCTAAGGGACTTTAGGAGAGATTTGAGGGGTGCAGGAGCGGAATTCGAGGAGATTTGGAGAAGTTCAGGAGAAATTGGAGATGAATTTAGGGGGCTTTAAGGTGGAACCTGAGGGAGTTTTGGGGGGGGTTTCGAGGGGGTTCGGGGTGAATTTGGGGGTGCCGGCCCTCACCAGCTGCTCCCGGTACGGGAATTCCTTGTGTCCGTCGGGACCATCGCGATAAAACTCCTCAAAAAACCGCTTCGCCTTCTCTGAGGGGAGATCACAGACCGAGAAACGGGAATCAGAAACGGGAGGAAAGTGCCGATAACGGAGGGAATATCCCGATAATTACGAGTTCCCCATTACGGCATGCGATATGGGGAGGGGGGGGGTCCCGATAACAGATCAATAACGCAGTCCCGGCGGCCCCTGCCCTCCCCAAACCTTTCTCGCTGTCGTAGTCGCGCGGGGCCATGTCGGGGCCGCTCCTGTGGCGATTCCTCGTCGCGATTTCCCCTCACGGTGGCGATTTCCCCCTCACGGTCGCGATTTCCCCCTCACGGTGGCGATTTCCCCCTCACGGTCGCGATTTCTCCTCACGATCACAATTTCCCCCTCACGGTGGCGATTTCCCCCTCACGATCGCGATTTCCCCCTCACGATCGCGATTTCCCCCTCACGATCTCTCCCCCCCCTTTTCCCGCCACCGCCGCCGCCTCACAGCGAGTGGCGCGAAAAACCGGCGGCCACGTGACAGCCGGGCGGCCAATCAGAACGCAAGGTCCGCCCTTCCCCCTGGCGACAGCGAGGACCAATCACAACGGGGGCACACCCGGAAGTAGGGGAGCGATCAACCAATAGGAAGAAGCGGCGGTGGCCACGTGAGGCGAGGCCACGCCCACGGCGGCGGCGGGAAGCGGCCCGGAGGTTCGCGGGGTCCGGAAGGGGGCTTGGCCACGCCCCTCTTAAAGGGGCCGCGCCGCTTTTTGGGAGATTTTCGGGGGGATTTGGGGTTTTTTTGGGGGGGTCCTGAGGGGATTTTGGGGGGCGGCGAGGGGTTGGGGGTCGGGGGGAGGGCGGAATTTGGGGTCCGGGTGGGGATCTGGGGGTGGGGGGGGGGCTTAGGTTTGAGGGGAGCTCCGTTTTTGGGGCCTCAGATCTGAGCGGGGGGGGAGGCGGCTCCGATTTTGGGGGGATTTTGAGGGATTTTGGGGGTTCCAGAGACCCCGGGGAGGGGAGGTTAAGTTTCAGAAGGGGTTTTTGGGGATATTTTGGGGGGTTTCGGGGGTCTCTGACCCCCCCTTGTCCCCCCCAGATGATTTCCCAGCTCTTCATCCTCAGCTCCAAGGGGGACCCCCTGATCCACAGGGATTGTATCCCCCCAAAAAAGCCCAAAATCTGCCCAAAATCCACCCCCAGACCCCAAAATCCATCTCGGGACCCCCCAGATTTCCTTGACCCCTCCCAAAATCCCTCAGGACCCCCCAAATCTCACCCCAAAAATCCCCAAATCCCCCCCCTAAATCCTCAAATTCCCCCCCCCCCAAACTCCTCAAATCTTCCCCCCAAACCTCCCCAAATCCCCCCAAATTTCCCCAAATCCCCCCAAATTTCCCCAAAACCCCCCCAGGGCCCCCCAAAATCGCCTCAGGACCCCCCAAATTCCCTTGACCCCCCAAAACCCCCTCAGGACCCCCCAAATCCCCCCTAAATCCTCAAATATCCCCCCCCAAACTCCTCAAATCCCCCCCAAAAATCCCCAAATCCCCCCAAATTTCCCCAAATCCCCCCCAAATTTCCCCAGAACCCCCCCAGGACCCCCCAAAATCCCCTCAGGACCCCCCAAATTCCCTTGACCCCCCCAAAACCCCCTCAGGACCCCCTCAGGACCCCCCAAATCCCCCCCAAAATCCCCAAATCCCCGCCCCCAATCCCCAAATCCCCCCCAAACCTCCCAAAATTCCCCCCAAACCTCCCCAAATCCCCCCCCGAATTTCCCCAGAACCCCCCCAGGACCCCCCAAAATCCCCTCAGGACCCCCCAAAATTTCCTTGACCCCCCCAAAGTCCCTCAGGACCCCCCAAATCCCCCCTAAATCCTCAAATATCCCCCCCCAAACTCCTCAAATCCCCCCCAAAACCTCCCCAAATCCCCCCAAATTTCCCCAAATCCCCCCCAAATTTCCCCAGAACCCCCCCAGGACCCCCTAAAATCCCCTCAGGACCCCCCAAATTCCCTTGACCCCCCAAAACCCCCTCAGGACCCCCCTCAGGACCCCCCAAATCCCCCCCAAAATCCCCAAATCCCTGCCCCCAATCCCCAAATCCCCCCCAAACCTCCCAAAATTCCCCCCGAACCTCCCCAAATTTCCCCAGGACCCCCCAAAATCCCCTCAGGACCCCCCCAAAATTTCCTTGACCCCCCCCAAAGTCCGCGGGGACCCCCCCAGGACCCCCCAAATTCCCCCAAAATCCCCAAATCCCCCCCAAACCTCCAAAATTCCCCCCAAACCTCCCCAAATCCCCCCCGAATTTCCCCAGGACCCCCCAAAATCCCCTCAGGACCCCCCAAAATTTCCTTGACCCCCCCAAAAGTCCGCGGGGACCCCCCCAGGACCCCCCGGGACGTCACCGACCTCTTCTACCGCGGGGTGACCTCGGTGCGGGGCGAGCAGACCCCCGTCTTCATGGCGAGTTCGGGGTTTTTTGGGGGGGATTTTGGGGTTTTTGGGGGGGATTTTGGGGTTTTGGGGGGATTTTGGGGGTCCTGGGGATTTGGGGGGGGCCCTCGGGGGGTATTTTTGGGGGGTTCTGAGGGGGTTTGGGGGGGATTGAAGATTTGGAGGGGGGAATTTGGGGGGATTTGGGGGATTTGGGGGGGATTTGGGGGGGAGATTTGGGGATTTTGGGGATTTTGGGGGGGATTTGGGGGGTCCTGAGGAGTCCCTGAGGGATTGGGGGGGGGGATTTTGGGGGTCCTGGGGATTTGGGGGGGGCCCTGGGGGGGTTTTTTTGGAGGGTTCTGAGGGGGTTTGGGGGGATTTGGGGGAGATTTGAAGATTTGGAGGGAGGAATTTGGGGGGATTTGGGGATTTTGGGGGATTTGGGGGGGGGGATTTGGGGGGGTCCTGAGGGATTTGGGGGGGGTTAAGGAAATTTTGGGGGTCCTGAGAGGATTTGGGGGGTCCTGGGGGCGTTTTGGGGAAATTTGGGGGGGATTTGGGGATGTTTGGGGGGAGATTTGAGGAGTTTGGGGGGGGATTTGGGGATTTTGGGGGGGATTTGGGGAGTCTTGAGGAGTCCCTGAGGGATTTTGGGGGGGGATTTTGGGGTTTTTGGGGGGATTTTGGGGTTTTGGGGGGATTTTGGGGGGTCCTGGGGATTTGGGGGGGCCCTCGGGGGGTTTTTTTGGGGGGTTCTGAGGGGGTTTGGGGGGGATTTGAAGATTTGGAGGGGGGAATTTGGGGGGATTTGGGGGGGAGATTTGGGGATTTTGGGGATTTTGGGGGGGATTTGGGGGGTCCTGAGGAGTCCCTGAGGGATTTGGGGGGGGGGGATTTTGGGGTTTTGGGGGGATTTTGGGGGTCCTGGGGATTTGGGGGGGCCCTGGGGGGGTATTTTTGGGGGGTTCTGAGGGGGTTTGGGGGGGATTTGGGGGAGATTTGAAGATTTGGAGGGGGGAATTTGGGGGGATTTGGGGATTTTGGGGGATTTGGGGGGGGGATTTGGGGGGTCCTGAGGGATTTGGGGGGGAGGGTCAAGGAAATTTTGGGGGTCCTGAGAGGATTTGGGGGGTCCTGGGGCCGTTTTGGGGAAATTTGGGGGGGATTTGGGGATGTTTGGGGGGAGATTTGAGGAGTTTGGGGGGGGATTTGGGGATTTTGGGGGGGATTTGGGGGAGCCTGAGGAGTCCCTGAGGGATTTGGGGGGGGATTTTGGGGTTTTTGGGGGGATTTTGGGGTTTTGGGGGGATTTTGGGGGTCCTGGGGATTTGGGGGGCCCTCCGGGGGGTTTTTTTGGGGGGGTTCTGAGGGGGTTTGGGGGGGGATTTGGGGATTTTGGGGGGATTTGGGGATTTTGGGGGGGATTTGGGGGTCTTGAGGGATTTGGGGGGGGGGGTCAAGGAAATTTTGGGGGTCCTGAGAGGATTTGGGGGGTCCTGGGGGCGTTTTGGGGAAATTTGGGGGGGATTTGGGGATGTTTGGGGGGAGATTTGAGGATTTTGGGGGGGGGGATTTGGGGATTTTGGGGGGGATTTGGGGGGTCCTGAGGAGTCCCTGAGGGATTTTGGGGGGGGATTTTGGGGTTTTTGGGGGGATTTTGGGGTTTTGGGGGGATTTTGGGGGTCCTGGGGATTTGGGGGGGCCCTGGGGGGTTTTTTTGGAGGGTTCTGAGGGGGTTTGGGGGGGATTTGGGGATTTGGGGGGGATTTGGGGATTTTGGGGGGGATTTGGGGGGTCCTGAGGGATTTGGGGGGGAGGGTCAAGGAAATTTTGGGGGTCCTGAGAGGATTTGGGGGTCCTGGGGCCGTTTTGGGGAAATTTGGGGGGGATTTGGGGATGTTTGGGGGGAGATTTGGGGATTTTGGGGGGGATTTGGGGGGTCCTGAGGAGTCCCTGAGGGATTTTGGGGGGGATTTTGGGGTTTTTGGGGAGAGGATTTGGGGATTTTGGGGGGGATTTGGGGGGTTCTGAGGAGTCCCTGAGGGATTTGGGGAGGATTTGGGGGGTCCTGGGGAGATTTTGGGGAAATTTGGGGGGGTTAAAAGGGTCCTAAAGGGGTTTTGGGGGCGGGATTTTGGGGAGATTTGAAGATTTGGGGATTTGGGGTGGATTTGGGGTGGATTTTCGAGGGATTTCTGCGGGATTTTGTGGGATTTCTGTGGAATTTTCGGGGATTTGGGGTGGATTTTGTGGGATTTCTGTGGGATTTCTATGGCATTCTGGAGGATTTTTGGGGGATTTTGGGTGGTTTTAGGGTGGATTTGGGGGTGGATTTTGTGGGATTTCTATGGGATTTCTGTGGCACTTCTGGGGGATTTCTATGGGATTTCTATGGAATTTCTACGGGATTCTGGGGGATTTTGGGTGGATTTTGTGGCATTTCTGTGGCATTTCTGTGGGATTTCTATGGGATTTTGGGGGAATTCTGTGGGATCCTATGGGATTTCTATGGGATTTCTATGGGATTCTGGGGGATTTCTATGGGATTTCTATGGGATTCTATGGGATTTTGGGGGAATTCTGTGGGATTCTATGGGATTTCTATGGGATTCTGTGGGATTCTATGGGATTTCTATGGGATTTCTATGGGATTTCTATGGGATTCTGTGGCATTTCTATGGGATTCTATGGGATTTCTATGGGATTCTATGGGATTTCTATGGGATACTATGGGATTCTGTGGGATTTCTATGGGATTCGATGGGATTTCTATGGGATTTCTGTGGCATTTCTATGGATTCGATGGGATTTCTATGGATTCTATGGAATTTCTATGGGATTCTGGGGGATTTCTATGGGATTCTATGGGATTTGATGGGATTTCTATGGGATTTCTATGGGATTTTGTGGCATTTCTATGGGATTTCTATGGGATTTTGTGGCACTTCTGTGGGATTTCTATGGGATTCTATGGGATTTCTACGGGATTTCTATGGGATTCTGTGGCATTTCTATGGGATTCAATGGGATTTCTGTGGCATTTCTATGGGATTCTGTAGGATTCTATGGGATTTCGATGGAATTTCTATGGGATTTTGTGGCATTTCTATGGGATTTCTATGGGATTCTGTGGCACTTCTGTGGGATTTCTATGGGATTCTGTGGGATTTCTATGGGATTCTATGGGATTTCTGTGGCACTTCTGTGGGATTTCTATGGGATTCTATGGGATTTCTATGGGATTCTGTGGGATTTCTATGGGATTTCTATGGGATTTCTATGGGATTCGATGGATTCGATGGGATTTCTATGGGATTTCTATGGGATTCGATGGGATTTCTATGGGATTCTATGGGATTTCTATGGGATTCTGTGGGATTCGATGGGATTTCTATGGGATTTCTATGGGATTCTGTGGCATTTCTATGGGATTTCTATGGGATTTTGGGGGAATTCTGTGGGATTCTATGGGATTCTATGGGATTCTGTAGGATTTCTGTGGGATTCTATGGGATTTTGGGGGAATTTCTATGGGATTTTGTGGCACTTCTGTGGGATTTCTGTGGGATTCTATGGGATTTCTATGGGATTCTGTGGGATTCTATGGCATTTCTATGGGATTCTGGGGGATTTGGGGGTTTCCGGGGCGCTTTTGGGGGGTTTTTGGGGGTCCCGAAGAGTTCTGGGGACCCCCTGACCCCCCCCGGGCCCCCGCAGACCCTCGGGGGGCTCCACTTCGCCCACGTCCGGCACGGGGGGCTCTTCTTCGGGGCCAGCACCGAGGGCGACGCCTCCCCCTTCACCCTCGTGGAGTTCCTCAACAGGCGAGGCCGGGAATTCGGGGGGATTTTTTGGGGGTTTTTGGGGGATTTTTTTGGGATTTTTTGGGGATTTTTTTTGGTGGAGTCCTTGGGGATTTTTTGGGGGTTTTTTTGGATTTTTTTGGGATTTTTTGGGATTTTTTTTGGTGGAGTTTTTGGGGATTTTTTGGGTTTTTTTTGGGGATTTTTTGGGGATTTTTTTGGGATTTTTTTGGATTTTTGAGGATTTTTTTTTTATTTTTTTGAGGATTTTTTTTTTTGGGGGGGAGTTTTTTGGGCAGTTTTTGGGGGATTTTTTGGGATTTTGGGGGGGATTTTTTGGGATTTTTGGGGGGACTTTATTTTTGGGGGGGATTTTTTTGAGGATTTTTTGGGATTTTTTTGAGGATTTTTTGGGGGGTTTTTTGGGGGATTTTTGTTGGATTTTTTGGGGGGATTTTTTTGGGGATTTTTTGGGGTTTTTTGAGGTTTTTTTGAGATTTTTTTGGGGATTTTTGTTAGGATTTTTGGTGGGGTTTTTTGGGGGATTTTTTGGGGATTTTTTGAGGATTTTTTGGGATTTTTTTGGAATTTTTGGGGGGTTTTTTTGAGGATTTTTTGGGGGATTTTGGGGAATTTTTTGGGGATTTTTTGGGGGATTTTTTGGGGGATTTTAGGGGATTTTTTGGGGAGGATTTTGGGAATTTTGGGGGAGGATTTGGGAGGATTTTGGGAATTTTTGGGGGAGGATTTGGGAGGATTTTGGGGAGGATTTTTGGGGAGGATTTGGGAGGATTTTGGGGGAGGATTTGGGGATTTATTTGGGAGGATTTGGGGGGATTTGGGGGAATTTTTTAGGGAGGATTTGGGAGGATTTGGGGAGGATTTTTTGGGAGGATTTTTGGGAATTTTTGGGGAGGATTTTGGGAATTTTTAGGGAGGATTTTGGGAATTTTTGGGGAGGATTTGGGGAATTTTTGGGGGAGGATTTGGGGGAATTTTTGGGGGAGGATTTTGGGGAATTTTTAGGGAGGATTTGGGAGGATTTTGGGGAGGATTTTTAGGGAGGATTTGGGGAATTTTTAGGGAGGATTTGGGAGGATTTTGGGGAGGGTTTGGGAGGATTTTGGGGAGGATTTTTAGGGAGAATTTGGGGGAATTTTTTGGGAGGATTTTGGGGACTTTAGGGAGGATTTGGGAGGATTTTGGGGAGGATTTTTAGGGAGGAGTTGGGGAATTTTTAGGGAGGATTTTGGGGGAATTTTTGGGGGATTTGGGGGAGGATTTTTAGGGAGGATTTTTGGAATTTTTGGGGGAGGATGTTGGGAATTTTTGGGGAATTTTTGGGGGATTTGGGGGAGGATTTTTTAGGGTGGATTTGGGGAATTTTTAGGGAGGATTTGGGAGGATTTTGGGAAGGATTTTTTGGAATTTTTAGGGAGGATTTTGGGGAATTTTTGGGGGATTTGGGGGAGGATTTTTAGGGAGGATTTTGGAATTTTTGGGGAGGTTTTGGGATTTTTGGGGGGATTTGGGGGAGGATTTGTTAGGGAGGATTTGGGGGAATTTTTAGGGAGGATTTGGGGATTTTTGGGGGAGGATCTTGGGAATTTTTGGGGAGGATTTTGGGGAATTTTTGGGGGATTTGGGGGGAGGATTTTTTGGGAGGATTTTGGGAATTTTTGGGGAGGATTTTGGGAATTTTTGGGGAATTTTTGGGGGATTTGGGGGAGGATTTTTTGGGGAGGATTTTGGGAATTTTTGGGGAGGATTTTGGGGGGATTTTGGGAGGATTTTGGGGCCGTCTGGGACGGATTTGGGGCTTTGGGGTGCCAGGTTGGTGACGCTGCTCCGCGATTTCTGTGGCCCCCCTGAGCGAGAAAAGCCTCGGGATGAACCTGGGACTGGTGGGGGAGCTCCTGGAGGAACTGGTGGTAACTGGGAGCCACTGGGAGGCACTGGGAGGGGATTGGGAGGGACTGGGAGCCACTGGGAGGGGACTGGGAGGGATTGGGAGGGACTGGGAACCACTGGGAGCCACTGGGAGGGACTGGGAGGGGATTGGGAGGGGACTGGGAGAGACTGGGAGGGTCTGGGAGCCACTGGGAGGGACTGGGAGGGGATTGGGAGGGACTGGGAGCCATTGGGAGGGGACTGGGAAGGACTGGGAACCACTGGGAGGGACTGGGAGCCACTGGAAGGGGACTGGGAGGAACTGGGAGGAACTAGGAGGGCACTGGGAGCCACTGGGAGGGGACCAGGAGGGGACTGGGAGAGACTGGGAGAGTGTTTGGGGTCACTGGGATGGACTGGGAGCGACTGGGAGGGACTGGGAGGGGACCAGGAGGGACTGGGAGGAACTAGGAGGGCACTGGGAGCCACTGGGAGGGGACTGGGATGAACTGGAAGAGACTGGGAGGGACTGGGATGAACCGGGATGAACTGGGATGGAACTGGGATGGACTGGGATGAACTGGAAGGGACTGGGAGGGGCTGGGATGGACTGGGATGGACTGGGATGGAACTGGGAGGGACTGGGAGGGAACTGGGGTGGACTGGAAGGTACTGGGATGAACTGGGATGGAACTGGGAAGGACCGGGATGAACTGGGAGGGTCTGGGAAGGACTGGGATGAACTGGGATGAACTGGGAAGGACTGGGATGAACTGGGATGAAACTGGGATGAACTGGGATGGAACTGGGATGAACTGGGAAGAACTGGGATGAAACTGGGATGAACTGGGATGAAACTGGGATGAACTGGGATGGAACTGGGATGAACTGGGATGAACTGGGAATCCCCTTTGGGGCCAATCCTGGGGGTCCCGGGGCCTTTTTGAGCCTCCTGGACCCTCCCTGGGAGAACCCTGAAGGCCAAAACTTCCCGAAATTCCCAGAAAATTCCCGATTTTTCCCCCCCCCCCCCAAAAATTCCAGGATTTCGGCCACATCCAAACCACGACCCCCGAAATCCTCCGGAGCCTCGTCCAGTCCGAGCCCGAGACCCCCAAACCCTTCAGCCTCCTGGATTTGGGCTCCGTGGGGCTGGTGGGGACCCCCCTTTTTCCTCCGATTCCCCATCCCCAAATTCCCAAAATTCCCCAAATTCCCCCCAAAAAAAAAAAACCCCCCCGGAATTTGTCGCTGTTTTCCAGTTCGGGGCGGAGACGCAGCAGAGCCGGGTGGTGCCGGGGGGGGCGGCCACCAGACCCCTCCCCCCACCTCGGGGGGACCAGGTATGACCCCCCCCACGATGGTCCCAAAGCCCCAATTCCCGAAATTCCCCGAAATTCCCAAAATTCCAGCCCGGAATTCCCAAAATTCCCGCTCGGATCAGCTCGAAATGGGGAAAATTCCGCTCGAAATCCGCTCAAAATTTACTTAAAATTCACTGAAATCCACCCAAAATCCCACCCAGAGTCACCCCAAGGACCCCCCCCCGATGGCCCCAAAGCCCCAATTCCTGGAATTCCCGAAATTCCCCAAAATTCCCAAAATTCCCAGAATTCCAGCCTGGAATTCCCAAAATTCCCGCTTGGATTGGCTCAAAATGGTGAAAATTCTGCTCGAAATCCGCTCAAAATTCACCCAAATTCCCCCAAAATCCCACCCAGAGTCACCCCAGGGACCCCCCCCCCGATGGCCCCAATTCCCAAAATTCCCAAAATTCCAGCCCAGAATTCCCAAAATTCCAGTCCGGAATTCCCAAAATTCCCGCTCGGATCGGCTCGAAATGGTGAAAATTCTGCTCAAAATCCGCTCAAAATTCACCCAAATTCCCCCAAAATCCCACCCAGAGTCACCCCAAGGACCCCCCCCCCCCCCCCATGGCCTCAATTCCCGAAATTCCCAAAATTCCCAAAATTCCAGCCCGGAATTCCCAAAATTCCCGCTCAGATCGGCTCGAAATGGTGAAAATTCCGCTCGAAATCCGCTCAAAATTTACTTAAAATTCACTGAAATCCACCCAAAATCCCACCCAGAGTCACCCCAGGGACCCCCCCCCCGATGGCCCCAAAGCCCCAGTTCCTGGAATTCCCAAAATTCCAGCCCGGAATTCCCGAAATTCCCCAAAATTCCCAAAATTCCCAGAATTCCAGCCCGGAATTCCCAAAATTCCCACTTGGATCGGCTCAAAATGGTGAAAATTCCGCTCGAAATCCGCTCAAAATTCACCCAAATTCCCCCAAAATCCCACCCAGAGTCACCCCAGGGACCCCCCCCCCCGATGGCCCCAAATCCCCAATTCCCGGAATTCCCAAAATTCCAGCCCGGAATTCGCAAAATTCCCGCTCGGATCAGCTCAAAATCCCAAAAATTGCACCCAAAATTCAGGCAAATCCACTCAAAAGTCCCCAAAAAATCCCCCAGAAAACCCCAAAAAATCTCCAGAAAGTCCCAAAAATCCCCCAAAAATCCCCAAAAATCCCCCCAAAAATCCCAAAAAAAATCCCCAAAAAATCAAAAAAAAATCCCCCCAAAATCCCCCAAAAATCTCCAGAAAATCCCAAAAATCCCCCAAAAATCCCCCCCAAAATCCCCAGAAAATCCCAAAAAATCCCCTCCAAAAATCCTGAAAAATCCCCAAAAAATCCCCTAAAAATCCTCCAAAAATCCCCCCAAAAAATCCCCCCAAAATAAATTTAAAAAAAAAGTCCCCAGAAAATCCCAAAAATCCCTCAAAAATCCCCAAAAAATCCCCCCAAAAATCCCCAAAAAATCCCCCAAAAAATCCCCTCAAAATCCCCAGAAAACCCCAAAAAAACCAAAAAAATCCCCCCAAAATCCAAAAAAAATCCCAAAAAATTCCCCCCAAAATCCAAAAAAAAATCCCAAAAAATTCCCCCCAAAATAAAAAAAAAAAAATCCCAAAACAGTCCCCAAAAATCCCCCCAAAAAATCCCAAGAAAATCCCCAAATCCCTAAAAAATCCCAAAAAATTCCTCAAAAAAATCTCCAGAAAATCCCAAAAATCCCCCAAAAATCCTTAAAACAATCCCCCCAAAATCCCCAGAAAACCCCAAAAAAACCAAAAAAATCCCCCCAAAATAAAAAAAAATTCCCAAAAAACTCCCCCCAAAATCCCCCAAAAAATCCAAAAAAAATCCCAAAAATCCCCCAAAAATCCTTAAAACAATCCCCCCAAAATCCCAAAAAAATCCCCAAAAAATCCCAAAAAAATCCCCAGAATACCCAAAAAAACCCCAAAAAATCCCCCCAAAACTCCCCCAAAACCCCCCCCAAAATAAAAAAAAAAAGCCAAAAAATCCCCCAAAAATCCCCAAAAAATTCTTAAAAAATCCCAAAAAACCCCCAAAAACCCCCCAGCCCCCCCCCCCAACCCCCAAAACCCCCAAAATCCTCCCCAAAATTTTCCCCCCAGCCCTCCAAACCCGAAGTCTTCGTCGACGTCCTCGAGCGCCTCTCGGTCGTCATCGCTGCCAACGTGAGCCCAGCAAACCCCCCAAAAAACCCCCGAAAAAAACCCCAAAACCCCCCCAAAATCCCTCCAAAACCCCCAAACCACCCCAAAATCGGGGTCCCCGCCCCAAAAAACCCCCCGGGGACCCCCCAAAAATCCCCAAATTTGGCAGGGGACCCCCCTGAAGATCGACGTGCAGGGCGAGATTCGGCTCAAGTGTTACCTCCCCCCCTCCGTCGGTAAATTTGGGGCGGGGCCCCAAAATTTTGGGAGGGGTTTGGGGGTTTTGGAGGGATTTTGGGGGGATTCCCCCCAAAAATTTGGGGGCGTTCCCCAAAAAATTGGGGGATTTTCGGAGGGATTTGGGGGTGATTTAAGGGGTTTTTGTGCGTTTTGAGGGGATTTTTTTGGGGGGGGTGGGGTTTAAAGGGAATTTGGGGAGGGGTCCCCGAAATTTTGGGAGTTTGGGGTTTGGGAGAGATTTGGGGGGGGGGGGTCCCCGGAATTTTGGGGGGGTTTGGAGGGAATTTTTGAGGGAATTTTTGGGGGGATTTGGGGAGAATTAATGGGAATTTTGTGAGGGCAAAAAGGTCCTGGAAGAGGGGGAAAAAAGGGCGGGAAAAGGAATTTGGGGGGGTTTTGAGGGATTTTGGGGGTCCTGGGGGATTTTGGGGGATCCTGGAGGGGTTTTGGGGGGATTTTGGGGGGAATTTGGAGGGAATTTTGAGGGAATTTTGGGGGGATTTGGGGGAATTTGGGGAGAATTAACGGGAATTTTGTGAGGGCCAAAAGGTCCTGGAAGAGGGGGGAAAAAGGGCGGGAAAAGGAATTTGGGGGGGTTTTGGGGGATTTTGGGGTCCTGGGGGGATTTTGGGGGATCCTGGAGGGGTTTGAGGGGGATTTGAGGGGGATTTGGAGGGAATTTGGAGAGAATTTTGAGGGAATTTTGGGCAATTTGGGGAGAATTAACGGGAATTTTGTGAGGGCCAAAAGGTCCTGGAAGTGGGGGAAAAAAGGGCGGGAAAAGGAATTTGGGGGGGTTTTGAGGGATTTTGGGGTCCTGGGTGGGATTTTGGGGGATCCTGGAGGGGTTTGAGGGGGATTTGGGGGGAATTTTGAGGGAATTTTGGGGGAATTTTGGGCAATTTGGGGAGAATTAAGGGGAATTTTGTGAGGGCAAAAAGGTCCTGGAAGAGGGGGAAAAAAGGGCGGGAAAAGGAATTTGGGGGGGTTTTGGGGGATTTTGGGGTCCTGGGTGGGATTTTGGGGGATCCTGGAGGGGTTTTGGGGGGATTTGGGGGGAATTTTGAGGGAATTTTGGGGGAATTTTGGGCAATTTGGGGAGAATTAAGGGGAATTTTGTGAGGGCAAAAAGGTCCTGGAAGAGGGGGAAAAAAGGGCGGGAAAAGGAATTTGGGGGGGTTTTGAGGGATTTTGGGGTCCTGGGAGGATTTTGGGGGATCCTGGAGGGGTTTTGGGGGAATTTGGGGGGAATTTGGAGGGAATTTTGAGGGAATTTTGGGGGAATTTTGGGCAATTTGGGGAGAATTAAGGGGAATTTTGTGAGGGCAAAAAGGTCCTGGAAGAGGGGGAAAAAAGGGTGGGAAAATGAATTGGGGGGGGTTTTGAGGGATTTTGGGGTCCTGGGGGGATTTTGGGGGATCCTGGAGGGGTTTGAGGGAATTTTGGGGGGAATTTTGAGGTAATTTTGGGGGAATTTGGGGGAATTTGGGGAGAATTAAGGGGAATTTTGTGAGGGCCAAAAGGTCCTGGAAGAGGGGGAAAAAAGGGCGGGAAAAGGAATTTGGGGGGGTTTTGGGGGATTTTGGGGTCCTGGGGGGATTTTGGGGGATCCTGGAGGGGTTTGAGGGGGATTTGGAGGGAATTTGGAGAGAATTTGGAGGGAATTTGGGGAGAATTAACGGGAATTTTGTGAGGGCAAAAAGGTCCTGGAAGAGGGGGAAAAAAGGGCGGGAAAAGGAATTTGGGGGGGGTTTGAGGGATTTTGGGGGGTCTTGGGGGGTTTTGAGGCATCCTGAGGGGATTTTGAGGCATCCCGGGTGGATTTTGGGGCATCCCGGGTGGATTTTGGGGCATCCCCGGTGGATTTTGGGGGGTCCCGGCTGGATTTTGGGGTCAGGACCCCCCCATTTTCCCCCCCTTTTCCCTCCCAGAGCTCCGGATCGGCCTCACGGAGGAATTTTGTGTGGGAAAATCAGAACTGAGGGGTGAGACCCCCCCCCAAATTCTTGGGGACCCCAAAATCCAACCCCAGGACCCCCAAAATCCCCTCGGACCTCCCCAAATCCCCCCAGGACCCCCAAATTCCCCCAAATTCCCCTCAAATCCCCCCCCTTTTTTCCCCCTTCCAGGACCTTCTTAACCCTCCCTAAAATCCCCATTGAAATCCCCGAGATTTCCCATTTTTCCCCATTTTTTCCCCATTTGAACTCCCAAAATCTCCCCAAAACACCCCAAAATTTCCTCGAATCCTCCCTAAAATCCCTCTGCACCCTGCCAGGACCCCCAAATTCTTCCTTATTCTCCTTCCAGGACCCTTTTAACCCCTCAAAATTCCCCTTTTTTCCCCATTTCAATGCCCCAAAATCCCCTTTTTTCCTCCCAAAACTCCTCCAAACCCCCCAAATTTTCCCCAATTCTCCCAAGTTTTCCCAGACATTCCCCAAATCCCCTTTTTTGCCCTTCCAGGACCCTTTTAACCCCTTAAAACGCCCCAAAAATCCCCATTTTTTCCCCTTTAAACCCCCCAAAATCCCCTTTTTTCTCCATTAACTCCTCCAACCCCCCCCAAATTTTCCCGAATTGTCCCAAATTTTCCCAAACATCCCCAAATCCCCTTTTTTCCCCTTCCAAGACCCTTTTAACCCCCTAAAGCCCCCCAAAATCCCCATTTTTTCCCTTTTAAACCCCCCAAAATCCCCTTTTTTCCTCCCAAAACTCCTCCAACCCCCCCCAAATTTTCCCGAATTGTCCCAAATTTTCCCAAACATCCCCAAATCCCCTTTTTTCCCCCTTTCAGGACCCTTTTAACCCCTTAAAACCCCCCAAAAATCCCCATTTTTTCCCTTTTAAACCCCCCAAAATCCCCTTTTTTCTCCCTTAACTCCTCCAATCCCCCCCAAATTTTCCCCAATTCTCCCAAATTTTCCCAAACATCCCCAAATCCCCTTTTTTCCCCTTCCAAGACCCTTTTAACCCTCTAAAGCCCCCTAAAATCCCCATTTTTTCCCTTTTAAACCCCCCAAAATCCCCTTTTTTCCTCCCAAAACTCCTCCAAACCCCCCCAAATTTTCCCAAACATCCCCAAATCCCCTTTTTTCCCCTTCCAGGACCCTTTTAACGCCTTAAAACCCCCCAAAATCCCCTTTTTTTCCCCTTTAAACCCCCAAAATCCCCTTTTTTCCTCCCAAAACTCCTCCAAACCCCCCCAAATTTTCCCAAATCATCCCCAAATCCCCTTTTTTGCCCTTCCAGGACCTTCTTACCCCCTTAAAACCCCCCAAAAATCCCCAATTTTTCCCCTTTAAACCCCCCAAAATCCCCTTTTTTCCTCCCAAAACTCCTCCAAACCCCCCCAAATTTTCCCGAATTTTCCCGAATTGTCCCGAATTGCCCCGAATTTTCCCAAATTCCCGGATTTTGGCCCCCCAGGCTACGGGACCCCGGTGAGGGTGGACGAGTGCTCCTTCCACAGCTCCATCAAACTGGACGAGTTCGGCTCCGGGAGGATCCTCAGGGTCACCCCCAGCGCCGGCGAGGTCGGGAGATTTGGGGGGAATTTGGGGGGAATTGGGAAAAAATTGGGGGGAAAGTTGGGAAAAAAAGGGAAAAAAATTGGGGAAAATTGGGAAAAAAATGGGGGGAAAAATTGGGAAAAATTGGGGGAAAGTTGGGGGAGTTTGGGGGAAAATTGGGAAAAAGTTGGGCAAAAATTGGGAAAAATTGGGGGAAAGTTGGGGGAGTGTGGGGAAAAAATGGGGAAAAATTGGGGGAAAGTTGGGGGGAGTTTGGGGAAAAAATTGGGGGAAAGTTGGGGGAGTTTGGGGAAAAAATGGGAAAAATTGGGGGAAAGGTGGGGGAGTTTGGGGAAAAATTGGGAAAAAATTGGGGGAAAATTGGGGAAAAACTGTGGGAAAGTTGGGGGGAATTGGGGGAAAATTGGGGAAAATTGGGAAATAAAAGGGGGGAAAAATTGGGGGAAAGTTGAGGGGAATTGGGGAAAAATTGGGGGAAAGTTGGGGGGAGTTTGGGAAAAAATTGGGGAAAATTGGGAAAAAAATGGGGGGAAAAATTGGGGGAAAAGTTGGGGGAGTTTGGGGAGAAATTGGGAAAAATTGGGGGAAAGTTGGGGGAAAAATTGGGGAAAAATTGGGGGAAAGTTGGGGGGAGTTTGGGAAAAAATTGGGGAAAATTGGGAAAAAAATGGGGGGAAAAATTGGGGGAAAAGTTGGGGGAGTTTGGGGAGAAATTGGGAAAAATTGGGGGAAAGTTGGGGGAAAAATTGGGGAAAAATTGGGGGAAAGTTGGGGGAGTGTGGGGAAAAATTGGGGAAAAGTTGGGGAAAAATTGGGGAGAAATTGGGAAAAAATTGGGGAAAAGTCGGGGGGAATTGGGGGAAAACTGGGGAAAAATTGGGGGAAAAATTGGGGAGAAATTGGGAAAAATTGGGGAAAAGTCGGGGGGAATTGGGGGAAAACTGGGGAAAAATTGGGGGAAAAATTGGGGGGAGTTTGGGAAAAAATTGGGAAAAAATTGGGGGAAAGTTGGGGGAGTTTGAGGGAAAAATGGGGAAAAATTGGGGGAAAGTTGGTGGGAGTTTGGGGAAAATTGGGAAAAAATGGGGAAAAATTGGGGGAAAGTTTGGGGAAAAAATGGGGAAAAATGGGGAAAAATTGGGGGAAAGTTGGGGGGAGTTTGGGGGAAAATTGGGGAAAAAAATTTGGGGGAAAATTTGGGAAAAAAAACGAAAAAAATTGGGGAAAATTGGGGGAAAGTTGGGGGGAGTTTGGGGAAAAATAAACTGGGTGGGACTGGGATGGACTGGGATGGACTGGGAGGGACTGGGAAAGGCCGAAAAGACGGCGTTTTTCCCAAATTCCCGCCCTTTCTCCCCAATTCCCGCCATTTCTCCCAAATTCCTGGGTTTTTATCCCAAATTCCCGTCCTTTTTCCCACATTCCCGCCATTTCTCCCCAATTCCCGCCCTTTCTCCCAAATTCCTGCCGTTTTTCCCAAATTCCTGTTTTTTTATCCCGAATTCCTGGTTTTTTTCCCAAATTCCCGCCATTTTCTCCCAAATTCCTCCCAAATTCCTTGTTTTTTTCCCAAATTCCCGCCCTTTCTCCCGAATTCCCACCATTTTCTCCCAAATTCCTGCCAAATTCCTCCCAAATTCCTGGTTTTTTATCCCAAATTCCTTGTTTTTTATCCCAAATTCCTGGGGTTTTTATCCCAAATTCCTGGTTTTTTCCCAAATTCCCGCCCTTTTCTCCCAAATTCCTGGGTTTTTTATCCCAAATTCCTGGTTTTTTCCCAAATTCCCGCCCTTTTCTCCCAAATTCCTGGGTTTTTTATCCCAAATTCCCGGGTTTTTCTCCCAAATTCCTGTTTTTTATCCCCAATTCCTGGTTTTTCCCAAATTCCCGGCTTTTCTCCCCAATTCCCGCAGATGACGCTGATGCAGTACCAGGTCATGGACGAGATCCCGGCCCCGCTCCCGTTCCGCCTCTTCCCCACCCTGGACAAGGAGCCCGGGGGAAGGTGGGACCCCAAATCCGGGGGAAAATCCCCAAAAACCTTCGGGAATTTGGGCCTGGATTGAGGGGGGGGGGGTTCTGAATTTTGGGGATTTTTTCAGATTTTTTTGGGATTTTTTTTTTGGATTTTTTGGGAATTTTTCAGAACTTTTTTATATTTTTTTCTGGATTTTTGGGGATTTTTTTCAGATTCTTCTGAAATTTTTTTTCTGGATTTTTTTGGATTTTTTTCAGATTTTTTTTTTTTCTGGATTTTTTGGGATTTTTTCAGATTTTTTGGGATTTTTTTCTGGATTTTTTGGGATTTTTTTCAGATTTTTTTGGGATTTTTTTTCTGGATTTTTTGGGATTTTTTCGGGATTTTTTTTCGGGATTTTTTGGATTTTTTTCAGATTTTTTTTGGATTTTTTTTCTGGATTTTTTGGGATTTTTTCAGATTTTTTTGGGATTTTTTTTCTGGATTTTTTGGGATTTTTTCAGATTTTTTTGGGATTTTTTTTCTGGATTTTTTGGGAATTTTTTTCAGATTTTTTTTTCTGGATTTTTTTGGATTTTTTTCGGATTTTTTTCAGATTTTTTTGATTTTTTTCTGGATTTTTTGGGATTTTTTCAGATTTTTTTGGGATTTTTTTTCTGGATTTTTTGGGAATTTTTTCAGATTTTTTGGGGATTTTTTTTCTGGATTTTTTGGGAATTTTTTCAGATTTTTTTTTTTTTTCTGGATTTTTTGGGGGTTTTGGGGTTTTTAACGTATTTTTTGGGATTTTTTTTCTTGGTTTTTGGGGGGATTTTTTGGTGAATTTTGGGGATTTTTTCCTGAATTTTGGGGATTTTTTCAGATTTTTTGGGGATTTTTTTCTGGATTTTTTGAGATTTTTTTACAGGTTTGTTTTTTTTTTTAACGTATTTTTGGGATTTTTTTCTTGGTTTTTTTGGGGATTTTTTGGTGAATTTTGGGGATTTTTTCCTGAATTTGGGGGATTTTTTTCAGATATTTTTGGGATTTTTTTCTAGATTTTTTGGGATTTTTTTGGATTTTTTTACGGATTTATTCTTTTTTTTAATGTATTTTTTGCGATTTTTTTCTTGGTTTTTGGGGGGGTTTTTTAGTGACTTTTGGGGATTTTTTCCCTGATTTTTGGGAATTTTTCCGTTTTTTTTTTTTACTTTTTCAGGGATCTTTTTTTTATTTTTTCCCCGATTTTTGAAGGATTTTTTCCAGATTTTTTTGGTTTTTTTCCGGATTTTTTGGGAATTTTTCCGGATTTTTTTTTACTTTTTCAGGGATTTTTTCCCCGATTTTTTGGGGATTTTTTCCTGAATTTTGGGGATTTTATCCAGATTTTTTGGGATCATTTTACAGATTTTTTGGGGATTTTTTTCCTGATTTTTTGGGATTTTTTCCCTGAATTTTTGGAATTTTTTTCTGGATTTTTTGGGAATTTTTTCCTGGTTTGTTTTATTTTTTTCCTGAATTTTGGGGATTTTTTTCTGGATTTTTGGGGGATTTTTTTCCTGTTTTCCTGGATTTGGGGAATTTTTCCTGATTTTTGGGGGATTTTTCCCTGATTTTTTTGGAATTTTTTCCTGATTTTTTGGGAATATTTTCCAGATTTTTGGGGGATTTTTCCAGATTTTTGGGATTTTTTTTTCCTGATTTTGGGGGGATTTTTCCCTGATTTTTTTAAAATTTCCCTGATTTTTGGGAATTTTTCCTTAATTTTTTTTTTTACTTTTTCCTCAATTTTGGGGTTTTTTTTCCTCATTTTTAGGGATTTTTCCCCTCATTTTTCCACCTAATTTTTGGGGATATCCCAAAATTTGGGGGGGGGCTCCTCCTTTCCTCCCAAATTTTTGGGATTTTTCCCAATTTTTGGGTTTTTTCCCCCTCAGGATCCGCCTTTATTTGAAGCTCCGCTGCGACCTCCCCCCCAAAAGGTGAAATTTGGGGGGAATTTCGGGAATTTTGGGCAAGATCCCGGGATTTTCAACGGCCTGGGAGCCTCAAAATTCCCCAAAATTCCCAAAATTCCCGTTTTTCCCCCCAAAAAAATCCCAGCCACGCCATCAACGTTCGCCTGCAGCTCCCGGTGCCCAAAGGCGTCTCCAGGTGGGGATTTTGGGGGATTTTGGGGAATTTTGGGGGATTTGGGGGGTCCTGGGGGGGTGAATCCCAAATTTTGGGCCCTCCCAGTCTTTCCCAGGTGGAATCTGGGGGGAATTTTGGGGAATTTTGAGGGAATTTGGGGGGAAATTTTGGGAATTTGGGGAATTTTTGGGAATTTGGGGGGAATTTTTGGGAATTTGGGAGGAATTTTGGGAATTTTGAGGGAATTTGGGGGGAAATTTTGGGAATTTGGGGAATTTTTGGGAATTTGGGGGGAATTTTTGGGAATTTGGGAGGAATTTGGGGAATTTTGAGGGAATTTGGGGGGAAATTTGGGGAATTTTGAGGGACTTTGGGGAAATTTTTGGGAATTTGGGGGGGAATTTTTGGGAATTTGGGGGGAATTTTGGGGAATTTGGGGGGAACTTCTGGGAATTTGGGGGGAATTTTTGGGAATTTGGAGGGAATTTGGGGGGATTTGGGGGAATTTGGGGGGAATTTTAGGGAATTTTTGGGAATTTGGGGGCGACTTTGGAAATCTGGGGGGGATTTGGGGAGGAATTTGGGGATTTGGGGGGTCCTGGGGGGGGTGAATCCCAAATTTGGGTGGAATTTGGGTCGGATTTTCGGGAATTTTTGGGAATTTGGGGGAATTTTAAGGGATTGGGGGGGGCATTTGGGGATTTGGGATTCAGGGGGAATTTTGGGGCTCAAATCCCAAATTTTGGGGTTCCCCAGCCTCTCCCAGGTGGAATTTGGGTGGAATTTGGGGGGATTTGGGGGGAATTTCCAGAGGATTTGGGGGATTTGGGGGAATTTGGGGATTCAGGGGGAATTTTGGGGCTCAAATCCCAAATTTTGGGGTTCCCCAGCCTCTCCCAGGTGGAATTTGGGGGGATTTGGGGGGATTTTGGGGCCAATTTGGGTGGAATTTGGGGGGATTTGGGAGGAATTTCCAGGGGATTTGGGGGATTTGGGGGAATTTGGGGATTCAAGGGGGAATTTTGGGGCTCAAATCCCAAATTTTGGGGTTCCCCAGCCTCTCCCAGGTGGAATTTGGGGGAATTTGGGGATTTGGGGGAGAATTTTGGGGCTCAAATCCCAAATTTTGGGGCTCCCCAGCCTCTCCCAGGTGGAATTTGGGGGGAATTTGGGGGGATTTTGGGGCCCATTTGGGTGGAATTGGTGGGGATTTGGGGGAATTTCCAGGGGATTTGGGGAATTTGGGGGAATTTTGGGGCTCAAATCCCAAATTTTGGGGCTCCCCAGCCTCTCCCAGGTGGAATTTGGGTGGAATTTGGGGGGACTTGGGGGGATTTTGGGCAGATTTGAGGCCAATTTGGGTGGAATTTGGGGGGATTTGGGAGGAATTTCCAGGGGATTTGGGGGATTTGGGGGAATTTGGGGATTCAAGGGGGAATTTTGGGGCTGGAATCCCAAATTTTGGGGTTCCCCAGCCTCTCCCAGGTGGAATTTGGGGGGATTTGGGGGGATTTTGGGGCCAATTTGGGTGGACTTGGTGGGGATTTGGGGGGAATTTCCAGAGGATTTGGGGGAATTTGGGGGAATTTGGGGATTTGGGGGCAATTTTGGGGCTCGAATCCCAAATTTTGGGGCTCCCCAGCCTCTCCCAGGTGGAATTTGGGTGGAATTTGGGGGGAATTTGGGTGGATTTTGGGGCGGATTTGAGGCCAATTCGGGTGGAATTTGTGGGGATTTGGGGGAATTTCCAGGGGATTTGGGGGATTTGGGGGAATTTGGGGATTTGGGGGAATTTGGGGATTCAGGGGGAATTTTGGGGCTCAAATCCCAAATTTTGGGGTTCCCCAGCCTCTCCCAGGTGGAATTTGGGGGGATTTGGGGGGATTTTGAGGCCCATTTGGGTGGAATTGGTGGGGATTTGGGAGGAATTTCCAGGGGATTTGGGGGATTTGGGGGAATTTGGGGATTTGGGGGAGAATTTTGGGGCTCAAATCCCAAATTTTGGGGCCCCCCAGCCTCTCCCAGGTGGAATTTGGGTGGAATTTGGGGGGATTTTGGGGGGATTTTGGGGCAGATTTGAGGCCAATTTGGGTGGACTTTGGGGGGATTTGGGAGGAATTTCCAGGGGATTTGGGGGAATTTGGGGATTTGGGGGGAATTTTGGGGCTGGAATCCCAAATTTTGGGGCCCCCCAGCCTCTCCCAGGAGCTGAGCAGCCCCGACCAAGCGGCCGAGTTGGATTTGGGCTCCCGCAGCATCCGCTGGGAAATTCCCAAAATCCAGGGGGGCTCCCAACTCTCCGCCCTCTTCAAGGTCAGAGTCCCCTCAGAACCCCAAAGTGAGCCCAAAAATCCCAAATTGAGCCCAAAAATCCCAAAGTGAGCCCAAAAATCCCCAAATCGAGCCTAAAATGCCCAAATTTAGCTCAAAAATCCCCAAACTGAGCCCAAAAATCCCAAATTGAGCCCAAAAATGCCCAAATTGAGCCCAAAATGCCCAAATTGAGCCCAGAATGCCCAAAGTGAGCCCAAAGTGCCCAAAGTGAGCCCAAAATGCCCAAATTGAGCCCAAAAATCCCAAATTGAGCCCAAAAATCCCAAATTGAGCCCAAAAATCCCCAAATTGAGTCCAGAATGCCCAAATTGAGCCCAAAATCCCCAAATTGAGCCCAAAAATCCCAAAGTGAGCCCAAAATGCCCAAATTGAGCCCAAAATGCCCAAATTTAGCTCAAAATGCCCCAAATTGAGCCCAAAATGCCCAAATTTAGCTCAAAAATCCCCAAACTGAGCCCAAAAATCCCAAATTGAGCCCAAAAATCCCAAAGTGAGCCCAAAATGCCCAAATTGAGCCCAAAAATCCCCAAATTGAGCCCAGAATGCCCAAAGTGAGCCCAAAATGACCAAATTGAGCCCAAAAATCCCAAAGTGAGCCCAAAAATCCCCAAATTGAGCCCAAAATCCCCAAATTGAGCCCAAAGTGCCCAAATTTAGGCCAGAATCCCCAAATTGAGCCCAAAAATCCCCAAATTGAGCCCAAAATGCCCAAATTGAGCCCAAAAATGCCCAAATTTAGCCCAAAAATCCCAAATTGAGCCCAAAAATCCCAAACTGAGCTCAAAATGCCCCAAATTGAGCCCAAAAATCCCAAATTGAGCCCAAAATGCCCAAATTTAGCTCAAAATGCCCCAAATTGAGCCCAAAAATCCCCAAATTGAGCCCAGAATGCCCAAATTGAGCCCAAAATGCCCAAATCTAGCTCAAAAATCCCCAAACTGAGCCCAAAAATCCCAAATTGAGCCCAAAAATCCCCAAATTGAGCCCAGAATGCCCAAATTGAGCCCAGAATGCCCAAATTGAGCCCAAAATGCCCAAATTGAGCCCAAAATCCCCAAATTGAGTCCAAAATTCCCAAATTGAGCCCAAAAATCCCAAATTGAGCCCAAAATGCCCAAATTTGGCCCAGAATTCCCAAATTGAGCCCAAAATGCCCAAATTGAGCCCAAAAATCCCAAATTGAGCCCAAAATGCCCAAATTGAGCCCAGAAATCCCAAATTGAGCCCAGAATGCCCAAAGTGAGCCCAAAAATCCCAAATTGAGCCCAAAATCCCCAAATTGAGCCCAAAATGCCCAAATTGAGCCCAGAATTCCCAAGTTTTGCTCAAAATGCCCAAATTTAGCTCAAAATTCCCAAATTTAGCCCAGAACCCCCAAATTGAGCACAAAATGCCCAAATTTAGCTCAGAATTCCCAAATTGAGCCCAAAATGCCCAAATTTAGCCCAAAATTCCCAAATTGAGCCCCCAAATGCCCAAATTTAGCACAGAATTCCCAAATTTAGCACAGAATGCCCAAATTTAGCCCAAAATGCCCAAATTGAGCCCAAAAATCCCCAAATTGAGCCCAGAATTCCCCAATTCCCAGCTGGATCTGGCCTGGCCGGTGCCCGCCTGGCGCCTGGAGCTGGGCGCTGCCCACGGCTCCTTCCAGCCCTGAACATCCCAAACATCCCAGAGATCCCAAACCCCCCAAACATCCCAGAGATCCCAAACCCCCCAAACACCCCCAACACCCCAAACATTCCCAACCCCCTGAATTCCCAAATTCCCGCTATTCCCAGCTGGATCTGGCCTGGCCGGTGCCCGCCTGGCGCCTGGAGCTGGGCGCTGCCCACGCCTCTTTCCAGCCCTGAACATCCCAAACACCCCAAACATCCCAAACCCCCCAAACATTCCCAAACATCCCAAACATCCCAAACATCCCAGAGATCCCAAACCCCCCAAACCCCCCAAACATTCCCAAACATTCCCAACCCCCTGAATTCCCAAATTCCCCCAATTCCCAGCTGGATCTGGCCTGGCCGGTGCCTGCCTGGCGCCTGGAGCTGGGCGCTGCCCACGCCTCTTTCCAGCTGCCAACGTCCCAAACCTCCCAAATCCCCCAAACATCCCAGAGATCCCAAACATCCCAGAGATCCCAAACCCCCCAAACATTCCCAAACATTCCCAACCCCCTGAATTCCCAAATTCCCTGAATTCCCAGCTGGATCTGGCCTGGCCGGTGCCCGCCTGGCGCCTGGAGCTGGGCGCTGCCCACGCCTCTTTCCAGCTGCCAACATCCCAAACACCCCAAACCCCCCAAACCCCCCAAACATCCCAAATCCCCCAAACCCCCCAAACATTCCCAACCCCCTGAATTCCCAAATTCCCCCAATTCCCAGCTGGATCTGGCCTGGCCGGTGCCCGCCTGGCGCCTGGAGCTGGGCGCTGCCCACGCCTCTTTCCAGCTGCCAACGTCCCAGACATCCCAAACATCCCGAACATCCCAAATCCCCCAAATCCCCCAAACCCCCCAAACATTCCCAACCCCCTGAATTCCCAAATTCCCGATATTCCCAGCTGGATCTGGCCTGGCCGGTGCCCGCCTGGCGCCTGGAGCTGGGCGCTGCCCACGCCTCTTTCCAGCTGCCAACGTCCCAAACATCCCAAACATCCCAAACATCCCAAACATCCCAGAGATCCCAAACACCCCAAACCCCCCAAACCCCCCAAACATTCCCAACCCCCTGAATTCCCAAATTCCCCCAATTCCCAGCTGGATCTGGCCTGGCCGGTGCCCGCCTGGCGCCTGGAGCTGGGCGCTGCCCACGCCTCTTTCCAGCTGCCCTCCCAGAGCTGCTCCGGGCTCCGCGTTCGCTTCCTGCGGCTCTCGGTGCCCCCGGGCGCGGCCCCGGCTCAGCGCTGGGTGCGTTACCTGAGCCACAGCGACTCCTACGTGCTTCGCCTCTGAGCCCCTCCCCCCCCCGGGGGATTCCCGGGAATTCCCGGGGAGAATTCCCAAAAAATTCCCGGGAAAAATTCCCCCCCCCCCCCCCGAAAAAAAAATCCCCGAAAAAATCGGCTTGGAAATGGCGGAGTTGGGGGAGTTTTTTTGTTGGGGGGGTTTTGGGGGAAAAAAGGGGGAAAAAAGGGGGTGGGGGTTGTGGGGTTTGGGGCGGAGGGGGTTTGGAAGGGGATGAGGGGGTGGGAATTCCTGGAATTTTGGGAAAAAAAACGAAATTCCCGAAAAAAACGGCCGGGAAATGGTGGAATTGTGGGAGGGTTTCATTGGGGGAGTTTTGGGGTTAAAATGGGCAAAAATGGGCAAAAAAGGGGTGGGGGTTGTGGGGTTTGGGGCGGAGGGGGTTTGGAAGGAGAAGAGGGGGTGGGAATCCCGAAATTTTGGGAAAAAAACCCAAAATTCCCGAAAAAATCGGCCTGGAAAGGATGGAATTGTGGGAGGGTTTCATTGGGGGAGCTTTGGGGTTAAAATGGGCAAAAATGGGCAAAAAAGGGGTGGAGGTTATGGGGTTTGGGGCGGAGGGGGTTTGGAAGGGGAAGAGGGGGTGGGAATTCCTGAAAATTTGGGAAAAGACCCGAAATTCCCGAAAAAATCGGCCTGGAAAGGATGGAATTGTTGGAGATTTTTGTTGGGGGAGTTTTGGGGTGAAAATGGGCAAAAATGGGCAAAAACTGGATGAAAGTTCTTGGATTCAATGCTCAGAGAGAATGGAAGGAGAGGAGGGGGTGGGAATCCCAAAATATTTGGGAAAAAACCCCGAAATTCCTGAAAAAAATCAGCCTGGAAAGGATGGAATTGTGGGAGGGTTTCATTGGGGGAGTTTTGGGGTTAAAATGGGCAAAAATGGGCAAAAAAGGGGTGGGGGTTGTGGGGTTTGGGGCTGAGGGGGTTTGGAAGGGGAAGAGGGGGTGGGAATTCCGAAATTTTGGGAAAAACCCCCAAAATTCCCGAAAAAAATCGGCCTGGAAAGGATGGAATTGTGGGAGGGTTTCATTGGGGGACACCGAGGGATTTTGGGGTGAAAATGGGCAAAAAAGGGGAAAAAAGGGGTGGGGGTTGTGGGGCTTGAGGCTGAGGGGGTTTGGAAGGGGAAGAGGGGGTGGGAATCCCAAAATTTTGGGAAAAAAAACGAAATTCCCGAAAAAAACGGCCTGGAAAGGGTGGAATTGTGGGAGGGTTTCATTGGGGGACACCGAGGGATTTTGGGGTGGAAATGGGCAAAAAAGGGGAAAAAAGGGGAAAAATGGGGTGGGGGTTGTGGGGTTTGGGGCTGAGGGGGTTTGGAAGGGGAAGAGGGGGTGGGAATTCCTGAAATTTTGGGAAAAAAACCCAAAATTCCCGAAAAAATTGGCTGGGAAAGGATGGAATTGTTGGAGTTTTTTGTTGGGGGAGTTTTGGGGTGAAAATGGGCAAAAATGGGCAAAAACTGGATGAAAGTTCTTGGATTCAATGGTCAGAGAGAACGGAAGGAGAAGAGGGGGTGGGAATCCCAAAATTTTGGGAAAAAAACCCAAAATTCCCAAAAAAATTGGCTGGGAAAGGATGGAATTGTTGGAGTTTTTTGTTGGGGGAGTTTTGGGGTGAAACGGCCCAAAAATGGGCAAAGAAAGGGGGGAAAAAAGGGGTGGGGGTTGTGGGGTTTGGGGCGGAGGGGGTTTGGAAGGGGAAGAGGGGGTGGGAATTCCTGAAATTTTGGGAAAAAAACCAAAATTCCCGAAAAAATCGGCCTGGAAATGATGGAATTGTTGGAGTTTTTTGTTGGGGGAGTTTTGGGGTGAAAATGGGCAAAAATGGGCAAAAAAGGGGTGGGGGTTGTGGGGTTTGTGGCTGAGGGGGTTTGGAAGGGGAAGAGGGGGTGGGAATCCCAAAATTTTGGGAAAAAAACCCAAAATTCCTGAAAAAATTGGCTGGGAAAGGATGGAATTGTTGGAGTTTTTTGTTGGGGGAGTTTTGGGGTGAAAATGGGCAAAAATGGGCAAAAACTGGATGAAAGTTCTTGGATTCAATGCTCAGAGAGAACGGAAGGAGAGGAGGGGGTGGGAATCCCAAAATTTTGGGAAAAAAACCCAAAATTCCCGAAAAAATCGGCCGGGAAATGGTGGAATTGTGGGAGGGTTTTATTGGGGGACACCGAGGGATTTTGGGGTGAAAATGGGCAAAAAAGGGGAAAAAAAGGGGTGGAGGTTGTGGGGTTTGGGGCTGAGAGGGTTTGGAAGGGGATGAGGGGGTGGGAATTCCTGAAATTTTGGGAAAAAAACCCCGAAATTCCCAAAAAAAAAACGGCCTGGAAAGGATGGAATTGTTGGAGATTTTTGTTGGGGGAGTTTTGGGGTGAAAATGGGCAAAAATGGGCAAAAACTGGATGAAAGTTCTTGGATTCAATGGTCAGAGAGAACGGAAGGAGAAGAGGGGGTGGGAATCCCAAAATTTTGGGAAAAAAACCCCAAAATTCCCGAAAAATCGGCCTGGAAAGGATGGAATTGTGGGAGGGTTTCATTGGGGGACACCGAGGGATTTTGGGGTGAAAATGGGCAAAAAAGGGGAAAAATGGGGAAAAATGGGGGTGGAGGTTGTGGGGTTTGGGGCTGAGGGGGGTTTGGAAGGGGAAGAGGGGGTGGGAATCCTGAAATTTTGGGAAAAAAACTCCAAAATTCCCAAAAAAAAGGCCGGGAAATGGTGGAATTGTTGGAGGGTTTTATTGGGGGAGTTTTGGGGTTAAAATGGGCAAAAATGGGCAAAAAAGGGGTGGGGGTTGTGGGATTTGGGGCGGAGGGGGTTTGGAAGGGGAAGAGGGGGTGGGAATCCCGAAATTTTGGGAAAAGACCCCGAAATTCCAAAAAAAAACGGCCTGGAAAGGATGGAATTGTTGGAGTTTTTTGTTGGGGGAGTTTTGGGGTGAAAATGGGCAAAAATGGGCAAAAACTGGATGAAAGTTCTTGGATTCAATGCTCAGAGAGAATGGAAGGAGAGGAGGGGGTGGGAATCCCAAAATTTTGGGAAAAAAACCCCCAAAATTCCCGAAAAAAAACAGCCTGGAAAGGGTGGAATTGTGGAAGTTTTTTATTGAAGGAATTTTGGGCTGAAAAGGCCAAAAACGGGCAAAAAACCGGATGGGAATTCCTGGATTCTGTTCCCAGGGAGTTTAGAAGGAGCCAAAGAAGTGGAAACCCCAAAATATTTGGGATAAAGCCCCAAAATTCCCCAAAATCCGGCCCGAAACCCACTCGGCTCCCGTTTTAACTGAACAAAACCTGGGAAATTTGGGGTGAAAAGCCCCAAAACGGGAAAAAAAACGGGTGGAAACTGCGGAATTCCATCCTTAAATAGTCAGGAAGGAAATAAAGAAGTGGAAACCCCCAAAAATTTGGGATAAAGCCCCAAAATTCCCGAAAAAAAAGGGCTCAAAAAAGCTCCATTTGCCCTTTTTGAACCGGGAAAAAGGAGGAATTTTGGGGTGAAAAAGGCAAAAAACGGGGGAAAAAACGGGGAAAAAACGGGGTGGGAATTCTGGGATTCCGTCTTCAGAAAGTCTGGAAAGAGAAGAGAGGGGGGGAGACCCCCGAAATATTTGGGATACATCCCAAAAAACCCCAAATCCCTCCCAATCCCCAAAATTGTGGAATTTGGGGGCTTTTTTTTTAACTGGGAGGACCCCGAATTTTGGGGTAAAAAATCCCAAAAGGGCAAAAAAAAGGGGAAATTTTGGGGTTTCACCCTCTGAGGTTCTGGAGGGGGGGGACTCCCCAAATTTTGGGGGAAAACCCCCAAAAAAATCCCAAAAATCCCCCCAAAAATGCTCCCAAACTGCTCCATTTTGGTGTTTTTTAACCAAAATGTCCAAAAATCCCCCAAAAATGCTCCCAAACTGCTCAATTTTGGTGTTTTTAACCAAAAATTCCCCAAATCCCCCCAAAAATGCTCCCAAAACTGCTCAATTTTGGTGTTTTTTAACCAAAAATTCCCCAAATCCCCCCAAAAATGCTCCCAAACTGCTCAATTTTGGTGTTTTTTAACCAAAAAGCCCCAAAATCCCCCCAAAATGCTCCCAAACTGCTCCATTTTGGCGTTTTTTTAACCAAAAATTCCCCAAATCGCCCCAAAATCTCACCTGGAATTCGAGGCTGGAGGAGCCAAAAAAGGTCCCGGGCTGCTCCAGGGGGGTCTGGGGGGCCCAAAATCCACAAAATTCACTTTTTTCTCCCCCAAATTTGGGATTTTTCCCCCTTAAACCCCCCAAAAATTCGGATTTTCCACCCCAAAATTCGGCTTTTCCCCCCAAATTTCAGCTTTTTCACACCCCCAAATTTGGATTTTCCCCCCTCAAAATTCAGATTTTCTGCCCCAAATTCAGGGTTTTTTTTGCCCAAATCTCCCCCAAAATTTGCGTTTCCACACCCAAAAAGTCGGAATTTCTCTCCCCCAAATGCCCCAAAATTCTGGGATCTTTCCTCAAATTTTTGGGATTTTTCCCCAAATTTTTGGAATTTTTTCCCCAATTTTTTGGGGATTTTTTCCCCCAAATTCTTGGGATTTTTTTCCCAAATTTTCGGGATTTTTCCCCCAATTTTTGGGGATTTTTCCCCAAATTTTTGGGGGATTTTTCCCCAACTTTTTGGGATTTTTTCCCCTATTTTTGGGGATTTTTCCCCATTTTTTTCGGGATTTTTCCCCAGATATTTGGGGATCTTTTCCCCAATTTCTTCAAGATTTTTTCCCCAATTTTTTGGGATTTTTCCCCCATTTTTTTGGGGACTTTTCCCCCAATTTTTCGGGTTTTTTTCCCCAATTTTTTGGGATTTTTTCCCCAAATTTTTGGGATTTTTCCCCAATTTTTGGGGGGATTTTTTCCCCCATTTTTTTGGGGATTTTTTCCCCAATTTTTTGGGATTTCCCCCAAATTTCGGGGGGCCTTTTTGGGGTCTCACCTCGGGGGTTTTGGGGTCTCCCCCCCCTCCTCTTCCTCCTCCTCTTCCTCCATCAGGCTCAGGCTGGGGGGGGGGGAGGGTAAAGGGGACCCCTCCCCCCAAAATTCCCCCAAATCCCCCCCAAATTCACCCCAAAATCCCCCAAAATTCACCCCAAATCCCCCAAAATTCCCTGAAATCCCCAAAAAACCCCCACCCAGGACCCCAAATCCTCCTAAATTCCCCCAAATTCAACCCCAAATCCCCGCCCAGGACCCCCCCAAATCCCAAATTCCCCAAATTTCTTCCCAAATCTCCCCCAAAATCCCAAAATTCCCCCCAGGATTTCTCCCAAATCCCCTCACAACCCCCAAATCTCACAAATTTTCCCCCAAAACCCCCCCAGAATCCCCCAAATTCACCCAAATCCCTCCCCAAAATCCCAAAATTCCCCCAATTTCCCCACAAATCCCCAAACCCCCAAAATCTTCCCCCAAATTCCCCCAAAATTCCCCCCAAAATCCGCCCAAATCCCCTCCCCAAAATCCCAAAACGCCCAAAATTCCCCCCAAATTCCCCCAAAATCCCAAAATTCCCCCCAAAATCCCCCCAAAATCCCCAAATCCCTAAAATTTTCCCCAAATTCCTCCCAAAATCCCCAAATCCCCAGAATTTCCCCCAAAAACGTCCCCAAAATCCCCGAATTCCCCCCAAAATTCCCCCCAATTCCCAAAATTTCCCCCAAATTCCCAAAATTTCCCCCCAAAATTCCCCCCCAATTCCCCCCAAAAATTTCCCCAAATTCCCCCCAAAATTTCCCCCCAAATTCCCAAAATTTCCCCCCAAAATTCCCCCCAATTCCCCCCAAAATTTCCCCAAATTCCCCCCAAAATCCCTCCAAAATCCCAAATTCCCCCCAAAATTCCATCAAATTCCCAAAATTTCCCCCAAATTCCCCCCAAATTCCCCCCAAAAATCCCAAATTCCCCCCAAATTCCCTCACCGGGACCCCCCAGCTCCTCCTGGATTCGCTGCTGGGGAGGCAAAAAAAAAAAAACAAACCCCAAATTTGGGGGGATTTCAGGGGGTTCCCCCCCAAAATTTTGGGGGTTTTTTTGGGGGGAGGGGAGAGGGAGGGGCCTCACCTGAGCAGGTGGGGGGAGGGGCCCCGGATTTGGGGACCCCCCCTCAAAAGGGTCGAGGTCAAATTGGGGCTGGGGGGCCACGGGCTGGAGCTGGGGGGGGCTGGAAGAGGGAGGGGGACCCCAAAATTTGGGGGATTTCACCCCAAAAATTTGGGGGGTTTTAACATAAAATTTTGAAAGGTTTTTTCAGCAAAATTTGGGGTTTTTTGGGTTTTTTTTTTCCCACCCCAAATTGGGAGTTTTTCACCCCCAAATGCCCCAAATTTTGAGCCCCCGGAACCCGACACCCCCCAGGAACCCCAAATCCCCCCCCAAAATTTGGGATTTTTCACCCCCCAAAATCTCCCAAATTGGGGATTTTCCCCTCTCAAATTTGGGAGTTTTCCCCCCCCAAACCCCTCCAAAAATTTGGGGGTTTTCCACCCAAAACTCCCCAAATTTGGGGTCTCCCCCACAGGGTCCCCAAAATCTGAAATTTCCCTTCTCAACTCCCTCCAATTTCGGGATTTCCCTCCCCCAAAATTTGGGATCTTCTCCCCAGACCCCCCCCCCTAAATTTTGGAGTTTTCCCCCTGAAATTCGGATTTTCCCCCCAAAATTCAAATTTCCCCCCCCAAAATTCAGATTTTCCCCCCAAAATTCAGAGTTTTTTCTCCCAAAAATTCACATTTTTCTCCCTAAATTTCCGATTTCCCCCCGCCAAATTTGGGTTTTTACCCCTAAAATTCAGGATTTTCCCCCCAAAATTCAGATTTTTGGTCCCAAAAGCCCCCAAAATCCCAGGATTTCCCCCCAAATTTCGGGTCTCACCGACGCTCCGGGCTCTCTTGGGCCGGGGGGGTCCCCGGGGGGCTCTCGGGGGGGCTCAGGGAGCGGCGGTAGCTGAGCAGGGGGAGCCCCAAATCCCCCAAATCCGACCCAAAATCCGGCCCCAAACCCCGCTCCCGGCACGTCCGCTCCAGCAGCGCCAGCCTGGGCACCCCAAAACCCCCCAAAATCAGCCCAAAAATCGGTCCCAAAAGGGACCCCAAACCCCCAAAATCTGCCCCAAAAGGGACCCCAAAACGCCCCGAAATCGGCTCAAAAGGGACCCCAAAATCTGCCCCAAAAGGGATCCCAAAACCCCCAAAATCAGCCCAAAAATCGGCCCCAAAAGGGATCCCAAAACGCCCAAAATCAGCCCAAAAGGGACCCCAAAATCTGCCCCAAAAGGGACCCCAAAACACCCCGAAGTCACCCCAAAATCAGCCCAAAACAGAGCCCAAAACACCCCAAAAACCCCCCAAAATTCCCCAATTTCCCCCCAAATCCCCAAATTTCCCCTTTAACCCCCCCCATCCCCCAATTCCCCCCAAATTTCCCCCCCAAATCCCCAAATTTCCCCCAAATTTCCCCCCAAATCCCCCCAACCCCCCAAACTCCCCCCAAATCCCCCAATTCCCCCCCAAATTTCCCCCCAAATCCCCCCAAATCCCCGAATTTCCCCCAAATTTCCCCTTTAAACCGCCCCAAATCCCCAAATTTCCCCCAAATTTCCCCCGAATTTCCCCCAAATTTCCCCCCAAATCCCCCCAAACTCCCCCCAAATCCCCAATTCCCCCCAAATTTCCCCCCCAAATCCCCGAATTTCCCCCCAAATCCCCCCCAATTCCCCGAATTTCCCCCCCAAATCCCCAAATTCCCCCCCAAATTTCCCCCCAAATCCCCGAATTTCCCCCCAAACCCCCCAAATTTCCCCCCAAATCCCCCCAAATCCCCGAATTTCCCCCCAAATCCCCAAATTCCCCCCAAATTTCCCCCCAAATCCCCGAATTTCCCCTCAAACCCCCAAATTTTCCCTTTAACCCCCCCCAGCTCCGAATTTCCCCCAAATTTCCCCCCAAATCCCCCCCAAACCCCCGAATTGCCCCCAAACCCCCAAATTTCCCCTTTAAACCGCCCAAATCCCCGAATTTCCCCCAAATCTCCCCCAAATCACCCCCAAACTCCCCCCAAATCCCTGAATTTCCCCCAAATTTCCCCTGAATTTCCCCCAGATTTCCCCCCAAATCCCCGAATTTCCCCCAAATTTCCCCTTTAAACCCCCCCAAATCCCCGAATTCCCCCAAATTTCCCCCAAATCCCCCCCAAATCCCCGAATTTCCCCCCAAGTCCCCCTCAAATCCCCCCCAAACCCCCGAATTTCCCCTTTAAACCCCCCCAAATCCCCCAAATTTCCCCCGAATTTCCCCCAAATTCCCCCCCAAATCCCCCCCAAAACCCCCAAATTTCCCTTTAAACCCCCCCAAATCCCCCAATTTCCCCCAAATTTCCCCTTTAAACCCCCCAAATCCCTGATTTGCCCCGAATTTTCCCTTTAAACCCCCCAAACCCCCAAATTTTCCCTTTAAACCCCCCCAAATCCCCCCCAAATCCCCCCCAAATCCCCAAATTTCCCCCGAATTTTCCCCCAAATCCCCCCTGAACTCCCCCCAAATCCCAAATTTTCCCCCAAATTTCCCCTTTAACCCCCCCCAGCTCCGAATTTCCCCCAAATCCCCCCCCAAACCCCCAAATTTCCCTTTAAACCCCCCCAAATCCCCGAATTTCCCCCAAATTTCCCCCCAAATCCCCCCAAACCCCCAAATTTCCCCTTTAAACCCCCCCAAATCCCCGAATTTCCCCCAAATTTCCCCCCAAACCCCCAAATTTCCCCCCAACCCCCCCCCAAATCCCCGAATTTCCCCCAAATTTCCCCTTTAAACCCCCCCAAACCCCCGAATTTGCCCCCCTAAATCCCCAAATTTCCCCTGAATTTCCCCCAAATTTCCCCTTTAAACCCCCCCAAACCCCCAAATTTTCCCCCAACCCCCCGAATTTGCCCCCAACCCCCCGAATTTGCCCCCCAAATCCCCGAATTTTCCCCCAAATTTACCCTTTAAACGCCCCCAAACCCCCGAATTTGCCCCCAAAGCCCCGAATTTCCCCCAAATTTCCCCCCAAATCCCCGAATTCCCCCCAAATCTCCCCCAAATCACCCCCAAACTCCCCCCAAATCCCGAATTTCCCCCAAATTTCCCCTGAATTTCCCCCAGATTTCCCCCCAAATCCCGAATTTCCCCCAAATTTCCCCTTTAAACCCCCCCAAACCCCCGAATTTGCCCCCCTAAATC
>JAQMYR010000044.1:113118-300257 GCA_028536675.1 Aphelocoma californica
CCCACAAAATCCCACCCAAATTCCCACCAAATTCCCTCAAAATTCCCACAAAACTCTCACAAAATTCCCACAAAATTCCACCAAAATCCCACCAAAATTCCCACAAAATTCCCACAAAATTCCCACAAAATTCCCTCAAAATTCCCACAAAATTCCACCAAAATCCCACCAAAATTCCCACAAAATTCCACAAAATTCCCACAAATTTCCCACAAAATTCCACCCAAATTCCCTCAAAACTCCCACAAAATTCCACCAAAATTCCCACAACATCCCACCCAAATTCCCACCAAAATTCACCAAAATTCCCCCAGTTCCACCCAAAATTCCACAAAATTCCCACAGAATTCCCACAAAATTCTACCAAAATTCCCCCAGTTCCACACAAAATTCCACTAAAATTCCACCAAAATTCACCCAAATTCCCACAAAATTCCCTCAAAATTCCACCAAAACTCCCTCAAAATTCCCACAAAATTCCCACAAAATTCCACAAAATTCCCTCAAAATTCCCTACAAAATTCCCACAAAATTCCCACAAAATTCCCTCAAAATTCCCACAAAATTCCCACAAAATTCCCTCAAAATTCCCTCAAAATTCCCCCACATCCCACCCCCATCCCCCAACTCCCGGAGCTCCCGGAATTCCGGGAATTCCCGATTGCCGCCGCTCCCCCTCCCCCACCTGTGCAGCTGCAGCAGCTCCCACCCAAATTCCCACAAATTCCCACAAAATCCCCACAAAATTCCATCAAAATTCCACCCAAATTCCCTCAAAATCCAACAAAATTCCCTCAAAATTCCACCCAAATTCCCACCAAAATCCCCCCAGTTCCACCCGAAATTCCACTAAAATTCCACCAAAATTCCATCAAAAATCCACCCAAATTCCATCAGAATTCCCACAAAATTCCCACAAAATTCCCACAAAATTCCACCCAAATTCCCACCAAATTCCTCAAAATTCCCACAAAACTCTCACAAAATTCCCACAAAATTCCACCAAAATTCCCACAAAATTCCCCACAAAATTCCCACAAAATTCCCACAAAATTCCCTCAAAATTCCCACAAAATTCCACCAAAATCCCACCAAAATTCCACAAAATTCCCACAAAATTCCCACAAAATTCCCTCAAAATTCCCACAAAATTCCACCAAAATCCACCAAAATTCCCACAAAATTCCCACAAAATTCCACCCAAATTCCCACAAAATTCCATCAAAATTCTACCAAAATTCCACCAAAACTCCCTCAAAATCCCACAAAATTCCCACAAAATTCCCTCAAAATTCCACCAAAATTCCCTCAAAACTCCCACAAAATTCCCTCAAAATTCCACCAAAACTCCCTCAAAATCCACAAAATTCCCTCAAAATTCCCACAAAACCACAAAATTCCCACAAAATCCCCACAAAATTCCCACAAAATTCCCTCAAAATTCCCACAAAACTCCCACAAAACTCCATCAAAATTCCTACAAAATCCCACCCAAATTCCAAAATTCCCACAAAATTCCACCAAAATTCCCTCAAATTCCCACAAAACTCCCTCAAAAATCCCACAAAATCCCACCAAAATTCCCACAAAATTCCCTCAAAATCCCACAAAACTCCACAAAATTCCCACAAAATCCCACCAAAATTCCCACAAAATTCCCTCAAAATTCCCCCCACATCCCACCCCATCCCCCAACTCCCGGAGCTCCCGGAATTCCGGGAATTCCCCGATTGCCGCCGCTCCCCTCCCCCACCTGTGCAGCTGCAGCAGCTCCCACCCAAATTCCCACAAAATTCCCACAAAATCCCCACAAAATTCCATCAAAATTCCACCCGAATTCCCTCAAAATCCCACCAAAATTCCCTCAAAATTCCACCAAATTCCCACCAAAATCCCCCCAGTTCACCCGAAATTCACTAAAATTCCACCAAAATTCCATCAAAAATCCACCCAAATTCCATCAGAATTCCCACAAAATTCCCACAAAATTCCACCAAATTCCCACCAAATTCCCTCAAAATTCCCACAAAACTCTCACAAAATTCCACAAAATTCCACCAAAATCCCACCAAATTCCCACAAAATTCCCACAAAATTCCCACAAAATTCTCACAAAATTCCCTCAAAATTCCACCCAAACTCCCTCAAAATCCCACAAAATTCCCACAAAATTCCCTCAAAATTCCACCAAAACTCCCTCAAAATTCCACCAAAATTCCCTCAAAATTCCCACAAAATTCTCACAAAATCCCACCAAAATTCCCACAAAATTCCATCAAAATTCCCACAAAATTCTCACAAAATTCCCTCAAAATCCCACCAAAATTCCCACAAAATTCCCACAAAATTCTCACAAAATTCCCTCAAAATTCCACTCAAACTCCCTCAAAATCCCACAAAATTCCCACAAAATTCCCTCAAAAGTCCCACAAAATTCCCACAAAATCCCACCAAAATTCCCACAAAATCCCACCAAAATTCCCACAAAATTCCCACAAAATTCCCACAAAATTCCCTCAAAATTCCACCAAAATCCCACCAAAATTCCCACAAAATTCCACCAAAACTCCCTCAAAATTCCCTCAAAATCCCACCAAAACTCCCTCAAAATCCCACAAAATTCCCTCAAAATTCCCACAAAACCACAAAATTCCCACAAAATCCCCACAAAATTCCCACAAAATTCCACAAAATTCCCTCAAAATCCCACCAAAATTCCCACAAAATTCCCTCAAAATTCCCACAAAATCCCACCAAAATTCCACCCAAATTCCCTCAAAATCCCACCCAAATTCCCACAAAATTCCCACAAAATTCCCACAAAATTCCCTCAAAATTCCCACAAAATCCCACCAAAATTCCCACAAAATTCCCACAAAATTCCACCAAAAACTCCCTCAAAATTCCCTCAAAATCCCACCAAAACTCCCTCAAAATCCCACAAAATTCCCTCAAAATTCCCACAAAACCACAAAATTCCCACAAAATCCCCACAAAATTCCCACAAAATTCCCACAAATTCCCTCAAAATCCCACCAAAATTCCCACAAAATTCCCTCAAAATTCCCACAAAATTCCCACAAAATCCCACCAAAATTCCACAAAATTCCACAAAATTCCCTCAAAATTCCCACCACATCCCACCCCCATCCCCCAACCTCCCGGAGCTCCCGGAATTCCGGGAATTCCCCGATTGCCGCCGCTCCCCCTCCCCCACCTGTGCAGCTGCAGCAGCTCCCACCCAAATTCCCACAAAATTCCCACAAAATCCCCACAAAATTCCATCAAAATTCCACCCAAATTCCCTCAAAATCCCACCAAAATTCCCTCAAAATTCCACCCAAATTCCCACCAAAATCCCCCCAGTTCCACCCGAAATTCCACTAAAATTCCACCAAAATTCCATCAAAAATCCACCCAAATTCCATCAGAATTCCCACAAAATTCCCACAAAATTCCACCCAAATTCCCACCAAATTCCCTCAAAATTCCCACAAAACTCTCACAAAATTCCCACAAAATTCCACCAAAATCCCACCAAAATTCCCACAAAATTCCCACAAAATTCCCACAAAATTCTCACAAAATTCCTCAAAATTCCACCCAAACTCCCTCAAAATTCCCACAAAATTCCACAAAATTCCACCCAAATTCCCACAAAATTCCATCAAAATTCTACCAAAATTCCACCAAAACTCCCTCAAAATCCCACAAAATTCCCACAAAATTCACCAAAACTCCCTCAAAATTCCCTCAAAATTCCCTCAAAATTCCATAAAAATTCCCACAAAATCCCACCAAAATTCCCACAAAATTCCCACAAAATTCCATAAAAACTCCCACAAAATTCCCACAAAATCCCACCAAAATTCCACCAAAACTCCCTCAAAATCCCACAAAATTCCCTCAAAATTCCCACAAAACCACAAAATTCCCACAAAATCCCCACAAAATTCCCACAAAATTCCCACAAAATTCCCACAAAATCCCACCAAAATTCCCACAAAATTCCTCAAAATTCCATCAAAACTCCCTCAAAATTCCCACAACATCCCACCCAAATTCCCACAAAATCCCCACAAAATTCCCACAAAATCCCACCAAAATTCCCTCAAAATTCCCCCCACATCCCACCCCCATCCCCCAACTCCCGGAGCTCCCGGAATTCCGGGAATTCCCCGATTGCCGCCGCTCCCCTCCCCCACCTGTGCAGCTGCAGCAGCTCCCACCCAAATTCCCACAAAATTCCCACAAAATCCCCACAAAATTCCATCAAATTCCACCCGAATTCCCTCAAAATCCCACCAAAATTCCCTCAAAATTCCACCCAAATTCCCACCAAAATCCCCCGCAGTTCCACCCGAAATTCCACTAAAATTCCACCAAAATTCCATCAAAAATCCACCCAAATTCCATCAGAATTCCCACAAAATTCCCACAAAATCCCACCCAAATTCCCACCAAATTCCCTCAAAATTCACCAAAACTCCCTCAAAATTCCACCAAAATTCCACCAAAATTCCCACAGAATTCCCACAAAACTCCCACAAAATTCCCTCAAATTTCCCACAGAATTCCATCAAAAATTCCCTCAAAATTCCCTCAAAACTCCCACAAAATTCCCACAAAATTCCCACAAAATTCCCTCAAAATTCCACCAAAACTCCCTCAAAATCCCACAAAATTCCCTCAAAATTCCCACAAAATTCCCTCAAAATTCCCACAAAATTCCCACAAAATCCCCACAAAATTCCCACAAAATCCCACCAAAATTCCCACAAAATTCCATCAAAATTCTACCAAAATTCCACCAAAACTCCCTCAAAATCCCACAAAATTCCACCAAAATTCCACAAAATCCCACCAAAATTCCCTCAAAATTCCACAAAATTCCACCCAAATTCCCACAAAACTCCCACAAAATTCCACCAAAATTCCCACAAAATTCCCACAACATCCCACCCAAATTCCCTCAAAACTCCCACAAAATTCCACCAAAATTCCCCCAGTTCCACCCAAAATTCCCACAAAATTCCCACAAAATTCCCTCAAAATTCCCACAAAATTCCCACAAAATCCCCACAAAATTCCCACAAAATCCCACCAAAATTCCCACAAAATTCCATCAAAATTCTACCAAAATTCCACCAAAACTCCCTCAAAATCCCACAAAATTCCACCAAAATTCCCACAAAATCCCACCAAAATTCCCTCAAAATTCCCACAAAATTCCACCCAAATTCCCACAAAACTCCCACAAAATTCCACCAAAATTCCCACAAAATTCCCACAACATCCACCCAAATTCCCTCAAAACTCCCACAAAATTCCCTCAAAATTCCCCCCACATCCCACCCCCATCCCCCAACTCCCGGAGCTCCCGGAATTCCGGGAATTCCCCGATTGCCCGCCGCTCCCCTCCCCCACCTGTGCAGCTGCAGCAGCTCCCACCCAAATTCCCACAAAATTCCCACAAAATCCCCACAAAATTCCATCAAAATTCCACCCGAATTCCCTCAAAATCCCACCAAAATTCCCTCAAATTCCACCCAAATTCCCACCAAAATCCCGCAGTTCCACCCGAAATTCCACTAAAATTCCACCAAAATTCCATCAAAAATCCACCCAAATTCCATCAGAATTCCCACAAAATTCCCACAAAATCCCACCAAATTCCCACCAAATTCCCTCAAAATTCCACCAAAACTCCCTCAAAATTCCACCAAAATTCCACCAAAATTCCCACAGAATTCCCACAAAACTCCCACAAAATTCCCTCAAATTTCCCACAGAATTCCATCAAAAATTCCCTCAAAATTCCTCAAAACTCCCACAAAATTCCCACAAAATTCCCACAAAATTCCCTCAAAATTCCACCAAAACTCCCTCAAAATCCCACAAAATTCCCTCAAAATTCCCACAAAATTCCTCAAAATTCCCACAAAATTCCCACAAAATCCCCACAAAATTCCCACAAAATCCCACCAAAATTCCACAAAATTCCATCAAAATTCTACCAAAATTCCACCAAAACTCCCTCAAAATCCCACAAAATTCCACCAAAATTCCCACAAAATCCACCAAAATTCCCTCAAAATTCCCACAAAATTCCACCCAAATTCCCACAAAACTCCCACAAAATTCCACCAAAATTCCCACAAAATTCCCACAACATCCCACCCAAATTCCCTCAAAACTCCCCACAAAATTCCACCAAAATTCCCCCAGTTCCACCCAAAATTCCCACAAAATTCCCACAAAATTCCCTCAAAATTCCCACAAAATTCCCACAAAATCCCCACAAAATTCCCACAAAATCCCACCAAAATTCCCACAAAATTCCATCAAAATTCTACCAAAATTCCACCAAAACTCCCTCAAAATCCCACAAAATTCCACCAAAATTCCCACAAAATCCCACCAAAATTCCCCTCAAAATTCCCACAAAATTCCACCAAATTCCCACAAAACTCCCACAAAATTCCACCAAAATTCCCACAAAATTCCCACAACATCCCACCCAAATTCCCTCAAAACTCCCACAAAATTCCCTCAAAAATTCCCCCCACATCCCACCCCCATCCCCCAACTCCCGGAGCTCCCGGAATTCCGGGAATTCCCCGATTGCCGCCGCTCCCCTCCCCCACCTGTGCAGCTGCAGCAGCTCCCGGCGCTGCCGGAGCCGCTGGAAGCTGAAAAAGAGGGAAAAGCGCCGGCCCAAATCCCGAATTTCCTGGAATTCCGGGAGCCCCCGGATGTCGGGGCCTTCCTGGAGCAGCAGCTCCGTGAAAAGCTGCGGGAAAAAGGAGGGAAAATCGCGGAATTCCCAGAAAATTCCCCAAAACTCGAAGGGGGTTTCTGGGTGGGAGGGGGAGGGGGGGAAATCCCAGGGGGAAAAAAAAAAAAATATCCGGGAGGAATTCCCAAAAAATTCATTGGAAAAGTCTGGGGAAAAAAATCTGGGGGAATTCCTCAAAAAAATTCCTGGAAAAACGCCTGAAAAATCGGTGGGAAATTCTCTGAAAAATCTGGGGGAAGTGCTAAAAAAATTCCTGGAAAATTCCCAAAAAAATCTATTGGAAAACTCCCAAAAAATCTGTGGGAACTCCCCAAAAAATTTCTGGAAAAATTCCCAAAAATCCCTGGAAAATGCCCCAAGAAATCTGTGGGAACTCCTAAAAAATTCCTGGAAAAATTCCCAAAAAATCCATTGAAAGCTCCCAAAAAATCTGTTGGAACTCCCGAAAAAAATCCCAAAGAATTCCCAAAAATCCATTGGAAAACTCCCAAAAAATCTGTGGGAACTCCTAAAAAAATCCCCAAAAAATTCCCCAAAATCCATTGGAAAACTCCCAAAAAAATCTGTGGGAACTCCCAAAAAATTTCTGGAAAAATTCCCAAAAATCCCTGGAAAATGCCCCAAGAAATCTGTGGGAACTCCTAAAAAATTCCCAAAAAAATTCCCAAAAAATCCATTGGAAAGCTCCCAAAAAATCTGTGGAAATTCCCAAAAAAAATCCCAAAGAATTCCCAAAAATCCATTGGAAAACTCCCCAAAAACATCTGTGGAAACTCCTAAAAAATTCCCAGAAAAATTCCCAAAAAATCCATTGGAAAGCTCCCAAAAAATCTGGGAACTCCCAAAAAAAATCCCAAAGAATTCCCAAAAATCCATTGGAAAACTCCCAAAAAATCTGTGGGAACTCCTAAAAAAATCCCCCAAAAATTCCCCAAAATCCATTGGAAAACTCCCAAAAAATCTGTGGGAACTCCCCAAAAAATTCCTGGAAAAATTCCCAAAAATCCCTGGAAAATGCCCCAAGAAATCTGTGGGAACTCCTAAAAAATTCCTGGAAAAATTCCCAAAAAATCCATTGGAAAGCTCCCAAAAAATCTGTTGGAACTCCCGAAAAAAATCCCAAAGAATTCCCAAAAATCCATTGGAAAACTCCCAAAAAATCTGTGGGAACTCCTAGAAAATTCCCAGAAAAATTCCCAAAAAATCTGTGGAAACTCCCCCAAAAAATCTCTGGGAACCCCAAAAAATTCCTGGAAAAATTCCCAAAAATCCATTGGAAAACCCCGAAAAAATCTGTGGGAATTCCTCAAAAAAAATTCCTGGAAAAATTCCCAAAAATCCCTGGAAAATCCATCAAAAAATCGGTGGGAACTCCCAAAAAAAATCCCCAAAAAATTCCCAAAAATCCATTGGAAAACTCCCCAAAAACATCTGTGGAAACTCCTAAAAAATTCCCAGAAAAATTCCCAAAAAATCCATTGGAAAGCTCCCAAAAAATCTGGGAACTCCCAAAAAAAATCCCAAAGAATTCCCAAAAATCCATTGGAAAACTCCCAAAAAATCTGTGGGAACTCCTAGAAAATTCCCAGAAAAATTCCCAAAAAATCTGTGGAAACTGCCCCAAAAAATCTCTGGGAACCCCAAAAAATTCCTGGAAAAATTCCCAAAAATCCATTGGAAAACCCCGAAAAAATCTGTGGGAATTCCTCAAAAAAATTCCTGGAAAAATTCCCAAAAATCCCTGGAAAATCCATCAAAAAATCGGTGGGAACTCCCAAAAAAAATCCCCAAAAAATTCCCAAAAATCCATTGGAAAACTCCCTAAAAAACCCTCTGGGAGCTCCCAAAAAAATTCCCAAAGAAATCCCAAAAAATCCATTGGAAAACCCCCCAAAAATCTGTGGAAAGTCCCAAAAAAATTCCCAAAGAAATCCCAAAAAATCCATTGGAAAACCCCCCAAAAATCTGTGGAAAGTCCCAAAAAATTCCCCAAAAAATTCCCAAAATCCATTGGAAAACTCGGAAAAAATCTGTGGGAACTCCTCAAAAAAATTCCCAGAAAAATTCCCAAAAAATCTGTGGAAACTCCCCAAAAAAATCTCTGGGAACCCCAAAAAATCCCCCTAAAAATTCCCAAAAATCCATTGGAAAACCCCCCAAAAATCTGTGGGAACTCCTAAAAAAATCCCAGAAAAAATCCCAAAAATCCCTAAAAACCAAAAAAAATTCTGGAAAAATCCCAAAAAAACGGGAAACCCCTGGAAAACCCCCAGAGACCCAAAATCCTCCCAAAAATTCCCAAAAACCCCGTCCAGGACATGGAAAACCTCTTGGAGAACCCCCGAAAAATCCCAAAGAATCCTGAAAAAAACCCCTAAAAAATCCCCCCAAAAATCCAAAAAAATCCCAAAAAAACCCAAAAAAATCCCAGGAAAATTCTGGAAAAATCCCAGAAAATTCCAGAAAAATTCCAAAAAAATCCCAAAAAATGGGGAAACCCCTGGAAAACCCCCAGAGACCCCAAACCCTCCCAAAATCCCCAAAAACCCCTCCAGGACACGGAGATCCTCTTGGAAAATCCCTGGAAAATGCCAAAAATCCCTAAAAAACCCCGAAAAAAATCCCAAAAAAATCCCAAAAAATCCCAAAAAATGGAGAAACCCCTGGAAACCCCCAGAGACCCCAAACCCTCCCAAAATTTCCCAAAAAACCCCTTCCAGGACACGGAGATCCTCTTGGAGAACCCTCGAAAAATGCCAAAAAACCCTGAAAAAACCCCTTAAAAAACCCCCAAAAAACCCCAAAAAAATCCCAAAAAAATCCCAAAAAATCCCCAAAAATGGAGAAACCCCTGGAAAACCCCCAGAGACCCCAAACCCTCCCAAAATCCCCAAAAAACCCCTTCCAGGACACGGAGATCCTCTTGGAGAACCCCTGAAAAATCCCAAAGAACCCTGAAAAAACCCTGAAAAAATCCCTGAAAAAATCCCAAAAAATCCAAAGAAAATCCCAAAAAATCCCAAAAAATGGGAAAACCCCTGGAAAAGCCCCGGAAATCCCCAAACCCTCCCAAAATTTCCCAAAAACCCCTCCAAGGCATGAAAAACCTCTTGGAGAACCCCCAAAAATTCAAAGAAAAACTCCTAAAAAACCCAAAAAAAACCCCAAAAAAACCCGAAAAAAATCCCAAAAAAATCCCCAAAAAATCCCAAAAAATCCCAAAAAATCCCAAAAAATTGGGAAACCCCTGGAAAACCCCCAGAGACCCCAAACCCTCCCAAAATCCCCCAAAAACCCCTTCCAGGACACGGAGAATCTCCTGGAGAACCCTTGAAAGATTCAAAAAATCCCTGAAAAAACCCCTAAAAAACCCCAAAAAATCCCAAAAAAATCCCAAAAAATCCCAAAAAATTGGGAAACCCCTGGAAAACCCCCAGAGACCCCAAACCCTCCCAAAATCCCCCAAAAAACCCCTTCCAGGACATGGAGAACCTCTCGGAAAACCCTCGCAAAATCCAAAAACACCCTGAAAAAAACCCTAAAAAACCCCCAAAAAAACCCCAAAAAAATCCAAAAAATCCCCAAAAATGGGAAAACCCCTGGAAAACCCCCAGAGACCCCAAACCCTCCCAAAATTTCCCCCAAAAAAATCCCCGACCTGCTGCAGGCTGAGCAGCAGCGTCCGAGCCCACTCGAGGCGGTCGAGCTCCCGCGCCGCCCGCAGCGTCTCGCGGATGACGTCGCCGTAATCGCCGTGGAACTGGGGAAGGGGGGAAAAAAAAGGCCGGAATTGCCCAAAATCGCCCGGATTGAGCCCAAAAAAGGCACTCCCAGGGGGTGCCAGCCCACCTTGGAGTAGTGCTTGAAGACGTCGGAGGCGGCGCGGAGCTCCAGGACCCCCTGGAGCAGGAGCTTGCAGAAGGCGGCCAAGAGCAGCCGGCGCTGCTGCAGCTCCTCCAGGCGGCCCTCGGAGGCCTCTGCGTGAGGAATTCCCGGGATTTCGGGGATTTTTTTTCGGGGAATTCCGGGGGGGTCTCGGGGGTTGGGGAGCGATGGGGATGTGGGATTTGGGGGGGGGCGGGGGGGGTTTGGGATCAGGGAGTTCCTGTTGTTCCCGTTCCCGTTGTTCCCATTCCCACTTTGCACTCACCGTTCCCACTGTTCCCGTTCCCACTGTTCCCATTCCCACTGTTCCCATTCCCGTTGCTGTTCCCGTTGCTCCCATTCCTCCCGTTGCTGTTCCCATTCCCATTGTTCCCACTCCACACTCACCATTCCCATTCCCGTTCCCGTTCCCGTTGCTGCTCCCATTCCCCTTGTTCCCATTCCCACTGTTCCCATTCCCACTGTTCCCATTCCCGTTGTTCCCATTCCCACTTTGCACTCACCGTTCCCACTGTTCCCATTCCCATTGTTCCCATTCCCGTTGCTGTTCCCATTCCCATTGTTCCCATTCTCGTTCCCACTCCACACTCACCATTCCCATTCCCGTTCCCGTTGCTGCTCCCATTCCCATTGTTCCCATTCCCACTCTGCACTCACCATTCCCTGTTGTTCCCATTCCCGTTGCCGTTCCCATTCCCATTCCCGCTGTTCCCATTCCCACTCCTCACTCACCATTCCCATTCCCATTCCCGCTGTTCCCATTCCCACTCCTCACTCACCATTCCCATTCCCATTCCCGCTGTTCCCGTTCCCACTCCTCGCTCACCATTCCCGTTCCCATTCCCGTTGCTGTTCCTATTGCTGTTCCCATTCCCACTGTTCCCATTCCCACTCCTCACTCACCATTCCCGTTCCCGTTGCTGTTCCCGTCGTTCCCATTCCCACTCCCCACTCACCGTTCCCGCTGTTCCCATTCCCATTCCCACTCCTCACTCACCGTTCCCGTTGTTTCCATTCCCATTCCCACTGTTCCCGTTCCCGTTCCCGTTGCCATTCCCGTTGTTCCCATTCCCCCTCCCCACTCACCATTCCCATTGTTCCCGTTCCCATTCCCGTTGTTCCCATTCCCATTCCCACTCCTCACTCACCATTCCCATTCCCGTTCCCGCTGTTCCCATTCCCGTTGTTCCTGTTCCCATTCCCATTCCCGTTCCCATTCCCATTCCCGTTGCTGTTCCCATTCCCCCTCCCCATTCCCCCTCCCCCCTCACCGTTCCCGCCGTTCCCATTGCCGTTCCCATTGCCGTTGCCGTTGCCGGGGTTGCCGTTGCCGCCGCCGCCGGGCTCGGTGCGGAACACGAGGTCCATGAGGGCGGCCCCGAGCTGGGCCGGCAGCTCCGGCTCCGGCTGCAGCCGCAGCGGCTCCCGCGCCTGCCCCGGGCCCAGCAGCACCAGCAGGTCACAGAGCGCCAGCAACGCCTGCCCGACGGAATGCCACCGGGAATGCCACGGGCACCGGGAATGCCACCGGGATCATTGGGGCACCGGGAATGCCAGGGGGAACAGGGGCACCGGGAATGCCACCGGGAACGTTGGGGCACCGGGAATGCCACCGGGATCATTGGGGCACCGGGAATGCCACCGGGAACGTTGGGGCACCGGGAATGCCACCGGGATCATTGGGGCACCGGGAATGCCACCGGGAACGTCGGGCACCGGGAATGCCACGGGCACCGGGAATGCCACCGGGATCACTGGGGCACCGCGAGTGCCACCGGGATCGTTGGGGCACCGGGAATGCCACCGGGAACGTTGGGGCACCGCGAGTGCCAGGGGGAACATTGGGGCACCGGGAATGCCACCGGGAACATTGGGGCACTGGGAATGCCACGGGCACCGGGAATGCCACCAGGAACATTGGGGCACCGGGAATGCCACCGGGAACATTGGGGCACCGGGAATGCCACCGGAACGTCGGGCACCGCGAGTGCCACGGGCACCGGGAATGCCACCAGGAACGTCGGGCACCGCGAGTGCCACGGGCACCAGGAATGCCACCGGGAACATTGGGGCACCGGGAGTGCCAGGGGGAAAATTGGGGCACCAGGAATGCCAGGGGGGATTGGGGCACCGGGAATGCCAGGGGGGATTGGGGCACTGGGAATGCCAGGGGCACCGGGAATGGGGCACCGGGAACAGGGGATTGGGGCACCGGGAATGCCAGGGGGAACAGGGGCACCGGGAATGCCACGGGAACATCGGGCCACCGGGAGTGCCAGGGGCACCAGGAATGCCAGGGGGAAAATTGGGGCACCGGGAATGCCAGGGGCACCAGGAATGGGGCACCGGGAATGCCAGGGGGGATTGGGGCACCGGGATTGGGGCACTGGGAATGCCAGAGGATTGGGGCACCGGGATTGGGGCACCGGGATTGGGGGATTGGATCCCAAGCCCCACAAAAACCATCCCAAAATGATCCCAAATGATCCCAAACCGATCCCAAACTGATCCCAAAATGATCCCAAAGGATCCCAAAAGGCTCCCCGGGGCTCCCAAAGGATCCCAACCCCCCCAAACCGATCCCAAACCGATCCCAAAGGATCCCAAACTGATCCCAAACCGATCCCAAACCGATCCCAAACTGATCCCAAAGGATCCCAACTCCCCTCCCAACGATCCCAAACTGATCCCAAACCAATCCCAAACCGATCCCGAACCCCCCGAACCGATCCCAAAAGGCTCCCAAAGGATCCCAGACCCCCCAAACCGATCCCAAGCCGATCCCAACAGATCCCAAACCAATCCCAAACCGATCCCGAACAATCCCAACCCCCCCAAACCGGTCCCAAACCGATCCCAAAGGCTCCCAAAGGATCCCAAACCGATCCCAAATCCCCCAAACCGATCCCAAACGGATCCCAAACGGATCCCAAACGGATCCCAAACCGATCCCAAACCAATCCCCAAGGATCCCAAACCAATCCCAAACCGATCCCCAAGGATCCCAAACGATCCCAGACCCCCCAAACCGATCCCAAGCCGATCCCAACGGATCCCAAACCGATCCCAAAGGCTCCCAAAGGCTCCCAAACCGATCCCAAACGATCCCAAATCCCCCAAACCGATCCCAAACCGATCCCAAACCAATCCCAAACGATCCCAAATCCCCCAAACTGTTCCCAAACCGATCCCAAACTGATCCCAAACGATCCCAAACCCCCCAAACCAATCCCAAAAGGCTCCCAGAGGATCCCAAACCGATCCCAAACCGATCCCAAACCGATCCCGAACAATCCCAACCCCCCCAAACCAATCCCAAACCGATCCCAAAGGCTCCCAAAGGATCCCAAACGATCCCAAATCCCCCAAACCGATCCCAAACCGATCCCAAACGGATCCCAAACCGATCCCAAAGGATCCCAACCCCCCCAAACCGATCCCAAACCAATCCCCAAGGATCCCAAACCGATCCCAAATCCCCCAAACCGATCCCAAACCGATCCCAAACGGATCCCAAACCGATCCCAAAGGATCCCAACCCCCCCAAACCGATCCCAAACCAATCCCCAAGGATCCCAAACCAATCCCAAACCGATCCCCAAGGCTCCCAAAGGATCCCAGACCCCCCAAGCCGATCCCAAGCCAATCCCAACGGATCCCAAACCGATCCCAAACCGATCCCTAACAATCCCAACCCCCCCAAACCAATCCCAAACCGATCCCAAAGGCTCCCAAAGGATCCCAAACCAATCCCGAACGATCCCAAATCCCCCAAACCGAGCCCAAACCGATCCCAAACCGATCCCAAACGATCCCAAATCCCCCAAACCGTTCCCAAACCGATCCCAAACTGATCCCAAATGATCCCAAACCCCCCAAACCAATCCCAAAAGGCTCCCAGAGGATCCCAACCCGATCCCGAACCGATCCCAAACCGATCCCGAACAATCCCAACCCCCCCAAACCAATCCCAAACCGATCCCAAAGGCTCCCAAAGGATCCCAAACCGATCCCAAATCCCCCAAACCGATCCCAAACCGATCCCAAACGGATCCCAAACCGATCCCAAAGGATCCCAACCCCCCCAAACCGATCCCAAACCAATCCCCAAGGATCCCAAACCAATCCCAAACCGATCCCCAAGGCTCCCAAACGATCCCAGACCCCCCAAACCGATCCCAAGCCAATCCCAACGGATCCCAAACCGATCCCAAACCGATCCCGAACAATCCCAACCCCCCCAAACCGATCCCAAACGATCCCAAACCCCCCAAACCAATCCCAAAAGGCTCCCAGAGGATCCCAAACCGATCCCAAACTGATCCCAAACCGATCCCAAAAGCTCCCAAAGGATCCCAAAAGGCTCCCAAACGATCCCAGACCCCCCAAACCGATCCCAAACGATCCCAAATCCCCCAACCCGATCCCAAACCGATCCCGAACCGATCCCGAAGCGATCCCCCCCCGCGCACCGTCTGGCGCAGGCCGGGCTGGGGCTCGCCGAGGCAGCTCCGGCACAGGGAGCAGAACGAGGCCGCCCGAGAGCGGAAATCCCGGAGCTGCGCCTGCAACGGCCCCGGGAACACCGGGAATGGCGGGAATGGTGGGAATGGTGGGAATGGCGGGAATGCCCCACGGGAACACCGGGAACGGCGGGAATGGCCCCTGGGAACACCGGGAATGGTGGGAATTCTCAGTGGGAATGGTGGGAATGGCGGGAATGCCCCGCGGGAACAGCAGGAATGGCGGGAATGGCCCCCGGGAACGGCCGGAACACCGGGAATGGCGGGAATTCCGGGAATTCCGGGAATTCTCAGTGGGAATGGTGGGAATGGCAGGGAATGGCGGGAATTCTGGGAATTCTCAGTGGGAATGGTGGGAATGGCAGGAATGCCCCGCAGGAACAGCGGGAATGGCGGGAATGGTGGGAATTCTCAGTGGGAATGGCGGGAATGCCCCCCGGGAACAGCGGGAATGGCGGGAATGCCCCCCGGGAATGGCGGGAATGGCGGGAATTCTCAGCGGGAATGGCGGGAATGGCAGGGAATGGCGGGAATTCCGGGAATTCTCAGCGGGAATGCCCCGCGGGAATGGTGGGAATGGCGGGAATTCTCAGCCGGAATGCCGGGAATGGCGGGAATGCTCAGTGGGAACGGCGGGAATGCCCCACGGGAACGGCGGGAATGCCAGGAATGGTGGGAATTCCGGGAATTCTCAGCGGGAATGCCCCGCAGGAACACCGGGAATGGCGGGAATTCTCAGCCGGAACGGCGGGAATGCCCAGTGGGAATGGCGGGAATGGCGGGAATTCTCAGCAGGAATGCCCAGCGGGAATTCTCAGCGGGAATGCCGGGAATTCTCAGTGGGAATGCTGGGAATTCCGGGAATTCTGGGAATAGTGGGAATTCTCAGCAGGAATGCCAGGAATGCCAGGAATGCCAGGAATTCTCAGCGAGAATGGCGGGAATGGTGGGAATGCCCCGCGGGAATGCTGGGAATTCTCAGCAGGAATGCCCAGCGGGAATTCTCAGCGGGAATTCCGGGAATTCTCAGTGGGAACGGTGGGAATGCCCTGCGGGAATGGCAGGAATTCTCAGCGGGAATGGTGGAAAGGGTGGGAATTCCAGGAATTCCGGGAATAGTGGGAATTCTCAGTGGGAATGCCAGGAATGGCGGGAATTCTCAGCAGGAACGGCGGGAATTCCGGGAATTCTCAGCAGGAATGCCCAGCGGGAATGGCGGGAATTCTCAGTAGGAATAGCGGGAATTCCAGGAATAGTGGGAATTCTCAGCAGGAATTCCGGGAATTCTCAGCAGGAATGCCCAGCGGGAATTCTCAGCGGGAATTCCGGGAATTCTCAGTGGGAATGCTGGGAATTCTGGGAATTCTGGGAATAGTGGGAATTCTCAGCAGGAATGCCAGGAATGCCAGGAATGCCAGGAATTCTCAATGGGAATGGTGGGAATGCCGGGAATGCCGGGAATTCTCAGCGGGATTTGGGGAAGTTTGGGGGGGATTTGGGGATTTATTGGCATTTGGGGTGGGATTAAAAGGATTTTGGGAATTTTCGGGGGGATTGGAGGGGTTTGGGATGGGATTTGGGGTGGGATTGAAGGGATTTGGGGAATTTCAGGAGGGATTTGGGGTGGGATTTGAGAGATTTGGGGATTTCAGGGTGGGATTTGAGGATTTATTGGGATTTGGAGTGGGATTTAAGGGATTTTTGGGAGATTTTTGGGGAATTTTGGGGGCATTGGGGTGGGATTTGAGAGATTTGGGGAATTTTGAGGTGGGATTTGGAGATTTATTGGGATTTGGGGTGGGATTAAAAGGATTTTGGGAATTTTCGGGGGGATTTGAGAGGTTTGGGATGGGATTTGGGGTGGGATTGAAGGGATTTGGGGAATTTCGGGAGGGATTTGGGGTGGGATTTGAGAGATTTGGGGATTTTGGGGTGGAATTTGGGGATTTATTGGGATTTGGGGTGGGATTTAAGGGATTTGGGGGGGATTTTTGGGGAATTTGGGGGGGATTGGGGTGGGATTTAAGGGACTTGGGGAATTTTAGGAGAGATTTGGGGATTTGAGGGAGGTTTTGAGGGATTTGAGGAATTTTGGGAGGGATTGGGATTTCTTGGGATTTGGGGTGGGATTGAAGAGATTTTGGGGTGGGATTTAGGAGATTTTGGGAATTTTGGGGTGGGATTTGAGAAATTTTGGGGATTTGGGGTGGGATTGAAGGGATTTTGGGATTTTGGGGGGGATTTTGGGGATTTGGGGAATTTGCGGAGGGATTTAGGGCATTTGAGGGAGGATTTGAGGGATTTTAGGGAATTTTGGGGGGGATTTGGGGGATTTGAGGGAGGATTTGAGGGATTTGGGGAATTTCAAGGCGAGATTTGGGGATTTACTGGGATTTGGGGTGGGATTGAAGGGATTTGGGGAATTTTGGGAGGGATTTTTGGGGATTTGAGGGAGGATTTGAGGGATTTGGGGTGGGATTGAAGGGATTTGGGGAGTTTTGGGAGGGATTTGGGGGATTTGAGGGAGGATTTGAGGGATTTGGGGTGGGATTTAGGGAAATTTGGGGGTTCTGGGATGGGGTTTGGGGTGAGACTTTTGGGATTTCGGGAGGTTTGGGGGGGATTTTTGGGCTTCAGGAATTCAGGAAATTGAGGGGAATTTGGGGGATTTTTTTTTTTTTTTGGAATTTTAGGGGGAATTTTTAGGGGGAATTTTTTTGAATTTTGGGGGGAGGATTTTTTGGGGGGATTCCTCACCGGGGGGGCTCCGGATTCGGGAATTCGGGAGAGCTCCCAGAGCAGGTGGAAGAAGAGGCACGAGATGGCCGGGATGGTCACCTGGGGGCCACCAAAAGTCCCCAAATGGCCCCCAAATCGCCCCAAAATTACCCCAAAACGAGCACAAGTGGCCCTGAAATGGCCTCAAATGGCCCCAAATGTCACCAAAATGGCCAAAAATGACCCCAAAATGGCCAAAAATGGCCCCAAGTGACCCCAAAATGGCCCTAAATGACCCGAAAACAGCCAAAAATGGCCCCAAAATGGCCCCAAATGACCCGAAAAATAACCAAAAATGGCCAAAAATGACCCCAAAATAGCCCCAAATAGCCCAAAAATGGCCCCCAAATGGCCCTAAATGACCCCAAAATGGCCCCAAATGACCCCAAAATGGCCCCAAAATAGCCAAAAATAGCCAAAAATGGCCCCTAAATGGCCCCAAATGACCCCAAAATGGCCAAAAATGGCCCCAAAGGACCCCAAATAACCCCAAAATGACCCAAAATGGCCAAAAGTGGCCCCAAAATTACCCCAAAATGACCACAAGTGGCCCTGAAATGGCTCCAAAAGGCCCCAAATGGCCTCAAATGGCCCCAAATGTCACCAAAATGGCCACAAGTGTCACCAAAATGGCCAAAAAAGGCCCCAAAATGGCCCCAAATAGCCCCAAAATGACCCCAAAATGGCCCCCAAAGGGCCCTAAATGACCCCAAAATGGCCCCAAATGACCCCAAAATAGCCAAAAATTGCCCCAAATGACGCCAAAATATCCAAAAATGGCCCCAAAATAGCCAAAAATAGCCAAAAATGGCCCCCAAATGACCCCAAAATAGCCAAAAATGACCCCAAAATGACCCAAAATGGCCCCAAGTGACCCCAAAGGCCCCAAAATGTCACCAAATGCCCCCAAAATGACCCAAAATGGCCAAAAGCGGCCCTAGAACGGCCCCAAAAGACCTCAAAATTTACCCAAAATGGCCCCAAATGGCCTCAAACGTCATCAAGGTGTCCCCAATGTCCCCAGGGTGTCCCCAGGGTGTCCCCAGGGTGTCCCCGGGGTGTCCCCAATGTCCCAAAGTGTCCCCAGGGTGTCCCCAAACCCCCCAGGATGTCCCCAGGGTGTCCCCAGGGTGTCCCCAAATGTCCCCAGGGTGTCCCCAAATGTCCCCAGGGTGTCCCCAGGGCATCCCAAGGTGTCCCAAGGGTGTCCCCAGGATATCCCTGGACGTCCCCAAGGTGTCCCCAATGTCCCCAAATGTCCCCAGGGTGTCCCCAGCATGTCCCCAGGATGTCCCCAGGGTGTCCCAGGGTGTCCCCAAGGTGTCCTCAGGATGTCCCCAGGGTGTCCCAGGGTGTCCCCAGGATATCCGTGGATGTCCCCAGGGTGTCCCCAGGGTGTCCCTGGATATTCCCAGGGTGTCCCAGGGTGCCCCAGGGTGTCCCCAAATGTCCCCAGGGTGTCCCCAGGGTGTCCCCAGGATATCCCTGGATGTCCCCAGGGTGTCCCAAGGTGTCCCCAGGGTGTCCCAAATGTCCCCAGAGTGTCCCAGGGTGTCCCAGGATGTCCCCAAAGTGTCCCCAGGGTGTCCCCAAACCCCCCAGGATGTCCCAGGATGTCCCCAGGGTGTCCCAGGATATCCCTGGATGTCCCCGGGGTGTCCCAATGTCCCAGGATGTCCCCAGGGTGTCCCAGGGTGTCCCCAAGGTGTCCCCAGGATGTCCCCAGGGTGTCCCAGGATGCAGGATGTCCCCAGGATATCCCTGGATGTCCCCAGGGTGTCCCCAATGTCCCCAAATGTCCCCAGGGTGTCCCCAGGGTGTCCCCAGGGTGTCCCCAAACCCCCCAGGGTGTCCCCAGGGTGTCCCCAGGGTGTCCGAGGGTGTCCCAGGATGTCCCCAGGGTGTCCCCAGGGTATCCCCAGGGTATCCCTGGATGTCCCCAGGGTGTCCCAAGGTGTCCCCAAGGTGTCCCCAGGGTGTCCCCAAACCCCCCAGGATGTCCCCAGGGTGTCCCAGGGTGTCCCCAGGGTATCCCTGGATATCCCCAGGGTGTCCCAGGGTGTCCCCAGGGTGTCCCAGGGTGTCCCCAAACCCCCCAGGGTGTCCCCGGGGTGTCCCCGGCCCTCACCTGCGCTGGCACCTCTCCGGTGTCGGCAGCGCGGCGCAGGAGGCGCGAGCAGGGCTCGAAGAGGCCCCAGGGGGTCAGGTCGTGGTCCCTGAGGGGACATTTGGGGTCACTTGGGGCCATTTGGGGCCATTTGGGGACACTGAGGGGGTTGGGGACATCGGGGACAAAGGCAGGAGGTGGCCCCGAGGTCCCCAAATCCCTCCCAGAATGTCCCCAAAAGTCCCCAGGGTCTCCCTAAATGTCCTCAATGTCCCCAGGGTGTCCCCAACCCCCACAGGGTGTCCCCAGGGTGTCCCCAACCCCCCCAGGGTGTCCCCAAGGTGTCCCCAGGGTGTCCCCAACCCCCCCAGGTGTCCCCAGGGTGTCCCCAGGGTGTCCCCAACCCCTCCAGGGTGCCCCCAAGATATCCCAGGATGTCCCCAGGGTGTCCCCAACCCCCCCAAGGTGTCCCCAGGGTGTCCCCAACCCCCCCAAGGTGTCCCCAGGGTGTCCCCAGGGTGTCCCCAACCCCCCCAGGTATCCCCAGGTATCCCCAGGGTGTTCCCAGGGTGGCCCCAGGGTGGCCCCAGGGTATCCCCAAGATCCCCAGGGTGTCCCCAACCCCCCCAGGGTGTCCCCAGGGTGTCCCCAACCCCCCCAGGGTGTCCCCAGGGTGTCCCCAACCCCCCAGGGTGGCCCCAGGGTGGCCCCAGGGTGTCCCCAGGGTGTCCCCAACCCCCCCAGGGTGTCCCCAGGGTATCCCCAACCCCCCCAGGGTGTCCCCAGGGTGTCCCCACGGTGTCCCAAGGTGTCCCCAGGGTGTCCCCAACCCCCCCAGGTATCCCCAGGGTGTCCCCAGGGTGCCTTCAGGGTGTCCCCAGGGTGTCCCCAGGGTGCCTCCAGGGTGTCCCCAACCCCCCCAAGGTGTCCCCAGGGTGTCCCCAACCCCCCCAGGTATCCCCAGGTATCCCCAGGGTGTCCCCAGGGTGTCCCCAGGGTATCCCCAACCCCCCCAAGGTGTCCCCAGGATGTCCCCAACCCCCCCAGGTGTCCCCAATCCCCCCAGGGTGTCCCCAGGGTGTCCCCAGGATCCCCAGGGTGGCCCCAACCCCGCCAGGGTGGCCCCAGGATCCCCAGGGTGTCCCCAGGGTGTCCCCAGGGTGTCCCCAACCCCCCCAAGGTGTCCCCAGGATGTCCCCAACCCCCCCAGGTGTCCCCATCCACCCCAGGGTGTCCCCAGGGTGGCCCCAGGGTGTCCCCAGGGTGTCCCCAACCCCCCCAGGGTGTCCCCAGGGTGTCCTCAGGGTGTCCCCAGGGCGTCTCCAGGGTGTCCCCAATCCCTCCAGGGTGCCCCCAAGATAGCCCAGGGTGTCCCCAGGGTGTCCCCAACCCCCCCAAGGTGTCCCCAGGATGTCCCCAGGGTGTCCCCAGGGTGTCCCCAACCCCGCCAGGGTGTCCCCAGGATCCCCAGGGTGTCCCCAACCCCGCCAGGGTGGCCCCAGGATCCCCAGGGTGTCCCCAGGGTGTCCCCAGGGTGTCCCCAACCCCCCCAGGTGTCCCCAGGGTGTCCCCAGGATCCCCAGGGTGTCCCCAGGGTGTCCCCAGGGTGTCCCCAACCCCCCCAGGGTGTCCCCAGGGTGGCCCCAGGGTGGCCCCGCTGTCACCTGAACAGGGCCGAGAGTCTCCTCAGGGTGGCCGCCAGCCCATAAACGTCCTCCTCGTCCGGGGCCTCGGCCTGGGGCGGGGACAGAGGGGACAGAGGGGACAGAGGGGACAGGGGTGGGGACAGGGCCAGCCCAGGGTCCCCAGGGAGACCCCAATGGCCCCAAAATGGTCCCAAATCCCCCCAAAATGCCCCCAAATCCCCCCAAAACGTCCCCAAATCCCCCCCAAATGTCCCCAAAATGCCCCCACCTGGAGCAGCTCGGTGACCTGCAGCTGGCACCGCTGCCCCAGGGCATCCCCAGTGTCCCCACATCCCCCCAAAATCCCCCCAAAATCCCCCCAAATCCCCCCAAAACGTCCCCAAATCCCCCCAAAATGCCCCCACCTGGAGCAGCTCGGTGACCTGCAGCTGGCACCGCTGCCCCAGGGCGTCCCCAGTGCCCCCAAATCCCCCCAAATCCCCCCAAAATACCCCCCAAATCCCCCCAGAATGTCCCAAAATCCCCCCAAATCCCCCCCAATTGTCCCAAAATCCCCCCAAATCCCCCCGAATCCCCCCAAAACGTCCCCAAATCCCCCCAAAATGCCCCCACCTGGAGCAGCTCGGTGACCTGCAGCTGGCACCGCTGCCCCAGGGCGTCCCCAGTGCCCCCAAATCCCCCCAAAATCCCCCAAAATCCCCCCAAAAATGCTCCCACCTGGAGCAGCTCGGTGACCTGCAGCTGGCACCGCTGCCGCAGGGCGTCCCCACTGTCGCCAAATCCCCCAAAAATCCCCCCAAATCCCCCCAAAATCCCCCAGAATGTCCCCAAATCCCCCCAAAATCCCCCCCAAATGTCCCCAAATCCCCCCAAAATCCCCCCAAATCCCCCCAAATCCCCCCAAAATGCCCCCACCTGGAGCAGCTCGGTGACCTGCAGCTGGCACCGCTGCCTCAGGGCGTCCCCAGTGTCCCCAAATCCCCCCAAAATCCCCCCAAATCCCCCCAAATCCCCCCACCTGGAGCAGCTCGGTGACCTGCAGCTGGCACCGCTGCCCCAGGGCGTCCCCAGTGCCCCCAAATCCCCCCAAAATCCCCCCAAATCCCCCCAAAACGTCCCCAAATCCCCCCCAATTGTCCCAAAATCCCCCCAAATCCCCCCAAAATGTCCCAAAATGCCCTCACCTGGAGCAGCTCGGTGACCTGCAGCTGGCACCGCTGCCCCAGGGCATCCACAGTGTCCCCAAATCCCCCCAAAATCCCCCCAAATCCCCCCAAATCCCCTCTAAATGTCCCCCAAATCCCCCCCAAATGTCCCAAAATCCCTTCTAAATGTCCCCAAATCCCCCCAAATCCCCCGAAATGCCCCCACCTGGAGCAGCTCGGTGACCTGCAGCTGGCACCGCTGCCCCAGGGCATCCCCGAGGCGGCTGCGGGCGATGGCCCCGAGGCCGTGCAGGGAGAGCTGCGGCTCCGAGAGCGCCCGGAGAGCCCCGGAGGCGGCCGAGAGCACCGGGAAGGGCTCCGAGTGCTTCCCAAAGAGCTCCTGGATCCGCTCCAGCACCTGCTCCAGGCACTGCCAACAAACTGGGATGTACTGGGAGCCACTGGGAACCACTGGGAGGGGGTTTGGGGGCACTGGGAGGCACTGGGAGCACTGGGAAGGGCTCCGAGTGCTTCCCAAAGAGCTCCTGGATCCGCTCCAGCACCTGCTCCAGGCACTGCCAACAAACTGGGATGTACTGGGAGCCACTGGGAGCCACTGGGAGCCACTGGGAGGGGGTTTGGGGGCACTGGGAGGGGGTTTGGGGGCACTGGGAGGGACTGGGAGCCACTGGGAAGGGCTCCGAGTGCTTCCCAAAGAGCTCCTGGATCCGCTCCAGCACCTGCTCCAGGCACTGCCAACAAACTGGGATGCACTGGGAGCCACTGGGAGCCACTGGGAGGGGGTTTGGGGGCACTGGGAGCCACTGGGAGGGGGTTTGGGGGCACTGGGAGCCACTGGGAGGCACTGGGAGGGGGTTTGGGGGCACTGGGAGCCACTGGGAGGCACTGGGAGGGGGTTTGGGAGCACTGGGAGCACTGGGAAGGGCTCGGAGTGCTTCCCAAAGAGCTCCTGGATCCGCTCCAGCACCTGCTCCAGGCACTGCCAACAAACTGGGATGTACTGGGAGCCACTGGGAGCCACTGGGAGGGGGTTTGGGGGCACTGGGAGGGGGTTTGGGGGCACTGGGAGCACTGGGAGGGGGCACTGGGAGCACTGGGAGCACTGGGAAGGGCTCAGAGTGCTTCCCAAAGAGCTCCTGGATCCGCTCCAGCACCTGCTCCAGGCACTGCCAACAAACTGGGATGTACTGGGAGCCACTGGGAGGGGGTTTGGGGGCACTGGGAGGGGGTTTGGGGGCACTGGGAGCACTGGGAGGGGACACTGGGAGCACTGGGAGCACTGGGAAGGGCTCCGAGTGCTTCCCAAAGAGCTCCTGGATCCGCTCCAGCACCTGCTCCAGGCACTGCCAACAAACTGGGATGTACTGGGAGCCACTGGGAGCCACTGGGAGGGGGTTTGGGGGCACTGGGAGCCACTGGGAGCCACTGGGAGGGGGTTTGGGGGCACTGGGAGGGGGTTTGGGGGCACTGGGAGGAACTGGGAGCACTGGGAAGGGCTCCGAGTGCTTCCCAAAGAGCTCCTGGATCCGCTCCAGCACCTGCTCCAGGCACTGCCAACAAACTGGGATGCACTGGGAGCCACTGGGAGGGGGTTTGGGGGCACTGGGAGCACTGGGAGCCACTGGGAGGGGGTTTGGGGGCACTGGGAGCACTGGGAGGGGACACTGGGAGCACTGGGAGCACTGGGAAGGGCTCCGAGTGCTTCCCAAAGAGCTCCTGGATCCGCTCCAGCACCTGCTCCAGGCACTGCCAACAAACTGGGATGCACTGGGAGCCACTGGGAGCCACTGGGAGGGGGTTTGGGGGCACTGGGAGGGGGTTTGGGGGCACTGGGAGGGACTGGGAGGCACTGGGAGCACTGGGAGGGGACACTGGGAGCACTGGGAGCACCGGGAAGGGCTCCGAGTGCTTCCCAAAGAGCTCCTGGATCCGCTCCAGCACCTGCTCCAGGCACTGCCAACAAACTGGGATGTACTGGGAGCCACTGGGAGCCACTGGGAGGGGGTTTGGGGGCACTGGGAGCCACTGGGAGCCACTGGGAGGGGGTTTGGGGGCACTGGGAGCACTGGGAGCACTGGGAGGGCACTGGGGGGTTACTGGTTTGAACTGGTTTGAACTGGGGGTTACTGGTTTGAACTGGGGGTTACTGGGAGGGCACTGGGGGTTACTGGTTTGAACTGGTTTGAACTGGGAGGCCGCACCTTCTCCCAGCGCGCCGTGCGGAACAGCCCCAGCTCCAGGTGCGGGAGCAGCGAACTGGGGGTTACTGGTTTGAACTGGGGGTTACTGGGAGGGCACTGGGAGGGCACTGGGGGGTTACTGGTTTGAACTGGTTTGAACTGGTTTGAACTGGGAGGCCGCACCTTCTCCCAGCGCGCCGTGCGGAACAGCCCCAGCTCCAGGTGCGGGAGCAGCGAACTGGGGATTACTGGTTTGAACTGGGGGTTACTGGGAGGGCACTGGGGGTTACTGGTTTGAACTGGGGGTTACTGGTTTGAACTGGGGGTTACTGGGAGGGCACTGGGGGTTACTGGTTTGAGCTGGGGGTTACTGGGAGGGCACTGGGGGTTACTGGGAGGGCACTGGGAGGGCACTGGGAGGTTACTGGTTTGAACTGGATTGAACTGGGGGTTACTAGTTTGAGCTGGGGGTTACTGGGAGGGCACTGGGAGGGCACTGGGTGTTACTGGTCTGAACTGGGGGGAACTGGGAGGCGCTGGGACGGCACAAGGGGTTACTGGAATGGCACAGGGGGTTACGGGTTTGAACTGGTTTGAACTGGGAGGCCGCACCTTCTCCCAGCGCGCCGTGCGGAACAGCCCCAGCTCCAGGTGCGGGAGCAGCGAACTGGGGGTTACTGGTTTGAACTGGGAGTTACTGGGAGGGCACTGGGGGTTACTGGGAGGGCACTGGGAGGGCACTGGGTGTTACTGGTCTGAACTGGGGGGAACTGGGAGGTGCTGGGACGGCACAGGGGGTTACTGGAATGGCACAGGGGGTTACTGGTTTGAACTGGTGGTTACTGGGAGGGCACTGGGGGTTACCGGTTTGAACTGGGGGTTACTGGTTTGAACTGGGGGTTACTGGGAGGGCACTGGGAGGGCACTGGGAGGTTACTGGTTTGAACTGGTTTGAACTGGGGGTTACTGGTTTGAACTGGGGGTTACTGGGAGGGCACTGGGAGGGCACTGGGAGGTTACTGGTTTGAACTGGTTTGAACTGGGGGTTACTGATTTGAACTGGAGATTACTGGGAGGGCACTGGGGGTTACTGGGAGGGCACTGGGGGTTACCGGTTTGAACTGGGGGTTACTGGTTTGAACTGGGGGTTACTGGGAGGGCACTGGGGGTTACTGGGAGGGCACTGGGAGGGCACTGGGGGGTTACTGGTTTGAACTGGTTTGGACTGGGAGGCCGCACCTTTTCCCAGCGCGCCGTGCGGAACAGCCCCAGCTCCAGGTGCGGGAGCAGCGAACTGGGGGTTACTGGTTTGAACTGGGGGTTACTGGGAGGGCACTGGGGGTTACTGGGAGGGCACTGGGAGGGCACTGGGTGTTACTGGTCTGAACTGGGGGGAACTGGGAGGCGCTGGGACGGCACAGGGGGTTACTGGAAGGGCACAGGGGGTTACTGGTTTGAACTGGTGGTTACTGGGAGGGCACTGGGGGTTACTGGTTTGAACTGGGGGTTACTGGGAGGGCACTGGTTTGAACTGGTTTGAACTGGGGGTTACTGGTTTGAACTGGGGGTTACCTGGAGAGCACTGGGGATTACTGGGAGAGCACTGGGAGGGCACTGGGGGGTTACTGGTTTGAACTGGTGGTTACTGGGAGGGCACTGGGAGGGCACTGGGGGTTACTGGTTTGAACTGGTGGTTACTGGGAGGGCACTGGGGGGTTACCGGTTTGAACTGGTTTGAACTGGTTTGAACTGGTTTGAACTGGGAGGCCGCACCTTCTCCCAGCGCGCCGTGCGGAACAGCCCCAGCTCCAGGTGCGGGAGCAGCGAACTGGGGGTTACTGGTTTGAACTGGGGGTTACTGGGAGGGCACTGGGAGGGCACTGGGGGGTTACTGGGGGGTTACTGGTTTGAACTGGTTTGAACTGGGAGGCCGCACCTTCTCCCAGCGCGCCGTGCGGAACAGCCCCAGCTCCAGGTGCGGGAGCAGCTCCAGCAGCGCCGCCACCGCCGCCGGCTCCGCCGAGAACTGGGAAAATGGGGGGAAAAAGGGGGATTTTGGGAAAAATGGGGATTTTGGGGGAAAAAAGGGGGAATTTGGGGGAAAAAAGGGGGAATTTGGGGAAAAAAGGGGGAATTTGGGGAAAAAAAGGGGAATTTGGGGGAAAAAAATGGGGATTTTGGGGGGAAAAAATGGGGATTTTGGGGAAAAAAATGGGGATTTTGGGGGAAAAAAACCCGGGGATTTTGGGGGGGAAAATGGGGATTTTGGGGGAAAAAATGGGGATTTTGGGGGAAAAAATGGGAATTTTGGGGAAAAAATGGGGATTTGGGGAAAAAAAATGGGGATTTTGGGAGGGAAAAAAGGAATTCCGGGGGGAAATGGGAAATGGGGGGAAAAAAAATGGGAATTTGGGGATGAAAAGATCCCGAATTTCTTCAATATCTCAAGAAATCCCCCCAAAAAATTCCTCAGAAAATCTCCCAAAAAAATCCCCAAAAAATCCCCCAAAAATCCCCAAAAATCCACCCCAAAGATCCCCAAAAAAATCCCCAAAAATCCTCAAAAGTCCCAAAAAATCCCCAACATTCCAAAAAGCCCCAAAAAATCCCCAAAAAAATCCCAAAAAATCTTAAAGAAAATCCTTAAAAACCCTCTAAAAATCTCCAAAAATTCCCCCAAAAATCCCCCCAAAAATCCCCACAAGTCCCCCAAAAATCCCTAAAAATCCTAATAAAAATCCCCAAAGAATCCCCAAAAATCCCCAAAAACCTGCCAAAAATCCCCAAAAAATCCCAAAAGAAGTCCCCCAAAAACCCCCCCAAAAAATCCCCAAAAGTTCCCTAAAAACTCCCAAAAAATCCCAAAAAAATCCCTAAAACATCTCCAAAAAATCCCCAAAAACCCCTCAGAAATCCCCAAAAAAATCCCCAAAAAATCTCCCAAAATCCCCCAAAAAATTTTCAAAAACCCTCCCAAAAATCCCGAAAAAATCCCCAAAAATCCCAAAAAAATCCCCAAAAAACCCAAAAGATCCCCCAAAAATCCTCAAAAATCCCAAAAAATCCCCCAAAAAACCGAAAAAATCTCCCCAAAAAATCCCCAAAAAATTCCCAAAAAAACCCCCAAAAACCCCCCAAAAATATCCTCAAAACTCCTCCAAAAATCCCCCCAAAAAATCCCCAAAAAATCCCCAAATATCCCCCATAAAATCCCAAAAAATCCCCAAAAAACTCCCCCAAAACCCCAAAAAATTCCAAAAAAAAATTCCCAAAAATGCAAAGAAAATCCCCAAAAATCAAAAAAAATCCCTCTAAAAATCCCCCCAAAAAATCCCCAAAAATCCAAAAAAAATCCCAAAAAATCCCCAAACCCCCGGATTTCCCCCCACTTCCCGGATTCCCGCCCCATTCCCGGATTCCCCCAAATTCCCGGATTGCCCCAAATTCCCGGATTTTCCCCCAAATTCCCGGATTCCCTCAAATTCCCGGATTTCCTGCCCAAATTCCCGGATTCCCCCAAATTCCCGGATTCCTCCCCAAACCCCCGGATTCCCCCCAAATTCCCGGATTCCCCTCAAATTCCCGGATTCCCCCAAATTCCTGGATTCCCCCCAAATTCCTGGATTTCCACCCCAAATTCCCGGATTTCCCCGAATTCCCCAATTTCCCCCCAAATTCCCAGATTCCCGCCCCATTCCCGGAATTTTCCCCCCGAATTCCCGGATTTTTCCCCAAATTCCCGGATTTCCACCCAAATTCCCAGATTTTCCCCAAATTCCCGGATTCCCCCAAATTCCCGGTTTTTCCCCAAATTCCCGGATTCCCCCAAATTCCCGGATTTTTCCCCAAATTCCCGGATTCCCCCCAAATTCCCGGATTTCCACCCAAATACCCGGATTTCCCCCAAATTCCCGGATTTCCCCCAAATTCCCGGATTCCCCCCAATTCCCAGATTTCCCCCCAAATTCCCGGATTTCCCCCCAAATTCCCGGATTTTCCCCCAAATTCCCAGATTTCCCCCAAACCCCCGGATTCCCCCAAATTCCCAGATTCCCCCAAATTCCCGGATTCCCCCAAACCCCCGGATTTCCCCCAAATTCCCGGAATTCCGCACCTTTTCCAGGAGCCGCGGCAGCGCCGGGATGAGGCTGCGGCTGAGCCGGGATCGCTCCTGGCGCAGCTCCCGCGCCGACACCTCGGCCGAGAGGGAAAAGTGGGATCGGAATTCCCAAAAATTCCCCACATTCCCAAATTCCCTAAAATTCCCATCAAAGCCCCCATCAAATCCCCATGAAATTCCCGTGAAATTCCCATAAAATTCCCATCAAATACCAATAAAATTCCCATCAAATTCCCCAAAATTCTCATGAAATTCCAATACATTTCCCATAAAATTCCCCAAAATTCCCATGAAATTCCGATAAAATTCCCAGGAAATTCCCATAAAATCCCCATGAAATTCCCAAAAGCTCCCATAAAATTCCCATAAAATTTCCCCAAAATTCTCATAAAATTCCCATAAAATTCCCATAAAATCCCCAAAATTCCCAAAAAATTCCCATGAAATTCCCCAAAATTCTCATAAAATTCCCCAAAATTCCCACGAAATTCCCACAAAATTCCCCAAAATTCCCATCAAATTCCCATGAAATTCTGATAAAATTCCCAGAAATTCCCATAAAATTCCCAGAAATTCCCATAAAATTCCCCCAAAAATTCCCATAAAATTCCCATAAAATTCCCCCAAAAATTCCCATAAAATTCCCAGAAATTCCCATAAAATTCCCATAAAATACCAATAAATTTCCAAATAAAATTCCCCAAAATTCCGGTAAAATTCCCAAAAATTCCCATACGATTCCCAAAAAATTCCCACACGATTCCCCAAAATTCTGATAAAATTCCCATAAAATTCTCCAAAATTCTCATAAAATTCCCCAAAATTCCCAAAAAATTCCCATAAAACACCAATAAAATTCCCATCAAATCCCCATGAAATTCCCGTGAAATCCCCATGAAATTCCCATCAAATACCAATAAAATTCCCATCAAATTCCCCAAAATTCTCATGAAATTCCCATAAAACTCCCCAAAATTCCCATAAAATTCCAATAAATTTCCCATAAAATTCCCCAAAATTCCCATGAAATTCCGATAAAATTCCCAGGAAATTCCCATAAAATTCCCATGAAATTCCCAAAAGCTCCCATAAAATTCCCATAAAATTTCCCCAAAATTCTCATAAAATTCCCATGAAATTCTGATAAAATTCCCAGAAATTCCCATAAAATTCCCCCAAAAATTCCCATAAAATTCCCAGAAATTCCCATAAAATTCCCATAAAATTCCCCCAAAAATTCCCATAAAATGCCCAGAAATTCCCATAAAATTCCCATAAAATACCAATAAATTTCCAAATAAAATTCCCCAAAATTCCCATAAAATTCCCATGAAATTCTGATAAAATTCCCATGAAATTCCATCAAAAATTCCCCCCAAAATTCCCATAAAATTCCCAAAAATTCCCATAAAATTCCCATAAAATACCAATAAATTTCCAAATAAAGTTCCCCAAAATTCCAGTAAAATTCCCAAAAATTCCCATACGATTCCCCAAAAATTCCCACAAAATTCCCATAAAATTCCCCAAAATTCCCATAAAGTTCCCATCAAATCCCCATGAAATTCCCGTGAAATTCCCATGAAATTCCCATCAAATACCAATAAAATTCCCATCAAACTCCCCAAAATTCCCATAAAATTCCAATAAATTTCCCATAAAATTCCCCAAAATTCCCATGAAATTCCGATAAAATTCCCAGGAAATTCCCATAAAATCCCCATGAAATTCCCAAAAGCTCCCATAAAATTCCCATAAAATTTCCCCAAAATTCTCATAAAATTCCCATAAAATTCCCATAAAATCCCCAAAATTCCCAAAAAATTCCCATGAAATTCCCCAAAATTCTCATAAAATTCCCCAAAATTCCCACAAAATTCCCACAAAATTCCCCAAAATTCCCATCAAATTCCCATGAAATTCTGATAAAATTCCCAGAAATTCCCATAAAATTCCCCCAAAAATTCCCATAAAATTCCCCCAAAAATTCCCATAAAATTCCCAGAAATTCCCATAAAATTCCCATAAAATACCAATAAATTTCCAAATAAAGTTCCCCAAAATTCCCCAAAATTCCGGTAAAATTCCCCAAAATTCCCATACGATTCCCATAAAGTTCCCATCAAATTCCCATGAAATTCTGATAAAATTCCCATAAAATTCTCCAAAATTCTCATAAAATTCCCCAAAATTCCCATAAAATCCCCAAAATTCCCAAAAAATTCCCATAAAATACCAATAAAATTCCCATCAAATTCCCCAAAAATTCCCATCAAATTCCCATAAAAGTCCCATAAAATTCCCATAAAATTCCCCAAAAAATTCCCATAAAATTCCCATAAAATTCCCATAAAATACCAATAAATTTCCAAATAAAATTCCCCAAAATTCCGGTAAAATTCCCAAAAACTCCCATACGATTCCCAAAAAATTCCCACACGATTCCCCAAAATTCCCATAAAATTCCCATGAAATTCTGATAAAATTCCCATAAAATTCCCATCAAATTCCCAAAAATTCTCATAAAATTTCCATCAAATTCCCCAAAATGCTCATAAAATCCCCAAAATTCCCAAAAAATTCCCATAAAATACCAATAAAATTCCCATCAAATTCCCCAAAATTCCCATAAATTCTCATGAAATTCCCCAAAATTCTCATAAGATTCCCCAAAAATTCCCATAAAATTCCCATCAAATTCCCCAAAATTCCCAAAAATTCCTCAAATTCCTAAAAATTCCCAGAGATTCCTGGAATTCCCAAAATCCCCCAAAAATCCCCCCGTTCATTCCTCCATTCCCGCTGCCCATTCCCAGTTCCTGGTGCCCATTCCCAGTGCCCATTCCCGGTGCCCGTTCCCAGTTCCCGGTGCCCATTCCCAGTTCCCAGTGCCCATTCCCGGTGCCCGGTGCCTGTTCCCGGCTCCCAGTGCCCGTTCCCGGTTCCCAGTGCCCATTCCCAGTTCCCGGTACCCGTTCCCGGTTCCCGGTTCCCGGTGCCCATTCCTGGTTCCCAGTGCCCGTTCCTGGTTCCCGGTGCCCGTTCCCGGTTCCCAGTGCCCATTCCCAGTTCCCGGTGCCCGTTCCCGGTTCCCGGTGCCCGTTCCCGGTTCCCAGTGCCCATTCCCGGTTCCCGGTGCCCGTTCCCGGTTCCCGGTGCCCGTTCCCAGTTCCCGGTGCCCATTCCCAGTTCCCGGTGCCCGTTCCCGGTTCCCGGTGCCCGTTCCCGGTGCCCGTTCCCAGTTCCCAGTGCCCGTTCCCAGTGCCCGGTGCCCGTTCCCAGTTCCCGGTGCCCGGTTCCCGGTGCCCGTTCCCGGTGCCCATTCCTGGTTCCCGATGCCCGTTCCCGGTTCCCAGTGCCCATTCCCGGTGCCCGGTGCCCGTTCCCGGCTCCCAGTGCCCGTTCCCGGTTCCCAGTGCCCATTCCCAGTTCCCGGTACCCGTTCCCGGTTCCCGGTTCCCGGTGCCCATTCCTGGTTCCCGGTGCCCGTTCCCGGTTCCCAGTGCCCATTCCTGGTTCCCGGTGCCCGTTCCCGGTTCCCAGTGCCCATTCCCAGTTCCCGGTGCCCGTTCCCGGTTCCCAGTGCCCATTCCCAGTTCCCGGTGCCCGTTCCCGGTTCCCGGTGCCCGTTCCCAGTTCCCGGTGCCCATTCCCAGTTCCCGGTGCCCGTTCCCGGTTCCCGGTGCCCGTTCCCGGTGCCCGTTCCCAGTTCCCAGTGCCCATTCCCGGTGCCCGGTGCCCATTCCCAGTTCCCGGTGCCCATTCCCGGTTCCCGGTGCCCGTTCCCGGTTCCCGGTGCCCATTCCCAGTTCCCGGTGCCCGTTCCCGGTTCCCGGTGCCCATTCCCAGTTCCCGGTGCCCATTCCCGCTGCCCATTCCCGCTGCCCATTCCCAGTTCCCGGTTCCCGTTCCCATTTCCCGGTGCCCATTCCCGGTTCCCGGTGCCCATTCCCGGTTCCCGGTACCCGTTCCCGGTTCCCGGTGCCCATTCCCGGTGCCCATTCCCAGTTCCCAGTGCCCATTCCCAGTTCCCAGTGCCCATTCCCGGTTCCCGGTGCCCGTTCCCAGTTCCCGGTGCCCATTCCCAGTTCCCGGTGCCCATTCCCGGTTCCCGGTGCCCATTCCCAGTTCCTGGTGCCCATTCCCGGTGCCCGGTTCCTGGTGCCCATTCCCGGTTCCCGGTGCCCATTCCCAGTTCCCGATGCCCATTCCCAGTGCCCGGTGCCCATTCCCAGTTCCCAGTTCCCAGTGCCCATTCCCAGTTCCCGGTGCCCATTCCCGCCCATTCCCAGTTCCCGGTGCCCGTTCCCGGTTCCCAGTGCCCATTCCCGGCTCCCAGTGCCCATTCCCAGTTCCCGGTGCCCGTTCCCGGTTCCCGGTGCCCATTCCCGGCTCCCAGTGCCCGTTCCCAGTTCCCGGTGCCCATTCCCGGTTCCCAGTGCCCATTCCCAGTTCCCGGTGCCCATTCCCAGTTCCCAGTGCCCATTCCCGGTTCCCGGTGCCCATTCCCGGTTCCCAGTGCCCGTTCCCAGTTCCCAGTGCCCATTCCCGGTGCCCGGTGCCCGTTCCCGGCTCCCAGTGCCCGTTCCCGGTTCCCGGTGCCCATTCCTGGTTCCCGGTGCCCGTTCCCGGTTCCCAGTGCCCATTCCCAGTTCCCGGTGCCCGTTCCTGGTTCCCGATGCCCATTCCTGGTTCCCGGTGCCCGTTCCCAGTTCCCGGTGCCCATTCCCAGTTCCCGGTGCCCGTTCCCGGTTCCCGGTTCCCGGTGCCCGGTGCCCGTTCCCAGTTCCCGGTGCCCATTCCCGGTTCCCGGTGCCCATTCCCGGTTCCCGGTGCCCGTTCCCAGTGCCCGGTGCCCATTCCCGGTTCCCGGTGCCCATTCCCAGTTCCCGGTGCCCGTTCCCGGTTCCCGGTGCCCATTCCCAGTTCCTGGTGCCCATTCCCGGTGCCCGGTTCCTGGTGCCCATTCCCGGTTCCCGGTGCCCATTCCCAGTTCCCGATGCCCATTCCCAGTTCCTGGTGCCCATTCCCGGTTCCCGGTTCCCGGTGCCCATTCCCAGTTCCCGATGCCCATTCCCAGTGCCCGGTGCCCATTCCCGCCCATTCCCAGTTCCCGGTGCCCATTCCCAGTTCCCAGTGCCCATTCCCAGTTCCCGGTGCCCGTTCCCGGTTCCCGGTGCCCATTCCTGGTTCCCGGTGCCCGTTCCCGGTTCCCAGTGCCCATTCCCGGTTCCCGGTGCCCATTCCCAGTTCCCGGTGCCTGTTCCCGGTTCCCGGTGCCCGTTCCCGGTTCCCGGTGCCCGTTCCCGGTGCCCGTTCCCAGTTCCCAGTGCCCGTTCCCGGTTCCCGGTGCCCGTTCCCAGTTCCCAGTGCCCGTTCCCGGTTCCCGGTGCCCGGTGCCCGTTCCCAGTTCCCGGTGCCCATTCCCGGTTCCCAGTGCCCATTCCCGGTTCCCGGTGCCCATTCCCAGTTCCCGGTGCCCGTTCCCGGTTCCCGGTGCCCATTCCCAGTTCCTGGTGCCCATTCCCGGTGCCCGGTTCCTGGTGCCCATTCCCGGTTCCCGGTGCCCATTCCCAGTTCCCGGTGCCCATTCCTGGTTCCCGATGCCCATTCCTAGTTCCTGGTGCCCATTCCCGGTTCCCGGTTCCCGATGCCCATTCCCAGTGCCCGGTGCCCATTCCCGCCCATTCCCAGTTCCTGGTGCCCATTCCCGGTTCCCGGTTCCCGGTGCCCATTCCCAGTTCCCGATGCCCACTCCCAGTGCCCGGTGCCCATTCCCAGTTCCCAGTTCCCAGTGCCCATTCCCAGTTCCCGGTGCCCATTCCCGCCCATTCCCAGTTCCCGGTGCCCGTTCCCGGTTCCCGGTGCCCATTCCCAGTTCCCGGTGCCCATTCCCGGTTCCCGGTGCCCGTTCCCAGTTCCCGGTGCCCATTCCTGGTTCCCGGTGCCCATTCCCAGTTCCCGGTGCCCATTCCCGGTGCCCATTCCCAGTTCCCGGTGCCCCTTCCCGGTTCCCAGTGCCCATTCCCGGTTCCCGGTGCCCGTTCCCAGTTCCCGGTGCCCATTCCCAGTTCCCGGTGCCCGTTCCCGGTTCCCAGTGCCCATTCCCAGTTCCCGGTGCCCATTCCCAGTTCCCGGTGCCCGTTCCCGGTTCCCGGTGCCCATTCCCAGTTTCCGGTGCCCGTTCCCGGTTCCCGGTGCCCATTCCCAGTTCCCGGTGCCCATTCCCAGTTCCCGGTGCCCGTTCCCGGTTCCTGGTGCCCGTTCCCAGTTCCCGGTGCCCGTTCCCGGTTCCCGGTGCCTGTTCCCGGCTCCCAGTGCCCGGTGCCCGTTCCCAGTTCCCGGTTCCCGGTGCCCGTTCCCGGTTCCCGGTGCCCGTTCCCGGCTCCCAGTGCCCATTCCCGCCCATTCCCAGTTCCCGGTGCCCGTTCCCGGTGCCCGTTCCCAGTTCCCGGTGCCCGTTCCCGGTGCCCGTTCCCAGTTCCCGGTGCCCGTTCCCGGTTCCCGGTGCCCGTTCCCGGTTCCCGGTGCCCGTTCCCGGCTCCCAGTGCCCATTCCCGCCCATTCCCAGTTCCCGGTGCCCGTTCCCGGTTCCCGGTGCCCATTCCCGGCTCCCAGTGCCCGGTGCCCATTCCCAGTGCCCGGTGCCCATTCCCAGTTCCCAGTGCCCGGTGCCCATTCCCGGTTCCCGGTGCCCATTCCCAGTTCCCGGTGCCCGTTCCCGGTTCCCGGTGCCCATTCCCAGTTCCCGGTGCCCGTTCCCGGTTCCCGGTGCCCGTTCCCGGCTCCCGGTGCCCATTCCTGGTTCCCAGTGCCCATTCCCAGTTCCCGGTGCCCATTCCCAGTTCCCGGTGCCCATTCCCAGTGCCCGGTGCCCATTCCCGGTTCCCAGTTCCCGATGCCCGTTCCCGGTTCCCAGTGCCCGTTCCCAGCTCCCGGCACCTTTCCGGCCGTGCCCCTGCCCGGGGGGGGCCTCCCGAGGGCCGCCCGGAGGCCGCTGCAGCTCAGGATCTCCAGCAGCGCCTGCTCCTGGCGGAACTGCAGCGCTGCGCACCAGTACGGACCAGTACGGACCAGTACGGACCAGTACGGACCGGTACGGACCGGTACGGACCGGTACGGACCAGTACGGACCAGTATAAACCAGTACGGACCAGTACGGACCAGTACGGACCAGTACGGACCGGTACGGACCGGTATGGACCGGTACAGACCAGTATAAACCAGTACGCACCAGTACGGACTAGTACGGACCAGTACGGACCGATACTGACCAGTACGGACCAGTATAAACCAGTATGGACCAGTACGGACCAGCACGGACCAGTATGGACCAGTACCCACCAGTACAAACCAGTACCCACCAGTACTTCCCAGTTCTCCCAATCCCCTCCCAGTGGCTCCCAGTTCCCCCAAACCCCATCCCAGTGGCTCCCAGTGCCTCCCAATCCCTCTCCCAGTGGCTCCCAGTCCCTCTCCCAGTGGCTCCCAGTCCCTCTCCCAGTCCCTCCCAGTGCCTCCCAGTCCCTCTCCCAGTCTCTCCCAGTAGCTCCCACTCTCTCCCAGTGCCCTCCCAGTCCCTCCCAGTTCCCCCAATCCCCTCCCAGTGCCTCCCAGTGGCTCCCAGTCCCTCTCCCAGTCCCTCCCAGTGCCTCCCAGTCTCTCCCAATCCCTCCCAGTCCCATCCCAGTCCCTCCCAGTGCCTCCCAGTCTCTCCCAATCCCTCCCAGTCCCATCCCAGTCCCTCCCAGTGGCTCCCAGTTCCCCCAAACCCCCTCCCAGTCCCTCTCCCAGTCCCTTCCAGCGGCTCCCAGTCTCTCCCAGTGCCCTCCCAATGCCCCCCCAGTGCCCCCAAACCCCCTCCCAGTCCCCTCCCAGTCCCTCCCAGTGGCTCCCAATCCCCTCCCAGTCCCTCCCAATCCCTTCCCAGTCCCTCCCAGTGGCTCCCAGTCTCTCCCAGTCCCTCTCCCAGTCCCTCCCAGTGGCTCCCAGTGCTCCCAGTTTCCCTCCCAGTGCCCCCCAGTGCCCCCAAACTCCCTCCCAGTCCCTTTCCAGTCCCCTCCCAGTGGCTCCCAGTCTCTCCCAGTGCCCTCCCAGTGCCCCCCAGTGCCCCCAAACCCCCTCCCAGTCCCCTCCCAGTGGCTCCCAGTCCCTCCCAGTCCGTACTGGGCGTGGGCTGCAGCAGCAGGGCCGTGGCCGTGTCCCAGTCCCGCAGGAGGCTCCCGGCGCAATCCCACAGGGAATCCACCAGGTAGGCGGCGTGCTCGTGGAGCTGGGGCGGGATTTGGGATGAGAATCCCAAAAATTCCCAAAATTCCCAACATTCCCAAAAAAATCCCACCAGAATTCCCCCAAAATCCCCCAAAATCCCCCCAAAAAATCCCCCAAAATCCCATTAAAACCCCACCAAATTCCCCCAAACTGCCCCAGATCACCGGGAATTCGGCGTGCTCGTGGAGCTGGGGCGGGATTTGGGATCAGGATCCCAAAAATTCCCAACATTCCCAAAAATTCCCAAAAAAATCCCACCGGAATTCCCCAAAATCCCCCAAAAAATCCCCCAAAAATCCCCCAAAATCCCATAAAAACCCCACAAAATTCCCCCAAATTGCCCCAGATCGGCGGGAATTCGGCGTGCTCGTGGAGCTGGGGCGGGGTTTGGGATGAAAATCCCGAAAATTCCCAAAATTCCCAACATTCCCAAAAAACCCCCATCAAAATTCCCAAAAATGCCCCAAAATCCCCCAAAAAATCCCCCAAAAATCCCCCAAAATCCCATTAAAACCCCACCAAATTCCCCCAAACTGCCCCAGATCGGCGGGAATTCGGCGTGCTCGTGGAGCTGGGGCGGGGTTTGGGATGAGAATCCCAAAAATTCCCAAAATTCCCAACATTCCCAAAAAAACCCCCATCAAAATCCCCAAAAAATCCCCCAAAATCCCATAAAAACCCCACCAAATTCCCCCAAATTGCCCCAGATCGGCGGGAATTCGGCGTGCTCGTGGAGCTGGGGCAGGGTTTGGGATCAGGATCCCAAAAATTCCCAAAATTCCCAACATTCCCAAAAAAATCCCCATCAAAATTCCCAAAAATGCCCCAAAATCCCCCAAAAAATCCCCCAAAAATCCCCCAAAATCCCATAAAAACCCCACAAAATTCCCCCAAACTGCCCCAGATCAGCGGGAATTCGGCGTGCTCGTGGGGCTGGGGATGGGATTTGGGATCAGGATCCCAAAAATTCCCAAAATTCCCAACATTCCCAAAAAAATCCCATCAAAATTCCCAAAAATGCCTCAAAATCCCCCAAAAAATCCCCAAAAATCCCCCAAAATCCCATAAAAACCCCACAAAATTCCCCCAAATTGCCCCAGATCAGCGGGAATTCGGCGTGCTCGTGGAGCTGGGGCGGGGTTTGGGATGAAAATCCCGAAAATTCCCAAAATTCCCAACATTCCCAAAAAAGCCCCATCAAAATTCCCAAAAATGCCCCAAAATCCCCCAAAAAATCCCCCAAAAATCCCCCAAAATCCCATAAAAACCCCACAAAATTCCCCCAAATTGCCCCAGATCGGCGGGAATTCAGCGTGCTCGTGGGGCTGGGGCGGGATTTGGGATCAGGATCCCAAAAATTCCCAAAATTCCCAACATTCCCAAAAAAATCCCACCGGAATTCCCCAAAAAATCCCCCAAAATTCCATAAAAACCCCACCAAATTCCCCCAAACTGCCCCAGATCGGCGGGAATTCGGCGTGCTCGTGGGACTGGGGCGGGATTTGGGATCAGAATCCCAAAAATTCCCAAAATTCCCAACATTCCCAAAAAACCCCCATCAAAATTCCCAAAAATGCCTCAAAATCCCCCCAAAAAATCCCCCAAAAATCCCCCAAAATCCCATAAAAACCCCACCAAATTCCCCCAAACGTCCCCAGATCACCGGGAATTTGACGTTCTCGTGGAGCTGGGGATGGGATTTGGGATCAGAATCCCAAAAATTCCCAAAATTCCCAAAAATTCCCAAAAAAACTCCATCAAAATTCCCAAAAATGCCCCAAAATCCCCCAAAAAATCCCCAAAAAATCCCCAAAAATCCCATAAAAACCCCACCAAATTCCCCCAAATTGCCCCAGATCACCGGGAATTCGGCGTGCTCGTGGAGCTGGGGCGGGGTTTGGGATGAAAATCCCAAAAATTCCCAAAATTCCCAACATTCCCAAAAAACCCCCATCAAAATTCCCAAAAATGCCCCAAAATCCCCCAAAAAATCCCCCCAAAATCCCCCAAAATCCCATAAAAACCCCACAAAATTCCCCCAAATTGCCCCAGATCGGCGGGAATTCAGCGTGCTCGTGGGGCTGGGGCGGGGTTTGGGATGAAAATCCCAAAAATTCCCAAAATTCCCAACATTCCCAAAAAAATCCCATCAAAATTCCCCAAAATGCCCCAAAATCCCCCAAAAAATCCCCAAAAAATCCCCCAAAATCCCATAAAAACCCCACCAAATTCCCCCAAATTGCCCCAGATCGGCGGGAATTCGGCGTGCTCGTGGAGCTGGGGATGGGGTTTGGGATGAAAATCCCAAAAATTCCCAAAATTCCCAACATTCCCAAAAAAATCCCACCAGAATTCCCCCAAAATCCCCCAAAAATCCCCCAAAATCCCATAAAAACCCCACAAAATTCCCCCGAACATCCCCAGATCAGCGGGAATTCAGCGTGCTCGTGGAGCTGGGGAGGGATTTGGGATCAGGATCCCAAAAATTCCCAAAATTCCCAACATTCCCAAAAAAATCCCACCGGAATTCCCAAAATCCCGCAAAAAATCCCAAAAAAATCCCAAAAAAACCCCCACAAAATTCCCCCAAATTGCCCCAGATCGGCGGGAATTCAGCGTGCTCGTGGGACTGGGGTGGGGTTTGGGATCAGGATCCCAAAAATTCCCAAAATTCCCAACATTCCCAAAAAACCCCCATCAAAATTCCCAAAAATGCCCCAAAATCCCCCAAAAAATCCCCAAAAAATCCCCCAAAATCCCATAAAAACCCCACAAAATTCCCCCAAACTGCCCCAGATCGGCGGGAATTCGGCGTGCTCGTGGGGCTGGGGCGGGGTTTGGGATCAGGATCCCAAAAATTCCCAACATTCCCAAAAATTCCCAAAAAAATCCCACCGGAATTCCCAAAAATCCCGCAAAAAATCCCAAAAAAATCCCAAAAAAATCCCAAAAAATTCCCTAAAAATCAAAAAAAATTCCCCAAAAAATTCCCCAAAAATGCCCAAAAAATCAAAAAAAAAACCAAAAAAATCAAAAAAAACCCAAAAAAATCCAAAAAAATCCCCAAAAAATCCCAAAAAATTCCCAAAAAAATCCCTAAAAAATCCCCAAAAATTCCCAAAAAAATCCCCAAAAAAATCCCGAAAAATTCCCAAAAAAATCCCCAAAAAAATCCCGAAAAATTCCCGAAAAAGTCAAAAAATTTCCCAAAAAAACCCAAAAAAATCCCTAAAAAATCAAAAAAAAATCCCGAAAAATGCCCGAAAAAATCCCAAAAAATTCCCAAAAAATCCCAAAAAAATCCCAAAAAATTCCCGAAAAATTCCAAAAAAAATCCCAAAAAATTCCCGAAAAAATCCCAAAAAAACCCCAAAAAATTCCCCAAAAAAATCCCAAAAAAATCCCGAAAAAAATCCCAATAAAACCCAAAAAAATTCCCGAAAAAATCCCAAAAAAATCCCAAAGAATTCCCAAAAAATTCTGAAAAAAATCCAAAAAAATTCCCTAAAAAATCCCAAAAACCCCAAAAAAATCCCTAAAAAATTCAAAAAAAAACCCAAAAAAATCCCTAAAAAATTCAAAAAAAATCCCAAAAAAATCCCGAAAAATGCCTGAAATTGCCCAATTTCCCCGGAATTGGCCCCAAATTCCCGGGGAATTCCGGACCTGGGAGTCGAGGAAGAAGTCGGCGAGGAGGACGAGGAAGCTCCGGGGGTCCCCAGAGCTGTTCCCGCGTTTCTGGGGGTCCAGGAGCCTGGAAAAGGAGGGAAAAATGGGGCAAAAAGCCGGGAAATTGGGAAAAATGGGGGAAATGGGGGAAAAAGGGAAAAAAAAGGGAAAAAACGGGGAAAAATGGGGGGAAATTGGGGGGAAATTGAGGAAAAATTGGGGGAAAATTGGGGGGAAATTGGGGAAAAATTGGGGGAAAATTGGGGGAAAATTGGGGGAAAATTGGGGGAAAATTGGGGGAAAATTGGGGGAAAATTGGGGGAAAATTGGGGGAAAATTGGGGGAAAATGTGGGGTGGAAATGGGGAAAAATGGGGGGAAAATTGGGAAAAATGGGAAAAATGGAGAAAAAATGGAAATATGGGGGAAAATGGGAGGGAAATTGGGGAAAAATAGGGAAAAAGGGGGGGAAATGGGGGAAAATGGGGAAAAATGGGGAAAAATGGGGAAAAAAGGGGGGGAAATGGGGAAAATTGGGGAAAAATTGGGGAAAGAGGGGGAAAAATGGGGGGAATGGGGAAAATGGGGAGAAACGGGGGGAAAATGGGGTGGAAATGGGGAAAAATTGGGGGAAAATGGGGAAAAAGGGGGAAAATGGGAAAAATGGGGGGGAAAATTGGGGAAAAATGGGAAAAATAGGGGAAAAATTGGAGAAAATGGGGGAAAATGGGGGAAAACCCAGGAAAATAGGGGGAAAATGGGGGAAAATGTAGGGGAATGGGGGGAAAAGGGAAAAACCAGGAAAAATGGGGAAAAACTGGGGGGAAATGGGGGAAATGGAGAAAAATGGGGGAAAAAAGGGAAAAATGGGGGGGAAATGGGGAAAATTGGGGAAAAAATGGGAGGAAAATGGGAGAAAAATGGGGGGAAAATGTGGGGGAAAATGGGAAAAAATGGGAAAAAATGGGAAAATGGGGAGAAAATGGGGAAAATGGGGAAAAATAGGGGGGAAATGAGGGAAAATATGGGGAAAATGGGGAGAAAATGGGAAAAATTGGGGAAAATAGGGAAAATGAGAAATTGGAGGAAAACGGGGGGAAAAAGGGAAAAAACAGGAAAAATAGGGGGAAATGGAGGGAATTGGAGGGGATATGGGGAAAAATTGGGGAAAAAGGGGGGGAAATGGGGAAAATGGGAAAAAACAGGAAAAAATAGGGGAAAAATGGGGAAAATGGGGGGAAAACGGGAAAAACGGGAAAAAATGGGGGAAAATAGGGGGGAAAAAAGGGGGAAAAAGGGGGGGAAAATGGGGGGAAAATGGGGGGAATGGGGGGAAATGAGAGAGAATGGGAAAAAAATGAAAAAAATGGGGAAAAAATAGGATAAAACAGGGAAAAATGGGAGAATATAGGAAAAAATAGGAAAAAAATGGGGAAAATACGGGAAAAATGAGGAAAGCATGGGAAAAAATGGGAAAAATGGGGAAAGTACGGGAAAAAATGGGGAAAATAGGGGAAAAATGGGGAAAATAGGGGAAAAAATGGGGAAAATAGGGGAAAAATGGGGAAAATAGGGGAAAAAATGGGGAAAATAGGGGAAAAAATGGGGAAAATATGGGAAAAAATGGGGAAAATAGGGGAAAAAATGAGAAAAATATGGGAAAAAATAGGGGAAAATATTGGAAAAAATAGGGGGAAAAATGAGAAAAAATGGGGAAAAAATAGGAAAAAATGGGGAAAAAATAGGAAAAAATGGGGAAAACTGGGAAAACCCAGGAAAAACAAGGTTCCCCCCCCTCCCCCTCCCCCCTCCCAGGCCAAATCCCGAGGGATTGGGAAGGGCTCGGGATGAGGAAATTCTGGGATGAGGAAATGGCAGCTGCTGGGAGGGCCCCGGAGCCGATTCCCGGGGACGGGAATTCCCTGGGATGGGGGCTGGGCTCTGCAGGATTCGGGATTTTTGGGATGGAATTCCCAAGATTTGGAGAGTTGGGGGATGGAATTGCAAGGTTTTAAGGGGGGGAATTTTCAGGGGTTGGGAGGAGTTGGAATTCCAAGGGGGTTTTAGGGCTGGAATTTCCTGGTTTTTAGGGCTGGAATTCTGAGGATTTAAAGCTTGAAATTCCCAGGTTTTGGGGCTGAAATTCCAAAGTTTTGGGGCTGAAATTCCCAGGGATTGGGGGATGGAATTGTAAAGATTTAAAGCTCGGAATTCTGAGGATTTGGGGCTGGAATTCCCAGGTTTTTAGGGCTAAAATTCCCAGGTTTTTAGGGCTGGAATTCCCAGGTTTTTAGGGCTGGAATTCTGAGGATTTAAAGCTTGAAATTCCCAGGTTTTGGGGCTGAAATTCCCAGAGATTGGGGGATGGAATTGTAAAGATTTAAAGCTTGGAATTCTGAGGATTTGGGGCCGGAATTCCCAGGTTTTTGGGGCTGAAATTCCAAGGTTTTTAGGGCTGGAATTCTGAGGATTTAAAGCTTGAAATACCCAGGTTTTGGGGCTGAAATTCCAAAGTTTTGGGGCTGAAATTCCCAGGGATTGGGGGATGGAATTGTAAAGATTTAAAGCTCGGAATTCTGAGGATTTGGGGCTGGAATTCCCAGGTTTTTAGGGCTGAAATTCCCAGGTTTTTAGGGCTGGAATTCCCAGGTTTCTGGGGCTGGCATTCCCAGCTTTCCAGGGCCAGAATTCCCAGCTTTGGGGCCAGAATTCCCAGGTTTTTAGGGCTGGAATTTCCTGGTTTTTAGGGCTGGAATTCCGAGGATTTGGGGCTGAAATTCCAAAGTTTTGGGGCTGAAATTCCCAGGGATTGGGGGATGGAATTCTAAAGATTTAAAGCTTGGAATTCTGAGGATTTGGGGCCGGAATTCCCAGGTTTTTAGGGCTGGAATTCCCAGGTTTTTAGGGCTGGAATTCTGAGGATTTAAAGCTTGAAATTCCCAGGTTTTGGGGCTGAAATTCCAAAGTTTTGGGGCTGAAATTCCCAGGGATTGGGGGATGGAATTTTAAAGATTTAAAGCTTGGAATTCTGAGGATTTGGGGCTGGAATTCCCACGTTTTTTAGGGCTGAAATTCCAAGGTTTTGGGGCTGAAATTCCTAGGTTTTTAGGGCTGGAATTCTGAGGATTTAAGGCTTGAAATTCCCAGGTTTTGGGGCTGAAATTCCCAGGTTTTGGGGCTGAAATTCCCAGAGACTGGGGGATGGAATTCTAAAGATTTAAAGCTTGGAATTCTGAGGATTTGGGGCCGGAATTCCCAGGTTTTTGGGGCTGAAATTCCAAGGTTTTTAGGGCTGGAATTCTGAGGATTTAAAGCTTGAAATTCCCAGGTTTTGGGGCTGAAATTCCAAAGTTTTGGGGCTGAAATTCCCAGGGATTGGGGGATGGAATTGTAAAGATTTAAAGCTCGGAATTCTGAGAATTTGGGGCCGGAATTCCCAGGATTTCGGGGACGGCATTCCCAGATTTTTAGAGCTGAAATTCCCAGGTTTCTGGAGATGGCATTCCCAGGTTTTCAGGGCCGGAATTCCCAGGTTTTTGGGGCTGGCATTCCCAGCTTTGGGGATGGAATTCCCAGGTTTCTGGGGCCAGCATTCCCAGATTTTTAGGGTTGAAATTCCCAGGTTTTTGGGGCTGAAATTCCCAGGTTTTCAGGGCCGGAATTCCCAGGTTTTTGGGGCTGGCATTCCCAGCTTTGGGGATGAAATTCCCAGGTTTCTGGGGCCAGCATTCCCAGATTTTCTGGGCTGAAATTCCCAAGTTTTTGGGGCCACCATTCCCAGCTTTCCAGGACCGGAATTCCCAGCTTTCAGGCTGGAATTCCCAGGTTTTTGGGGCTGGAATTCCCGGCTTTGGGGCCAGCATTCCCAGCTTTCCAATACCAGAATTCCCAGGTTTCTGGGGCCAGCATTCCCAGCTTTCCAGGGCCGGCATTCCCACACTTTCAGGGCTGAAATTCCCAGGCTTTTGGGGCCGGCATTCCCAGGTTTCTGGGGCCAACATTCCCAGATTTTCAGGGCTGAAATTCCCAGGTTTTTAGGGCTGAAATTCCCAGGCTTTTGGGGCCGGCATTCCCAGGTTTCTGGGGCCAACATTCCCAGATTTTCAGGGCTGAAATTCCCAGGTTTTTAGGGCTGAAATTCCCAGGTTTTTGGGGCTGGCATTTCCAGGTTTCTGGAGCCAGCATTCCCAGGTTTTTAGGGCTGAAATTCCCAGGTTTTTGAGGCCACCATTCCCAGCTTTCTGCGACCAGAATTCCCGGCTTTGGGGCTGGAATTCCCAGATTTTCAGGGATGAAATTCCCAGCTTTTTGGGGCCAGCATTCCCAGCTTTCCAGGGCCAGCATTCCCAGCTTTCCAAGGCCAGCATTCCTGGCTTTCTGGGCCCAGAATTCCCAGGTTTTTAGGGCTGAAATTCCCAGGTTTTTGGGGCTGGCATTCCCAGCTTTGGGGATGAAATTCCCAGGTTTCTGGGGCCAGCATTCCCAGATTTTCTGGGCTGAAATTCCCAAGTTTTTGGGGCCACCATTCCCAGCTTTCCAGGACCAGAATTCCCAGCTTTCAGGCTGGAATTCCCAGGTTTTTGGGGCTGGAATTCCCGGCTTTGGGGCCAGCATTCCCAGCTTTCCAAGACCAGAATTCCCAGGTTTCTGGGGCCAGCATTCCCAGGTTTCCAGGGCCTGCATTCCCAGATTTTTAAGGCTGAAATTCCCAGGTTTCTGGGGCCAGCATTCCCAGATTTTTAGGGCTGAAATTCCCAGGCTTTTAGGGCTGAAATGCCCAGGTTTTTGGGGCCACCATTCCCAGCTTTCCGGGACCAGAATTCCCGGCTTTGGGGCTGGAATTCCCAGATTTTTAAGGCTGAAATTCCCAGGTTTCTGGGGCCGGCATTCCCAGGTTTTTAGGGCTGAAATTCCCAGGTTTTTGGGGCCACCATTCCCAGCTTTCCAGGAGCGGAATTCCCGGCTTTGGGGCTGAAATTCCCAGGTTTTTAGGGCTGAAATTCCCAGCTTTTTGGGGCCGGCATTCCCAGCTTTCCAAGGCCACCATTCCCAGCTTTCTGGGACCAGAATTCCCGGCTTTGGGGCTGGAATTCCCAGATTTTCAGGGATGAAATTCCCAGCTTTTTGGGGCCAGCATTCCCAGCTTTCCAAGGCCAGCATTCCTGGCTTTCTGGGCCCAGAATTCCCAGATTTTTAGGGCTGAAATTCCCAGGCTTTTAGGGCTGAAATGCCCAGGTTTTTGGGGCCACCATTCCCAGCTTTCCGGGACCAGAATTCCCGGCTTTGGGGCTGGAATTCTCAGATTTTTAAGGCTGAAATTCCCAGGTTTCTGGGGCCGGCATTCCCAGATTCTTAGGGCTGAAATTCCCAACTTTTTGGGGCTGGCATTCCCAGCTTTGGGGATGAAATTCCCACATTTCTGGGGCCAGCATTCCCAGATTTTCTGGGCTGAAATTCCCAAGTTTTTGAGGCCACCATTCCCAGCTTTCCAGGACCAGAATTCCCGGCTTTGGGGCTGAAATTCCCAGGTTTTTGGGGCTGGAATTCCCAGGTTTTTGGGGCCACCATTCCCAGCTTTCCAGGACCGGAATTCCCAGCTTTCAGGCTGGAATTCCCAGGTTTTTGGGGCTGGAATTCCCGGCTTTGGGGCCAGCATTCCCAGCTTTCCAAGACCAGAATTCCCAGGTTTCTGGGGCCAGCATTCCCAGGTTTCCAGGGCCTGCATTCCCAGATTTTTAAGGCTGGAATTCCCAGATTTTTAAGGCTGAAATTCCCAGGTTTCTGGGGCCGGCATTCCCTGATTTTTAGGGCTGAAATTCCCAACTTTTTGGGGCTGGCATTCCCAGCTTTGGGGATGGAACTCCCAGGTTTCTGGGACCAGAATTCCCGGCTTTGGGGCTGAAATTCCCAGATTTTTAAGGCTGAAATTCCCAGGTTTTTAGGGCTGAAATTCCCAGGTTTTTGGGGCCACCATTCCCAGCTTTCCAGGCCAGCATTCCCAGCTTTCCAGGCCCGGCATTCCCAGCTTTCCAGGACCGGAATTCCCGGCTTTGGGGCTGGAATTCCCAGATTTTCAGGGCTGAAATTCCCAGCTTTTTGGGGCCAGCATTCCCAGCTTTCCGGGCCCGGAATTCCCGCTTTTCCCTCACCTGTGGAACAGGAATTCCCCGGCAGCCGAGGCCAGGGCGCGGCTGGAGACGAAAACCACGGGAAAAAGGCTCCGGCAATCCTCGGCCGACAGCGCCTCCTCCACATTCCTGGGAATTCCAGCAGCTCCAGGAGCCCAAATTCCCAATTTTCCCCACTCCCAACCCCTTCTCCATCAGAATTCCTCCCAAAATTCCCAAAATCTTGGAAATTTTTGGACTCCAGGACCCCAAATTCCCAATTTTCCCCCATTCCCTGCCCGTTTTCCATCCCAATTTCCCCCAAATTCCCAGAAATTTGGGGATTTTGGGACTCCTGCACCCCAAATTCCCAATTTTCTCATCCCTGAATTCCTGAATTTCCCCCAAAATCCAAGAATTTTCAGACTCCTGCACCCCAAATTCCAATTTTCCCTCATTCCCAATTATTTTCCCACCAAATTCCTGGGAATTCTGGGAGTTTTGGGACTCCTGGATCCCAATTCCCGCTTTTCTCATCCCTGAATTCCCAAATTCCCCCCAAAATCCGGGAATTTTCAGACTCCCGCACCCCAAATTCCCAATTTTCCCCCATTCCCAGCCCCTTTTCCATCCCAATTTCCCCCAAACTCCCAGAAATTTGGGGATTTTGGGACTCCTGCACCCCAAATTCCCAATTTTCCCATCCCTGAATTCCCAAATTTCCCCCCAAAATCCAGGCTTTTTGAGACTCCTGCAGCCCAAATTCCCAATTTTCCCCCATTCCTTGCCCCTTTTCCATCCCAATTTCCCCCAAATTCCCAGAAATTTGGGGATTTTAGGACTCCTGCACCCCAAATTCCCAATTTTCCCTCATTCCCAATCAGTTTTCCACCAAATTCCCAGGAATTCCGGGAGTTTTGGGACTCCTGGATCCCAATTCCCGCTTTTCTCATCCCCAAATTCCCCCCAAAATCCAGGAATTTTTGGACTCCTGCACCTCAAATTCCCAATTTTCCCTCATTCCAAAACAGTTTTCCACCAAATTCCTGAAAATTCTGGGCGTTTTGGGACTCCTGAACCCGAATTCCCAATTTTTCCATCCCTGAATTCCCAAATTCCCCCCAAAATCCGGGAATTTTCGGACTCCTGCACCCCAAATTCCCAATTTTCCCCCATTCCCAGCCCCTTCTCCATCAGAATTCCCCCAAATTCCCAGAAATTTGGGGATTTTAGGACTCCTGGACCCCAAATTCCCAATTTTCTCATCCCTGAATTCCCGAATTTCCCCCAAAATCCAAGAATTTTCAGACTCCTGCACCCCAAATTCCAATTTTCCCTCATTCCCAATTATTTTCCCACCAAATTCCTGGGAATTCTGGGCATTTTGGGACTCCTGGATCCCAATTCCCGCTTTTCCCATCCCTGAATTCCCAAATTTCCCCCCAAAATCCAGGAATTTTTGGACTCCAGGACCCCAAATTCCCAATTTTCCCCCATTCCTTGCCCCTTTTCCATCCCAATTTCCCCCAAATTCCCAGAAATTTGGGGATTTTAGGACTCCTGCACCCCAAATTCCGAATTTTCCCCCACTCCCAGCCCCTTCTCCATCAGAATTCCCCCCAAAATTCCCAAAATCTTGGAAATTTTAGGACTCCTGGACCCCAAATTCCCAATTTTCTCATCCCTGAATTCCCGAATTTCCCCCAAAATCCAAGAATTTTCAGACTCCTGCACCCCAAATTCCCAATTTTCCCTCAATCCCAATCAGTTTTCCACCAAATTCCTGGGAATTCTGGGAGTTTTGGGACTCCTGGATCCCAATTCCCGCTTTTCTCATCCCTGAATTCCCAAATTTCCCCCAAAATCCAAGAATTTTCAGACTCCTGCAGCCCAAATTCCCAATTTTCCCCCATTCCCTGCCCCTTTTCCATCCCAATTTCCCCCAAATTCCCAGAAATTTGGGGATTTTGGGACTCCTGCACCCCAAATTCTCAATTTTCCCATCCCTGAATTCCCAAATTTCCCCCCAAATCCGGGATTTTGGGGCTCCCCACCCCCGTCCCAGCCCCTCCCCCCTCTTTGTTTTCCCGTTTTTTTCCCAATTCCCGGAATTCTGAGCTCAAAATTTGGGAGGAGGCCACGGGAATTTGGCTCTTAAAGGGACCACGCCCAAATTCCGGGGTGGTTTTTTCTTAGGAAATGAATCCAAATTTTGGGATAAAAACAAATCCTCATCCCAAACTTCCCAAAATTCCCCCAAATTCCACCCCAAATTCCCAGAAATTCCTCCCAAATTCCCTTCCTGGAGCTCTGGACAATCCCAAAGGATTTGGGGATGCTCCAAACCCCCAAAATATCCCAAAATCTCCCCAAAATCTCCCAAAAATCCCCCAAAATCCCCCACAATTCCTCAAAACCTCCCAAAAATTCCCAAAAATCTCCCAAAAACTCCCCAAAATCTCCCAAAAACTCCCCAAAATCCCTCAAAATCTCCCCCAAATCCCCCCAAAACTCCCCAAAATCTCCCAAAAATCCCCCAAAAATCCCCCACAATTCCCCAAAATCTCCCCAAAATCTCCCCAAAATCCCCCAAACCCCCCCCAAAATCCCCCAAAATCTCCTCAAAATACCCCAAAATCCCCCCAATATTCCCCAAAATCTCCCCAAAATCTCCCAAAAATTCCCCAAGATCTCCCAAAAATCCCCCAAAATCCCCCACAATTCCTCAAAATCTCCCAATAATTCCCAAAAATCTCCCAAAAACTCGCCAAAATCTCCCAAAAACTCGCCAAAATCTCCCAAAATCTCCCCCAAATCCCCCAAAAACTCCCCAAAACCTCCCAGAAATCCCCCAAAAATTCCCAAAATCCCCCAAAATGCCCCAAAATCTCCCAAAAATTCCCCAAAATCTCCTCAAAACCCCCCAAAATTCCTCAAAATCCCCCAAAAATTCCCAAAAATTCCCCAAAATCTCTCCAAAACTCCCCAAAATCCCCCAAAAACCCCCGAAAATCCCCCCCAAATCCCCCCAGATTCCCTTCCCGCAGCTCTGTCCCACCCCGGGATCCTGCAGCCGCCCCCCTCCCCAATTCCCCAATTCCCCAAATTCCCCAAATTCCCGGAGAATTCCCGGATTTCACCTGTCCAGCTCCGTGAGCAGCCTCAGCACCTGCAGGGCCACCTCGGGCTCCTTGTCGTGGGCCATGGCCACCAAGCGCGGCTGCAATTCCCAAAGGCCCGGAGCCGCTCCCGGATCCGGGATCCCAGCGGGGATTCGGGGACCCTCCCCATCCCCCCGCTTCTTCCAGCCCCATTTTCCCGCTTTTTCCCTCATTCCAGCCCCATTTTTATCCCAATTTTTCCCATTCCAGCCCCATTTCCCCCCCGTTTATTCCCATTTTCCCCCCTATTTTTCCCTCATTTCCCCCCATTTTTCCCAGTTTTCCATTTCTCCCATTTCCCCCCCCTTTTTCCCTCATTTCCTGCCCCTGTTCCCTCATTTCCCCCATTTATTCCCAATTTCCCCCCTATTTTTCCCTCATTTCCCCCCATTTTTCCCAGTTTTCCATTTTTCCCATTTCCCCCCCCTTTTTCCCTCATTTCCTGCCCCTTTTCCTCATTTCCCCCCATTTATTCTCAATTTCCCCCCCCTTTTTCCCTCATTTCTTCCCTTTTCCCTCATTTTTTCCCCCATTTTTCCCATTTTCCCATTTCCCCCCCATTTTTCCCGTTTTCCCGCCATTTTTCCCCATTTTCCCGCCATTTTTCCCCGTTTTCCCCCATTTTTCCCTCTTTTCCCCCATTTCCCCCTATTTTTCCCAGTTTCCCCCCATTTTTCCCTCATTTCCCCCCATTTTTCCCTCTTCCCCCCCCCCTTTTCCCATTTCCCCCCCATTTTCCCCCCTATTTTCCCCCATTTTTCCCATTTTCCCCCCATTTTTCCCTCATTTCCTCCCCCTTTTCCCTCATTTTTCCCCCCCTTTTTCCCATTTTCCCCCCATTTTTCCCTCATTTTCCCCCCCATTTTTCCCTCATTTTTCCCCCCATTTTTCCCATTTTCCCCCCATTTTTCCCCGTTTTTCCCAGACCTTGAACCTCTCCGTGAACAGCTCCAGGTTCGGGGCCATCTCCGGAATTCCATAAATTCCCTGCAGGGCCTTCACACACTGGAGCCGAACCTCCCCGTGCTGGAAAAGTGGGAAAAAATCAGGAATTCCGGCAACTCCAACCCCCCTGGATCCACCTGGAGCCCAAATTTCCCTCATTCCCACCCTTTTTCCCCCATTTTTCCTCCCTTTTTCCCAAATTTCTCCCCATTCCCACTCTCTTTTTCTCATTTTCCCTCCATTTCTCTCCTTTCCAAACCTCTTCTCCAACGTTTTCCCCCATTCCAACCTTGGTTTCCCCAATTTCCCCTCATCCCATCCCAGTTTTCGTCGTTTTCCAGCATTTTCTCCATTCCCACCCCCGTTTTCCCTCAAATTTCCGTCAAACTTCCCTCAAATTTCCCTCATTTTCTCCCATTTTCCCTCACCCCAATCCCCTTTTCCCTTATTTTCCCTCCATTTTTCCCTCTTCCCGCCCCATTTTTCCCATTCCCACCTCATTTTCCCTCCATTCCCACCTCATTTTCCCTCCATTTTCCCTCCTTTTTCCTCCATTTTCCCCTCATTTTCCCCATCCCAATCCCATTTCTATTTTTTCTCCATTTTCTCTCAAATTTCTCTCATTTTCTCTTCATTTCCCCTCATTCTCTCCCCGTTTTCCCTCATCCCAATCCCATTTTCCCTCACTTTCCCTCAAATTTCCCTCATTTTCTCCCATTTTCTCCCAATTTCCCCCATTCCCCCTCATTTTCTCTCCGTTTTCCCTCATTTCCCCTCATTTTCTCCCCATTTCCCCTCATTTTCTCCCCATTTTCCCTCATTTTCTCCCCAATTTCCCTCATTTTCTCCCCGTTTTCTCCCCAATTTCCCTCATTCCACCTCATTTTCTCCTCATTTTCCCTCATCCCAATCCCATTTTCCCTCATTTTCCCTCCATTCCCCCTCATTTTCCCTCATTTTCCCTCATTCCCCCTCATTTTCTCCCATTTTCTCCCTATTCCCCCTCATTTTCTCCCCATTCCCCCTCATTTTCTCCCCATTTTCCCTAATTTTCTCTCCATTTCCCTTATTTTCCCTCATTTTCTCGCCATTTTCCCCCCATTTTCTCCCCAATTTCTCTCATCTTCTCCCTATTTTCTCCCCGTTTTCCCTCATCCCAATCCCATTTTCCCTCATTTCCCCTCAGATTTCCCTCATTTTCTCCCCAATTTCCCCCATTCCCCCTCATTTTCTGTTTTCCCCCGTTTTCCTCATTTTCTCCCCGTTTTCCCTCATTTTCCCCGTTTTCCCTCATTTTCCCTCACTCCCCCTCATTTTCTCCCCGTTTTCCCTCATTCCAAACCCATTTCCCCTCATTTTCCCCTCATTTTCTCCTCATTTCCCTCATTTTCTCCCCAATTTCCCCCATTCCCCCTCATTTTCTGTTTTCCCCCGTTTTCCTCATTTTCCCCCCGTTTTCCCTCATTTTCCCCCCGTTTTCCCTCATTTTCCCTCACTCCCCCTCATTTTCTCCCCGTTTTCCCTCATTCCAAACCCATTTCCCCTCATTTTCCCCTCATTTTCTCCTCATTTCCCTCATTTTCTCCCAATTTCCCTCACTCCTCCTCATTTTCTCCCCCTTTTCCCTCATCTTCCCTCATTTTCTCCTCGTTTTCTCCCAATTTCCCTCACTCCCCCTCATTTTCTCCCCCTTTTCCCTCATCTTCCCTCATTTTCTCCTCGTTTTCTCCCAATTTCCCTCACTCCCCCTCATTTTCTCCCTGTTTCTCCCCATTTTCCCCCCCTTTTCCCTCATTTTCCCTCATTTTCTCCTCATTTTCTCCCAATTTCCCTCACTCCCCCTCATTTTCTCCCTGTTTCTCCCCATTTCCCCCCCCTTTTCCCTCATTTTCCCTCATTTTCTCCCTCATTTTCTCCCAATTTCCCTCACTCCCCCTCATTTTCTCCCCGTTTCTCCCCATTTTCCCTCCATTCCCCCTCATTTTCTCCCCGTTTTCCCTCATCCCAATCCCATTTTCCCTCAGATTTCCCTCATTTTCTCCCCAATTTCCCCCATTCCCCCTCATTTTCTGTTTTCCCCCATTTTCCTCATTTTCTCCCCATTTTCCCTCATTTTCTCCCCATTTTCCTTCATTTTCCCTCCATTCCCCCTCATTTTCTGTTTTCCCCCATTTTCCTCATTTTCCCCCCGTTTTCCCTCATTTTCCCTCACTCCCCCTCATTTTCTCCCCGTTTTCCCTCATTCCAAACCCATTTCCCCTCATTTTCCCCTCATTTTCTCCTCATTTCCCTCATTTTCTCCCAATTTCCCTCACTCCCCCTCATTCTCTCCCCCTTTTCCCTCATTTTCCCTCATTTTCTCATTTTCTCCCAATTTCCCTCACTCCCCCTCCATTTCTCCCCGTTTCTTCCCATTTTCCCTCATTTTCCCTCCATTCCCCCTCATTTTCTCCCCGTTTTCCCTCATCCCAATCCCATTTTCCCTCATTTCCCCTCAGATTTCCCTCATTTTCTCCCCAATTTCCCCCATTCCCCCTCATTTTCTGTTTTCCCCCGTTTTCCTCATTTTCTCCCCATTTTCCCTCATTTTCTCCCCATTTTCCCTCATTTTCCCTCCATTCCCCCTCATTTTCTGTTTTCCCCCATTTCCCTCATTTTCTCCCCGTTTTCCCTCATTTTCCCCCCGTTTTCCCTCATTTTCCCTCACTCCCCCTCATTTTCTCCCCGTTTTCCCTCATCCCAAACCCTTTTCCCCTCATTTTCTCCCCATTTCCCTCATTTTCTCCCAATTTCCCTCACTCCCCCTCATTTTCTCCCCGTTTTCTCTCATTTTCCCTCATTTTCTCCCCATTTTTCCTCCTTTTCTCCCTGTTTGCCCTCACCCCGATCCCATTTCCCCTAATTTTCTCCCCATTTCCCTCATTTTCTCCCAATTTCCCTCACTCCCCCTCATTTTCTCCGTTTCTCCCCATTTTCCCTCATTTTCCCTCCATCCCCCCTCATTTTCTCCCCCTTTTCCCTCATTTTCCCTCATTTTCTCCTCATTTTCTCCCAATTTCCCTCACTCCCCCTCATTTTCTCCCTGTTTCTCCCCATTTTCCCTCATTTTCCCTCCATCCCCCCTCATTTTCTCCCCCTTTTCCCTCATTTTCCCTCATTTTCTCCTCATTTTCTCCCAATTTCCCTCACTCCCCCTCATTTTCTCCCCGTTTCTCCCCATTTTCCCTCATTTTCCCTCCATTCCCCCTCATTTTCTCCCCGTTTTCCCTCATCCCAATCCCATTTTCCCTCATCCCAATCCCATTTTCCCGCCCTTCCCGGCCCTCCCAGCGCGGAATTCCGGCCCCACCTTGTCGTGGAGGGTCCAGCCCAGGTACTTGAGGTGGCCGTCGGTCAGGAAGGATGCCGGGAATTTCCTTATCCACAGCCCCAGCTCCTCCATGCACATCGCGCGGATTTCGGGCACCACGTCCCTGCTCCCGGCAGGATCGTTTTCCCCATTTTCCTGCTCGTTTTTCCCATTTTTCCCTGTTTTTCCCCCAGAATTCCGGCCTTTCCCCTCACCGGTAGCGGTGCACAAAACCTCCCCTTGAAGATCCCGTTCCTTTTTCCCTCCATTTTCCCCATTTTCCCCCCATTTTTTTCCATTTCACCCCCATTTTCCCTCCATTTCCCCCCCATTTTTCCCATTTTCCTGCTCCCTTTCCCCATTTTCCTGCTCATTTTTCCCATTTTTCCCATTTTCCCCCCAGAATTCCGGCCTTTCCCCTCACCAGTAGCGGTGCACGAAGACGCCCTTGAAGATCCCGTTCCTTTTTCCCTCCCATTTTTCCCATTTCCCTCCATTTTTCCCATTTCCCCCCCATTTTCCCCCATTTTCCTGCTCCCTTTTCCCATTTTCCTGCTCCCTTTTCCCATTTTTCCCCATTTTTTCCCCGTTTTTCCCCCGGAATTCCGGCCTTTCCCCTCACCAGTAGCGGTGCACGAAGACGCCCTTGAAGATCCCGTTCCTTTTTCCCTCCCATTTTTCCCATTTCCCTCACATTTTTCCCATTTCCCCCCCATTTTCCCCCATTTTCCTGCTCCCTTTTCCCATTTTCCTGCTCCCTTTTCCCATTTTTCCCCATTTTTTCCCTGTTTTTCCCCCGGAATTCCGGCCTTTCCCCTCACCGGTAGTGGTGCACAAAGACGCCCTTGAAGACCCCGTTCCTTTTTCCCTCCATTTTTCCCATTTCCCCCCACTTCCCTCCCATTTTTCCCATTTCCCTCCCCGTTTTTCCCATTTTCCTACTCTTTCTTCCCATTTTCCTGCTCCCTTTTCCCATTTTTCCCTGTTTTTTCCCTGTTTTTCCCCCGGAATTCCGGCCTTTCCCCTCACCAGTAGCGGTGCACGAAGACGCCCTTGAAGACCCCGTTCCTTTTTCCCTCCATTTTTCCCATTTTCCCTCCATTTTTCCCATTTCCCCCCCATTTTCCCCCATTTTCCTGCTCCCTTTTCCCATTTTCCTGCTCCCTTTTCCCATTTTTCCCCATTTTTTCCCTGTTTTTCCCCCGGAATTCCGGCCTTTCCCCTCACCGGTAGCGGTGCACGAAGACGCCTTTGAAGACCCCGTTCCTTTTTCCCTCCCATTTTTCCCATTTCCCTCACATTTTTCCCATTTCCCCCCCATTTTCCCCCATTTTCCTGCTCCCTTTTCCCATTTTCCTGCTCCCTTTTCCCATTTTTCCCATTTTTTCCCCGTTTTTCCCCCGGAATTCCGGCCTTTCCCCTCACCGGTAGCGGTGCACAAAGACGCCCTTGAAGACCCCGTTTCTTTTTCCCTCCATTTTTCCCATTTTCCCTCCATTTTTCCCATTTCCCCCCCATTTTCCCCCATTTTCCTGCTCCCTTTTCCCATTTTCCTGCTCCCTTTTCCCATTTTTCCCCATTTTTTCCCTGTTTTTCCCCCGGAATTCCGGCCTTTCCCCTCACCGGTAGTGGTGCACGAAGACGCCCTTGAAGACCCCGTTCCTTTTTCCCTCCATTTTTCCCATTTCCCCCCACTTCCCTCCCATTTTTCCCATTTCCCTCCCCGTTTTTCCCATTTTCCTACTCTTTCTTCCCATTTTCCTGCTCCCTTTTCCCATTTTTCCCTGTTTTTTCCCCGTTTTTCCCCGGAATTCCGGCCTTTCCCCTCACCAGTAGCGGTGCACGAAGACGCCCTTGAAGATCCCGTTCCTTTTTCCCTCCCATTTTTCCCATTTCCCTCACATTTTTCCCATTTCCCCCCCATTTTCCCCCATTTTCCTGCTCCCTTTTCCCATTTTCCTGCTCCCTTTTCCCATTTTTCCCTGTTTTTTCCCCCGGAATTCCGGCCTTTCCCCTCACCGGTAGCGGTGCACGAAGACGCCTTTGAAGATCGCGTTCATCAGCAGCTCCAGCTCCTCCTGCTGCTCCCGCAGCTGCGATTCCCGGGAATTCAGGGCCCCAAAATCCCCCCAATTCCACCCAAAATCACGCCCAAATCCAACAAATCCACCCCAAATCCAACAAATCCACCCAAAATCACCCCCAAATCCAACAAATCCACCCCAAATCCAACAAATCCACCCCAAAATCCCCCAAATTCCCCCTCAAATCCATCAAAATCCACCCCAAATCCATCAAAATCCACCCCAAATCCCCCCAATTCCGCCCAAAATCCACCCCAAATCCAACAAATCCACCCAAAAATCACCCCCAAATCCAACAAATCCACCCAAATCCAACAAATCCACCCCAAAATCCCCCAAATTCCCCCTCAAATCCATCAAAATCCACCCCAAATCCATCAAAATCCACCCCAAATCCCAATTCCACCCAAAATCCACCCCAAATCCAACAAATCCACCCCAAATCCAACAAATCCCCCCAAAATCCCCCAAATTCCCCCAAAATCCCAAAAAACCTCAAAAAAATAAAAAAATCCCAAAAAACCCCTGAAAACTAAAAAAAATCCCTAAAAAGCCCCAAAAAATCTAAAAAAAGCCCCCAAAAATCAAAAAAAAATCCTCAAAAAATCAAAAAAACCTCCCAAAAAATCATCAAAACAACCCCAAAAAAATCCCCAAAAAATCCCAAAAATTCCTCAAAAAAACCCCAAAAAAATCCAAAAAAAATGCCCCAAAAATGTCCAAAAAATCCCTAAAAATGCCCAAAAAATCCCAAAAAAATCCCCAAAAATTCCCAAAAAATCCCCAAAAAATCTCAAAAAAATTGCAAAAACTTTCCCAAAAAAATCCCCAAAAATCAGAAAAAAAACCAAAAAAATCCCAAAAAATCCCTAAAAAATCCCAAAAAATGTCCAAAAAAACCCCAAAAAATGCCCCAAAAATCCAAAAAAAATCCAAAAAAATCCAAAAAAAATCCCAAAAAATCCCCAAAAATCCTCAAAAAAATTGCAAAAACTTTACCAAAAATATCCCCAAATGTCAGAAAAAATCCCAAAAATTCCCAAAAAAATCTCAAAAAAATCCCCCCCCCAAAAAATCCAAAAAAATCCCCCCAAAATCCCCAAAAATCAAAAAAAATCAAAAAAAACCCAAAAAAAAATCCCAAAAAACCCCAAGAAATCCAAAAAAACCTCAAAAATCCCCAAAAGTCCAAAAAAAAAAATCCAAAAACAAAAAACTAAAAAAAAACCCAAAAAATCCCCCAAAAATCCCCAAAAAATTTTAAATTTTAAAACACAAAAAATCTCAAAAAATCCCCCCAAAAATCCCAAAAAAATAAAAAAAATCCAAAAAACCGCCAAGAAATCCAAAAAAATAAAAAAAAAAATCCCCAAAAATAAAAAAAAATAGAAAAAAATACAAAAATAAAACCCCAAAAAAACCCCCAAAAATCCCCAAAAAATTTTTAAAAATCCAAAAAAAATCTCAAAAAAATCCCCAAAAATTCCCCAAAAAAGTCCCCAAAAATTTTTTAAAAATCCAAAAAAAAATCTCAAAAAAAATCCCCGAAAAATCAAAAAAAAAATCCCAAAAAAATCAAAAAAAATCAAAAAAATCAAAAAAAAATCAAAAAAAATCAAAAAAAAATCAAAAAAAATCAAAAAAAATCCAAAAAATCAAAAAAAATCCAAAAAAATAAAAAAAAATCCCAAAAAAATCCCAAAAAAATCCCAAAAAACTCAAAAAAAAATAAAAAAAAAAATCAAAAAAAAATCAAAAAAAAACTCAAAAAAAATCAAAAAAAAAATCCCAAAAAATCAAAAAAAAATCCCCAAAAATCCCCAAAACGCCCCAAAATCCCCCCAGCCCCCCCGGCACCTCCCGTCCTTGCTCCTCGAGCGCCTCGAGCCGCTCGCTGCCCCTCCGCGCCGGCGCTTTGGCCCTCTCGGCCTCCAGCTGGCGCCGGGAGCGCTCCTGCTGCTGCCCCACGGCCACGGCCACGGCCACCAGGGAGCTCATCACCTTCAGGGCTGGGGGAAACAGGGGAGGTTTGGGGTGAAAAAGGGGGAAAATGGGGAAAAACAGGGAAAAAATGGGAAAAAACGGGGGGAAAATGGGAGAAAATGGGGGGAAAATGGGAATAAAAGGGGGAAATTGGGATGGGAGAGAGGGAAATCCCACGGCCACGGCCACCAGGGAGCTCATCACCTTCAGGGCTGGGGGAAACAGGAGAGGTTTGGGGTGAAAGTGGGGGAAAATGGGAAAAAACAGGGAAAAAATGGGAAAAAACGGGGGAAAAATGGGAGAAAATGGGGGGAAAATGGGAAAAAATGGGGAAAAAGGGGGGGAAAAAAGGGGGAAAATCGGGATGGGAGAGAGGGAAATCCCACGGCCACGGCCACCAGAGAGCTCATCACCTTCAGGGCTGGGGGAAAACACAGCGGGTTTGGGGTGAAAGTGGGGGAAAAGGGGAAAAAACAGGGAAAAAATGGGAAAAAACGGGGGAAAAATGGGAGAAAACGGAAAAAAAATGGGTAAGAAGGGGGGAAAAAAAGGGGGAAAATTGGGATGGGAAAGAGGGAAATTCCAGCAGGGAGCTCATCACCTTCAGGGCTGGGGAAAACAGGGGAGATTTGGGGTGAAAATGGGGGAAAACGGGGAAAAACAGGGAAAAAATGGGGAAAAAACGGGAGAAAAATGGGAGAAAAATGGGTAAAAAGGGGGGGAAAAAAGGGGGAAAATTGGGATGGGAGAGAGGGAAATCCCACGGCCACGGCCACCAGAGAGCTCATCACCTTCAGGGCTGGGGGAAACAGGGGAGATTTGGGGTGAAAAAGGGGGAAAAGGGGAAAAAACAGGGAAAAAATGGGAAAAAACGGGGGAAAAATGGGGAAAAACGGGGGGAAAATGGGGAAAAATGGGGAGAAAATGGGAATAAAAGGGGGAAAATCGGGATGGGAGAGAGGGAAATCCCACGGCCACCAGAGAGCTCATCACCTTCAGGGCTGGGGGAAAACACAGGGGGTTTGGGGTGAAAGTGGGGGAAAAGGGGAAAAAACAGGGAAAAAATGGGAAAAAACGGGGGAAAAATGGGAGAAAATGGGGGGAAAATGGGAATAAAAGGGGAAAATTGGGATGGGAGAGAGGGAAATCCCACGGCCACGGCCACCAGAGAGCTCATCACCTTCAGGGCTGGGGAAAAAAGGGGAGATTTGGGGTGAAAATGGGGGAAAATGGGGAAAAACAGGGAAAAAATGGGAAAAAACGGGGGAAAAATGGGGAAAAATGGGTAAAAAGGGGGGGAAAAAAGGGGGAAAATCGGGATGGGAGAGAGGGAAATTCCAGCAGGGAGCTCATCACCTTCAGGGCTGGGGGAAAACACAGGGGGTTTGGGGTGAAAGTGGGGGAAAATGGGGAAAAACAGGGAAAAAATGGGAAAAAACGGGGGAAAAATGGGAGAAAACGGGAAAAAAATGGGTAAGAAGGGGGGAAAAAAAGGGGGAAAATTGGGATGGGAAAGAGGGAAATTCCAGCAGGGAGCTCATCACCTTCAGGGCTGGGGGAAACAGGGGAGATTTGGGGTGAAAATGGGGGAAAACGGGGAAAAACAGGGAAAAAATGGGAAAAAACGGGGGAAAAATGGGAGAAAACGGGAAAAAAATGGGGAAAAATGGGGGAAAAACGGGGGAAAAATGGGAATAAAAGGGGGAAAATCGGGATGGGAAAGAGGGAAATTCCAGCAGGGAGCTCATCACCTTCAGGGCTGGGGGAAAAAGGAGAGGTTTGGGGTGAAAAAGGGGGAAAATGGGGAAAAAACAGGGAAAAAATGGGAAAAAACGGGGGAAAAATGGGGAAAAACGGAAAAAAAATGGGAAAAAACGGGGGAAAAACGGGGGAAAAATGGAAATAAAAGGGGGAAAATTGGGATGGGAGAGAGGGAAATTCCAGCAGGGAGCTCATCACCTTCAGAGCTGGGGGAAACAGGGGAGATTTGGGGTGAAAATGGGGGAAAATGGGGAAAAACAGGGAAAAAATGGGAAAAAACGGGGGAAAATGGGAGAAAATGGGGCGAAAATGGGAGAAAATGGGGGGAAAATGGGAATAAAAGGGGGAAAATTGGGATGGGAGAGAGGGAAATCCCACGGCCACGGCCACCAGAGAGCTCATCACCTTCAGGGCTGGGGGAAACAGGGGAGATTTGGGGTGAAAATGGGGGAAAACAGGGAAAAACAGGGAAAAAACGGGGGGAAAATGAGAGAAAACGGAAAAAAAATGGGTAAGAAGGGGGGAAAAACGGGGGAAAAATGGGAATAAAAGGGGGAAAATTGGGATGGGAGAGAGGGAAATTCCAGCAGGGAGCTCATCACCTTCAGGGCTGGGGAAAACAGGGGAGATTTGGGGTGAAAATGGGGGAAAACGGGGAAAAACAGGGAAAAAATGGGAAAAAACAGAAAAAAAATGGGGAAAAATGGGTAAAAAGGGGGGGAAAAAAGGGGGAAAATCGGGATGGGAAAGAGGGAAATTCCAGCAGGGAGCTCATCACCTTCAGAGCTGGGGGAAAACACAGGGGGTTTGGGGTGAAAAAGGGGGAAAATGGGGAAAAATGGGAAAAAAAAAGGGAAAAAAACAGAAAAAAAATGGGAAAAAATGGGAGAAAATGGGAAAAAAGGAGGGAAATGGGAAAAAAATGGGGTTGGGAAGGAGGGAAATTCAGGAAAAGCAGCAGGAATGGCTCCGTACCTGCCAGGGTGGCCGTGTGGCGGAAGGCGCCTGCGAGTCCGAGAGCCCCGTGAGGAAGGAAAAGCAGCAGGAAAAGCAGCAGGAAAAGCAGGAAAGAAAACAGGATAAAAGCAGAATAAAAGCCAGATAAAAGCAGGATAAAATCCAGATAAAATCCAGGAAAAAGGCAGGAAAAGGACCAGGAATGGCTCCGTACCTGCCAGGGTGGCCGTGTGGCAGAAGGCACCTGCGAGTCCCAGAGCCCCGTGAGGAAGGAAAAGCAGCAGGAAAAGCAGCAGGAAAAGCAGGATAAAATCCAGATAAAAGCAGGATAAAAGGCAGGATAAAAGCAGGATAAAATCCAGATAAAAGGCAGGAAAAATCCAGGAAAAATCCAGGAAAAATCCAGGAAAAATCCAGGAAAAATCCAGGAAAAATCCAGGAAAAGGAGCAGGAATGGCTCCGTACCTGCCAGGGTGGCCGTGTGGCGGAAGGCGCCTGCGAGTCCGAGAGCCCCGTGAGGAAGGAAAAGCAGCAGGAAAAGCAGCAGGAAAAGCAGGATAAAATCCAGATAAAATCCAGATAAAAACAGGATAAAAGGCAGGAAAAAGGCAGGAAAAAGGCAGGAAAAGGCCCAGGAATGGCTCCGTACCTGCCAGGGTGGCCGTGTGGCGGAAGGCGCGCACCTGCGAGTCCGAGAGCCCCGTGAGGAAGGAAAAGCAGCAGGAAAAGCAGGATAAAATCCAGGAAAAGCAGGAAAATCGGGATAAAACCTGGGAAAAGGAGCACTCCGTACCTGCCAGGGTGGCCGTGTGGCGGAAGGCGCCTGCGAGTCCCAGAGCCCCGTGAGGAAGGAAAAGCAACAGGAAAAGCAGGATAAAAGCAGGATAAAAGCAGGATAAAAGTAGGATAAAATGCAGGAAAAAAGCAGGAAAAAAGCAGGAAAAGGCAGGAAAAAAGCAGGAAAAAAGCAGGAAAAAAGCAGGAAAAAAGCAGGAAAAAAGCAGGAAGAGCAGCGGGAATGGCTCCGTACCTGCCAGGGTGGCCGTGTGGCGGAAGGCGCGCACCTGCGAGTCCGAGAGCCCCGTGAGGAAGGAAAAGCAGCAGGAAAAGCAGGATAAAATCCAGGAAAAGCAGGAAAATCGGGATAAAACCTGGGAAAAGGAGCACTCCGTACCTGCCAGGGTGGCCGTGTGGCGGAAGGCGCGCACCTGCGAGTCCGAGAGCCCCGTGAGGAAGGAAAAGCAGCAGGAAAAGCAGCAGGAAAAGCAGCAGGAAAAGCAGGATAAAATCCAGGAAAAGCAGGAAAATCGGGATAAAACCTGGGAAAAGGAGCACTCCGTACCTGCCAGGGTGGCCGTGTGGCGGAAGGCGCCTGCGAGTCCGAGAGCCCCGTGAGGAAGGAAAAGCAGCAGGAAAAGCAGGATAAAAGCAGTATAAAAGTAGGATAAAATGCAGGAAAAAAGCAGGAAAAAAGCAGGAAAAGGCAGGAAAAAAGCAGGAAAAAAGCAGGAAAAAGGCAGGAAAAGGACCAGGAATGGCTCCGTACCTGCCAGGGTGGCCGTGTGGCGGAAGGCGCCTGCGAGTCCGAGAGCCCCGTGAGGAAGGAAAGGCAGGATAAAAGCAGGATAAAAGCAGGAAAAGCAGGAAAATCCAGATAAAAGGCAGGATAAAAACAGGATAAAATCCAGGAAAAAGGCAGGAAAAGGCAGGAAAAAAGCAGGAAAAAAGCAGGAAGAGCAGCGGGAATGGCTCCGTACCTGCCAGGGTGGCCGTGTGGCGGAAGGCGCGCACCTGCGAGTCCGAGAGCCCCGTGAGGAAGGAAAAGCAGCAGGAAAAGCAGCAGGAAAAGCAAGATAAAATCCAGGAAAAGCAGGAAAATCGGGATAAAACCTGGGAAAAGGAGCACTCCGTACCTGCCAGGGTGGCCGTGTGGCGGAAGGCGCCTGTGAGTCCGAGAGCCCCGTGAGGAAGGAAAAGCAACAGGAAAAGCAGCAGGAAAAGCAGAACAAAATCCAGACAAAAGCAGGATAAAAGGCAGGATAAAAACAGGATAAAATCCAGGAAAAAGGCAGGAAAAAGGACCAGGAATGGCTCCGTACCTGCCAGGGTGGCCGTGTGGCGGAAGGCGCCTGCGAGTCCGAGAGCCCCGTGAGGAAGGAAAAGCAGCAGGAAAAGCAGCAGGAAAAGCAGGATAAAATCCACACAAAAGCAGGATAAAAGGCAGGATAAAAGCAGGATAAAATCCAGATAAAATCCAGGAAAAAGGCAGGAAAAAGGACCAGGAATGGCTCCGTACCTGCCAGGGTGGCCGTGTGGCGGAAGGCGCCTGCGAGTCCGAGAGCCCCATGAGGAAGGAAAAGCAGCAGGAAAAGCAGGATAAAATCCAGGAAAAGCAGGAAAATCGGGATAAAACCTGGGAAAAGGAGCACTCCGTACCTGCCAGGGTGGCCGTGTGGCGGAAGGCGCGCACCTGCGAGTCCGAGAGCCCCGTGAGGAAGGAGAGCCACGTGTCCATGAGGAAGCCGTCGAGCAGCTCCCGGTGGCGGCTCCGCTCAACGATCCCGGCCAGGAGCTCCGAGAATCCGGCCCGGAAACGGCGCCAGGGCTGGGAACGGAGGGATAACGGGTACTCCGGAGAGGCCTGAGGGGAAAGGGAGGAATTGTGAGGGAAAGGGAGGGATTGTGGGGGAAAGAGAGGGATTCTGAGGGAAAGAGAGGGATTCTGAGGGATAGAGAGGGATTCTGAGGGAAAGAGAGGGATTCTGAGGGAAAGAGGGGGATTCTGAGGGATAGAGAGGGATTCTGAGGGAAAGAGAGGCATGCTGAGGGATAGAAAGGAATTCTGAGGGAAAGAGAGGGATTCTGAGGGAAAGAGAGGGATTCTGAGGGAAAGAGAGGGATTCTGAGGGAAAAAGAGGGATTCTGAGGGAAAGAGAGGGATTCTGAGGGAATAGAGAGGAATTCTGAGGGATAGAGAGGGATTCTGAGGGAAAGAGAGGGATTCTGAGGGATAGAGAGGGATTCTGAGGGAAAGAGAGGGATTCTGAGGGAAAGAGAGGAATTCTGAGGGAAAGAGAGGGATTCTGAGGGATAGAGAAGGATTCTGAGGGAAAGAGAGGGATTCTGAGGGATAGAGAGGAATTCTGAAAGAAAGAGAGAAATTCTGAGAGAAAGAGAGGAATTTTGAGCGATAGAGAGGAATTCTGAGGGAAAGGGAGGAATTCTGAGGGAAAGAGAGGGATTCTAAGGGAAAGAGAGGGATTCTGAGGGAAAGAGAGAGATTCTGAGGGAAAGAGAGAGATTCTGAGGGAAAAAGAGGGATTCTGAGGGAAAAAGAGGGATTCTGAGGGAACGAGAGAAATTCTGACAGAAAGAGAGGGATTCCAGGAGAAAGAGAGGAATTGTGGGGGAAAGAGAGGGATTCTGAGGGATAGAGAGGAATTCTGAGGGAAAAAGAGGGATTCTGAGGGAAAAAGAGGGATTCTGAGGGAAAAAGAGGGATTCTGAGGGATAGAAAGGAATTCTGAGAGAAAGAGAGGGATTCTGGGGGATAGAGAGGGATTCTGAGGAAAACAGAGGAATTCTGAGGGAAAGAGAGGAATTCCAAGGGAATGGAGTGGAATTCCCAAGGAAAAGGAGAGGAATTCCCAGGGGAAGGAGCGGAATTCCAAGGAAAGGAGCAGAATTCCCAGGGGAAGAGTGGAATTCTGAGGAAAAGGAGCAGAATTCCCAGGGGAAAGGACGGAATTCCCAGGGAAAGGAGCAGAATTCCAAGGGAAAGAGAGGAATTCCCAGGGAAAAGAGCAGAATGCCCATGGAAAGAGCGGAATTCCCGGGGGAAAGGACGGAATTCCTGAAGAAAGAGCGGAATTCCCAGGGGGAACAGGGAGAATTCCAAGGGGAACGGGGAGAATTCCAAAGGGAAGGGGGAGAATTCTAAGGGGAAGGGGGAGAATTCCAAGGGGAAGGTGGGTTTGGGGGGAAACGGCCAAGGTTGTGGGGAAAGAGCCCGAAATTCCAGGGGAAACACGCAAAATTCCATGGAAAAACCTGGAATTTCATGGGAAACAGCTGGAATTCTGGGGAAAACACGGAGAATTCCAGGGAAAACCATGCGAAATTCCAGGGAAAACAGCCAAGATTGCAAGGAAAACAGAGGAAATTCCAGGGAAAACCTCGGATTTCATGGGAAACATGCGAAATTCCAAGCAAAACACACGGAATTCCAAGGAAAACCCCCAAAATTTGCTGGGAAACACAAGAAATTCCAGGAAAAACCATAAAAATTCCAGGGAAAAACCTCGGATTTCATGGGAAACACCTGGAATTCCGGGAAAAACACGTGGAATTCCAGGGAAAACCCCCAAAATTTGGTGGGAAACACCCGAATTCCAGGGGAGACAGGGAAAATTCATTGGAAAGCAGCCAAGAGTGTGGGAAAAACCCCCAAAATTCCAGGGAAAACACAAGAAATTCCAGGGAAAAACCTCGAATTCCATAGAAAACGTGCGAAATTCCAAAGGAAAACACAAAAAATTCCGGGGAAAACCCCCAAAATCCCACGGAAAACCATAAAAAATTCCAGGAAAAACCTCGAATTCCACAGAAAACGCATGAAATTCCAGGGGAGAACACCCAGAATTCCAGGGAAAACCCCCAAAACTCCAGGAAAACCATAAAAAATTCCAGGGAAAAACATTGAATTTCATGGAAAACACCTGGAATTCTGAGGAGAACACAGAGAATTTCAGGGAAAACACAAAAAATTCCATGGAAAAACCTTGAAATTCATTCAAAAAAACTGGAAAAAAACAAAAAATTCCAGAGAAAACAGCCAAGATTGTGGGGAAAAACCGCCGAAATTCCAGGGAAAACACAAGAAATTCCAGGGAAAAACCTCGAATTCCACAGAAAACGTGCGAAATTCCAAAGGAAAGCACAAAAAATTCCGGGGAAAACCCCCAAAATCCCACAGAAAACCACAAAAAATTCCAGGGAAAAACCTCAAATTCCACAGAAAACGTGCAAAATTCCAGGGGAAAACACAAAAAATTCCAGGGAAAACCCCCAAAATCCCACGGAAAACCATAAAAAATTCCAGGGAAAAACCTCGAATTCCACGGAAAACGCGCAAAATTCCAGGGGAAAACCCCCAGAATTCCAGGGAAAACCCCCCAAAATTCCCCCAAATTCCCCCCAAAATCCCTTCCCGGCGCTTTGGGCGACCCCAGACCCCCCGGATTCCCGGGAAAAGGCCCCGAATTCCCTGGAGAACCCCGGGGGTACCTCCTGGAAGCTCTCCGTGAGCCTCTGGATGATCTCGGAATTCTGCAGCTCCCGGAACATCTCCGGGGTCACCACGCCTGAGGATTCCCGGGAATTGCTTTTCCTGAGCCTTCTCCCCGCATCCCAAACCCAAAATCTCCGGTTTTCCCCCCGTTTTTCCCAATCCCAACCCCGGAATCCCTCGTTTTCCCTCATCCCAACCCCATTTTCCCTCATCCCAACCCCATTTTCCCTCATCCCAGTTCCATTTTCCCTCCATTTCCCTCCATCCCAATCCCATTTTCCTCCATTTTCCCTCATCCCAATCTCATTTTCTCTCATCCCAATCCCATTTTTCTCCATTTCCCTCATCCCAACCCCATTTTCCCTCCATTTTCCCTCATCCCAACCCCGTTTTCCCTCATCCCAATCCCATTTTCCACCATTTTACCTCATCCCAACCCCATTTTCTTCTCTTTTCCCTCATCCCAATCCCATTTTCCCTCATCCCAATCCCATTTTCTTCCATTTCTCTCATCCCAATCCCATTTTCCTCCATTTTCCTCCATTTTCCCTCATCCCAATCACATTTTCCTCCATTTTCCCTCATCCCAACCTCATTTTCCTGTTTTCCCTCATCCCAATCCCATTTTCTCCATTTTCCCTCATCCCAACCCCATTTTCCCTCCATTTTCCCTCCATCCCAATCCCATTTTCCTCCATTTTCCCTCATCCCAATCCCATTTTCCTCCATTTTCCCTCATCCCAATCTCATTTTCTCTCACCCCAATCCCATTTTCCTCCATTTCCCTCATCCCAACCCCATTTTCCTGTTTTCCCTCATCCCAATCCCATTTTCCCTCATCCCAATCCCATTTTCCTCCATTTCCCTCATCCCAATACCCCATTTTTCCTGTTCTCTCCCCATTTCCCCTTCTCCCCCCCATTTCCCCCCATTTTTCCCCATTTCCCGCCATTTTTCCCCCGTTTTACCCCCATTTGCCCCCATTTTTGCCCATTTCTCCCATCTCCCTCCCATTCTCCCCCAGTACCCCCCCATTTTTCCCCGTTTTTTTTTCCCATTTTCGCCCATTTTCCCCGTTTTTCACCCCATTTCAGTGCTGACCCCGGCAGCCCGCGGCCCTCACGGTGCAGTTGAGCAGCAATTCCCCCAGTTTTCCCCCCATTTTTGCCCATTTTGCCCCCATTTTTCCCCCATTTTTGCCCATTTTTCCCCGTTTTTTTCCATTTTTTCCCATTTTTGCCCATTTTCCCCGTTTTTCACCCCATTTTCGCACTGACCCCGGCAGCCCGCGGCCCTCACGGTGCAGTTGAGCAGCTCCAGCAGGGCCTCCTCGCGCTGCCGCCGGTACCGGCCCAGCCACTCGTCCACCAGCGGCTGCACAAAAATCCGGGAGAACGGGAAAAAATGGGCGGAAAAACGGCGGTTTGGGGAAAAATGGGGGTTTGGGGGGAAAAATGGGGATTTTGGGGGGAGAAAAGAACCGGGGTTTTTGGGGAAAAATGGGATTTTTGGGGGGAAAAAGTGGGATTTTATGGTAAAAAAGGGGATTTTATGAGAAAAAATGGGATGAGGAAAAAGGGATTTTTGGAGGAAAAATGGGATTGGGGGGGGAAAAAAAAAGGGATTTTTTGGTAAAAAAAATGGGATTTTGAGGGAAAAATGGGATTTTATGGGAAAAAATGGGATTTGCAATAAAGAAATAGGATTTTACAGCAAAAAATGGGAATTCATAGTAAAAAAAGTGAGATTTTTTTAGAAAAAAATGGGATTTTATGGTAAAAAAATAGGATTTTGGGGGGAAAAAAGCGGAATTTGGGGGAAAATGAGAATTTATGGCAAAAAAATGAGACTTTATAGGAAAAGAATGGGATTTTATGGGGAAAAAATGGGATTTTATGGGGAAAAATGGGATTCTATTGGAAGAAAATGGGATTTTTGGGAGAAAAATGGGATTTTATAGCAAAAAATGGGAATTCATAGCAAAAAAATACCCCCCAAAATTTCACCAAGTAAAAACGGGAAATTGAGGGAAAAAAAATTAAAAGTTGGGGAAAAAAATGGGAATTCTAAGGAAAAAAATGGGAATTTTAAGGAAAAAAATTAAATTTGAAGCAAAAAAAAAAAAGGGACTTCAGGCAAATAAAATGTGAATTTTGGAAAAAAACGCAGGAATTTGCAGGGAAAAGTGGGAATTTCACAAGGGAAAAATGGAATTTTGGGGGGGAAAAAGGAGATTTGGGGGGAAAAAGGGAATTTTGGGAAGAAAAAAGGAGATTTAGAGGGGAAAAAGGGAATTTTGGGGGAAATAAAGGGATATTTTGAGGGGAAAAAAGGGAGATTTTGGAGGAAAAAAAGGAATTTTGGGGGAGAAAAAAGGGAATTTTGGGGGGGAAGAAAAAGATTGGGTAAGGGAGATTTTGAGAAAAAAAAGGAATTTTGGAGGATAAAAGGGAATTTTGAGGAGAAAAAAAACGAGATTTGGGGGGAAAAAAGGGAATTTTGGGGAAAAAAAGGGAAATTTGGGGGGAAAAAAGAGATTTAGGAAAAAAAGGAAGATTTGGGGGAAAAAAAAGAGATTTTGAGAGAAAAAAGGGAATTTGGGGGGGGAAAAAAAGGAGATTTTGGGGGGGAAGGGAATTTTGGGGAGAAAAAAGGGAATTTTGGGGGGAAAAATGGAGATTTTGGGGGGAAAAAAATAAGGAGATTTGGGGGGAAAAAAAAAGGAGATTTTGGGGGGAAAATAAACATTTTAAGTGAAAAAAAGAAGATTTGGGGGGAAAAAAGGGAATTTTGAGGGGAAAAAAAGGGGATTTGGAGGGGAAAAAAAGGGGATTTTAGGGGGAAAAAAGGGAAATTTGGGGGGAAAAAAAAAGGAGATTTGGGGGGAAAAAAAAGGAGATTGGGGGGGAAGGAAATTTTGGGGGGAAAAAAGGAGATTTTGGGGGGAAAAAAGGAGATTTTGGGGGGAAAAAAGGAGATTTTGGGGGGAAAAAAGGAGATTTTGGGGGGAAAAAAAGGGAATTTTGGCGGGAAAAAAAAGGAGATTTTGGGTGGAAAAAAAGGAGATTTTGGGGGAAAAAATAGAGATTTTAAGTGGAAAAAAAGGAAATTTTGGGGGAAAAAAGGAGATTTGGGGGAAAAAAGGAGATTTTGAGTGCAAAAAAGGGAGATTTTGGGGGAAAAAAGGGAAATTTGGGGAAAACCCGGGAATTTCAGGGAAACCCAGGAATTGTGGCAACCCCCCCAAGGCTTTTCCCAACTTTTGGGGCACCTCCATGGCCGCTTTTCCCGAAAGAACCGCCTCGAAGAGGGAATTCTGCTCGGAATCCTGCCCGGAATCCTTCCCATTCCCACCAAAAAGCCGGGAGCGCTTCAGGACCTGCTGGAAACCCAAAGAAAATCAGGAAAAACGGCTCCAAATCCCCCAAAAATCCGGGATTTTGGGGGAAAAACTGGGAATTACCAAGCTCCTGTTGGCTCCTCGGGGGGGTCCCCGTTTATTCCGGGGGGGCAGAGAGGCCTCGAAGTCGCTGCCGGAGTCGGAATCCGCTGGGAATTCACTGTGGGGATAACAGGGGTGAGGGAAAATGGGGTGGAAAAATGGGAATTTGGGGGAAAAACGGGGTTGGGATGGGGGAAAAATGGGGAAAAGTGAGGGGGAAGTGGGCTGGGTTTGGGAAAAATGGGATAAAAAGGGGTTGGGATGGGGGAAAAATGGGAAAAGTAGGGGGGAAACTGGGAAAAATCTGGGGGAAATGAGGAAAAGCGAGGCTGGAATGGTGGAGAATGGGATTGGAATGGGGAAAAAAGGGATAAAAAGGGGTTGGGAGGGGGAAAAGTGGGAAAAATGAGGGAAAACAAAGGTGGGATTGGGGAGAATGGATAAAAAGGGGTTGGGAGGGGAATAAAGTGGGAAAAATGAGGGAAAGCAAAGGTGGGATTGGGGAAAAAAGGGATAAAAAGGGGTTGGGAGGGGGAAAAAGTGGGAAAAATGAGGGGAAGCAAAGGTGGGATTGAGGAAAATGGGATAAAAAGGGGTTGGGAGGGGAAAAAAGTGGGAAAAATGAGGGAAAGCAAAGGTGGGATTGGGGAAAAAAGGGATAAAAAGGGGTTGGGAGGGGGGGGAAAAGTGGGAAAAATGAGGGGAAGCAAAGGTGGGATTGGGGAAAAAAGGGATAAAAAGGGGTTGGGAGGGGAAAAAGTGGGAAAAATGAGGGAAAGCAAAAATGGGATTGGGGAGAATGGATAAAAAGGGGTTGGGAGGAGGAAAAAGTGGGAAAAATGAGGGAAAGCAAAGGTGGGATTGGGGAAAAATGGGATAAAAAGGAGCTGGGAGGGGAAAAAAGTGGGAAAAATGAGGGAAAGCAAAGGTGGGATTGGGGAAAAAAGGGATAAAAAGGGGTTGGGAGGGGGGAAAAGTGGGAAAAATGAGGGAAAGTAAAGGTGGGATTGGGGAAAAATGGGATAAAAAGGGGCTGGGAGGGGAAAAAAGTGGGAAAAATGAGGGAAAGCAAAGGTGGGATTGGGGAAAAAAGGGATAAAAAGGGGCTGGGAGGAGGAAAAAGTGGGAAAAATGAGGGAAAGCAAAGGTGGGATTGGGAAAAATGGGATAAAAAGGGGTTGGGATGGGGGGAAAATGGGAAAAGTAGGGGGGAAACTGGGAAAAATCTGGGGAAAATGAGGAAAAGCGAGGCTGGAATGGTGGAGAATGGGATTGGAATGGGGAAAAAAGGGATAAAAAGGGGTTGGGAGGGGGAAAAGTGGGAAAAATGAGGGAAAGCAAAGGTGGGATTGGGGAAAATGGGATAAAAAGGGGTTGGGGGGAGGAAAAAGTGGGAAAAATGAGGGAAAGCAAAAGTGGGATTGGGGAAAAAAGGGATAAAAAGGGGTTGGGAGGGGGGAAAAGTGGGAAAAATGAGGGAAAGCAAAGGTGGGATTGGGGAAAATGGGATTAAAAGGGGCTGGGAGGGGGGAAAAGTGGGAAAAATGAGGGGAAGCAAAGGTGGGATTCGGGAAAATGGGATAAAAAGGGGTTGGGAGGGGGAAAAAGTGGGAAAAATGAGGGAAAGTAAAGGTGGGATTGGGGAAAATGGGATTAAAAGGGGCTGGGAGGGGGGAAAAGTGGGAAAAATGAGGGAAAGTAAAGGTGGGATTGGGGAAAAAAGGGATAAAAAGGGGCTGGGAGGAGGAAAAAGTGGGAAAAATGAGGGAAAGCAAAGGTGGGATTGGGGAAAAAAGGGATAAAAAGGGGCTGGGAGGAGGAAAAAGTGGGAAAAATGAGGGGAAGCAAAGGTGGGATTGGGGAAAAAAGGGATAAAAAGGGGTTGGGAGGGGGGAAAAGTGGGAAAAGTAGGGGGGAAACTGGGAAAAATCTGGGGAAAATGAGGAAAAGCGAGGCTGGAATGGTGGAGAATGGGATTGGAATGGGGAAAAAAGGGATAAAAAGGGGTTGGGAGGGGGAAAAGTGGGAAAAATGAGGGAAAGCAAAGGTGGGATTGGGGAAAATGGGATAAAAAGGGGTTGGGAGGAGGAAAAAGTGGGAAAAATGAGGGAAAGCAAAGGTGGGATTGGGGAAAAAAGGGATAAAAAGGGGTTGGGAAGGGAATAAAGTGGGAAAAATGAGGGAAAGCAAAAATGGGATTGGGGAGAATGAATAAAAAGGGGTTGGGAGGAGGAAAAAGTGGGAAAAATGAGGGAAAGCAAAGGTGGGATTGGGGAAAAATGGGATAAAAAGGGGCTGGGAGGGGAAAAAAGTGGGAAAAATGAGGGAAAGCAAAGGTGGGATTGGGGAAAAAAGGGATAAAAAGGGGTTGGGAGAGGGGGAAAGTGGGAAAAATGAGGGAAAGCAAAGGTGGGATTGGGGAAAAAAGGGATAAAAAGGGGCTGGGAGGAGGAAAAAGTGGGAAAAATGAGGGAAAGTAAAGGTGGGATTGGGGAAAATGGGATTAAAAGGGGTTGGGAGGGGAATAAAGTGGGAAAAATGAGGGGAAGCAAAGGTGGGATTGGGGAAAATGGGATAAAAAGGGGCTGGGAGGGGAATAAAGTGGGAAAAATGAGGGGAAGCAAAAGTGGGATTGGGGAAAATGGATAAAAAAGAGTCGGGAGGGAAGAAAATGTAGGAAGGATGGGTCAGAGTAAGAGAAATTTGGAAAATTGGAAGGGAAAAAAGGGAATTTGGGGATTTTTGGGATATTCCCGAAGAACTTACGGGGTCTGGGGGGAACTGAGGGAGCTGCTCCGAGATCCCGATCCCGGAGCGGGGACGGAGGATCCAGAGGAGGATCCTGAGGGACGGATCCGGGGGGAGCGGCGGGGAGCCATGGATGGAGCTGGAAAAGAGGGAAAAAGAGGGAAAAAGAGGAAAAAAAGGCGAATTGGGGGGGGGCCCTCAGGGCTGAGACCCCAAAATTCCCTCAGGGAAAAAAGGAAGAACCCCAAAATTCCCTCAAAAAGGGAGACATAGAGGGGTGGGATCCCCAAAAGCCCCTCAGGCCACAATGGGGGGGGGGGGGAAGTGAAGCCCCCCCTCACATTTGTGGGGTCAACCCCACCCCAAAAAAACCCCAACCCCCCACCGGATCACACCCAGGGGCCTCTCAGACCCTCCAAAACCGCAGTTTGAGGAGTAGGAGTGAAGCTCCCCCCTCAAAAATCCCACCCGGATCCCACTAAGGGGAGGGTCGGGACCTACTGAAGCCTCTCAAACCCCTCCAAACCTCAATTCGAGGACTGAAGGTGAAGCCCCCCCTCACAAAACCTCCCCTGAATGAGTCGAATGAAGCCCCCCCCCTCACAAACTCCCCCCGGGCCACACTTAAAGCGGGATCAGGACCACTCAGCCCCCCCCAAAACCCCTCCAAACTCCCCCTCAACGAAACTCCAAACCTCTCCCTACCTTTCCCTCACCTCTGCGGCACCGAAAATCCCGAAAAACCTCAAAAAGCCCCCAAAGAAACCGCCCCAAAAACCCCCTCCCCTCACGCCTGCCTCGCTTCGCGCCAAAGGAAAATGGCGCCCGGCACGTGCCCGAGCCCCGGGGGGGCGTGGCCACGCCCGGTCACGTGGCCTGGAGGGGCGGGGGAGTGGGCGGGGCTTCCCCGGGTCACGTGGCTCGAGGCGCCAAAGCCGCGGCGGGGTCGCTCCGTGAGGGGGGGAGGGGGGGGTCGCTAAAAAACCCCAAATTTGGGAATTCTGTAGGGGAATTTGGGGGGTGGGGGGGGCTGGGGAGGTCTAGAGGGGCTGGAGGGGGCTGGGTTGGGGGTCCCCTCTAGGTTGGGGGGGGCTCCATAGGGCCCGGGGGTCCCCACAGCCCTGTCTGGCCTTGGGGCCTGCCCCATTCTCCCCATCCCCATCCCATTCCCGGCCCTATTCCCGGCCCCATTGCCGATCCCATTGCCGATCCCATTCCCGATCCCGATCCCATTCCCGATCCCGATCCCATTCCCGCTCCCGATCCCATGCCCGGCCCCGTTCCCGTTCCTATTTCCTCTCCCGATCCCATTCCCCGTCCCGATCCCATTCCCGCTCCTGATCCCATTCCCGATCCCATTCCCTCTCCCGATCCCATTCCCCGTCCCGATCCCGTTCCCCGTCCCTCTCCCGATCCCATTTCCTCTCCCAATTCCATTCCCGATCCCATTCCCTCTCCCGATCCCATTCCCGATCCCATTCCCTCTCCCGATCCCATTCCCCGTCCCGATCCCGTTCCCCGTCCCTCTCCCGATCCCATTTCCTCTCCCAATTCCATTCCCGATCCCATTCCCTCTCCCGATCCCATTCCCGATCCCATTCCCCATCCCTCTCCCGATCCCATTCCCTCTCCCGATCCCATTCCCGGTCCCTCTCCCGATCCCATTCCCCATCCCTCTCCCGATCCCATTCCCGTTCCTATTCCCGATCCCGACCCCATTCCCTCTCCTGATCCCACTCCCGATCCCATTCCAGTTCCTATTCCCATTCCCGCCCCGTTCCCGTCCCAAATCCCATTCCCCGCCCCGTTCCCGCCCCATTCCCGTCCCAAATCCCACTCCCGGTCCCATTCCCGTCCCAAATCCCGCTCCCGATCCCATTCCCGACCCCATTCCCGGTCCCGCCCCGCCCGGCCGGGGCCGTCCCGATCCCATTCCCATTCCCGCCCCATTCCCGTCCCAAATCCCATTCCCGATCCCATTCCCGTCCCAAATCCCACTCCCGATCCCATTCCAGTTCCTATTCCCATTCCCGCCCTGTTCCCGTCCCAAATCCCATTCCCCGCCCCATTCCCACCCCGTTCCCGTCCCAAATCCCACTCCCGATCCCATTCCCGTCCCAAATCCCACTCCCGACCCCATTCCCGGTCCCGCCCCGCCCGGCCGGGGCCGTCCCGATCCCATTCCCGATCCTATTCCCCTTCCCGCCCCATTCCCGCCCCGTTCCCGCCCCGTTCCCGTCCCAAATCCCGATCCCATTCCCGACCCCATTCCCGGTCCCGCTCCGCCCGGCCGGGGCCGTCCCGGGGCGGGGCCGGAGACAAAAGGGGAAAAGTTTTCGGGGCAGGGAAAAGAAGGATCGGGAACTCCGCGGATTTTTGGGATTCCGGGAACTTTTGGGATCGCAGGGATCTTTGGGATCGCCGGGAATCTGTGGGATCGCCGGGAGATCCCCCCCGGGACCCCCTCCGGGATGTGGCGGAGCTGAGCGAGGCCGCGGTGAGAGAGGGAGGGGGGAAAACCGGGAATGGGGGAAAAGCGGGAATTGGGATTTGGGATCGGGGGGAAACGGGGAATGGGGGGAAAGCGGGAATTGGGATTTGGGATCGGGGGGAAACCGGGAATTGGGATCGGGGGGGGGACACCGGGAATGGGGGGAAAGCGGGAATTGGGATTTGGGATCGGAGGGAACTGGGAATTGGGGGGGAAAACCGGGAATTGGGATCGGGGGAGGGACACCGGGAATGGGGGGGAAAGCGGGAATTGGGATTTGGGATCGAGGGAACCGGGAATGGGGGGAAATCGGGAATTGGGATTTGGGATCGGGGGGAAACCGGGAATTGGGATCGGGGGGGGGGGCACCGGGAATGGGGGGAAAGTCGGGAATTGGGATTTGGGATCGGGGGGACACCGGGAATTGGGATCGGGGGGGGGCACCGGGAATGGGGGGGAAAGCGGGAATTGGGATTTGGGATCGGGGGGAAACCGGGAATTGGGATCGGGGGGGGACACCGGGAATGGGGGGAAAGTCGGGAATTGGGATTTGGGATCGGGGGGAAGCGGGAATTGGGGGGGGAAAACCGGGAATTGGGATCGGAGGGGGGGCACCGGGAATGGGGGGAAAGCGGGAATTGGGATTTGGGATCGGGGGGGAACCGGGAATTGGGGGGGAAATCGGGAATTGAGGGGGACACGAGGGATAACGGGACTTTGGGGGGGACACCGGGAATGGGATTGGGGGAATTCCGGGAATGGGACTGGGGGAATTCCGGGAATGGGAACGGGACCCGGGGCGGTGCCGGGATTTGGGGACAAGGGAGGGGACACCGGGATTTGGGGGATCCTGGGGGGGGTCCGGGAGCGGGAAAGGGACGGGGAGGGGACATCGGGAATGGGAAAAGGGGGGACACCGGGAATGGGAAAAGGGGGGACACCGGGAATGGGGGACACCGGGAATGGGAAAAGGGGGGACACCGGGAATGGGAAAAGGGGGGACACCGGGAATGGGATGGGGGACACCGGGAATGGGAAAAGGGGGGACACCGGGAGTGGGATGGGGGACAGGGGGGTCCCGAGACCGGGATTTGGGAGTCCCTGGGGGGACACCAGGACTGGGATTTGGGGATACTGGGAATGGGATTTGGGGATACTGGGAATGGGATTTGGGGACATCGGGAATGGGATTTGGGGTTCCGGGACTGGGAGGGGACACCAGGACTGGGATTGAGGACACCGGGAGTGGGATTTGGGGTCCCAGGGGGGAACACCGGAGCTGGGATTTGGGGTCCTAGGACTGGGATTTGGGGCCCTGGGACCGGGATTTGGGGTCCCAGCACTGGGATTTGGGGACACCAGGACCGGGATTTGGGGTCCCAGGACTGGGATTTGGGGACACCAGGAATGGGATTTGGGGTCCCGGAGGGGGTCCTGGCCTGGGATGGGGGAGGGGACACCGGGACTGGGATTTGGGGTCCCAGGACTGGGATTTGGGGTCCCGGGACCGGGATTTGGGGTCCCAGCACTGAGAGCGGACACCAGGACTGGGATTTGGGGACACCAGGACTGGGATTGGGGTCCCGGGACTGGGAGGGGACACCGGGACTGGGATTTGGGGTCCTGGGACTGGGATTTGGGGTCCCAGCACTGAGAGCAGACATCGGGACTGGGATTTGGGGTCCCAGGAGGGGTCCTGGTCTGAGATGGGGGATTGGGGACACCGGGACTGGGATTTGGGGTCCTGACACTGGGATTTGGGGACACCGGGAGCAGGGATTGGGGACACCGGGACTGGGATTTGGGGTCCCGGGGGGGGTCCTGGTCCAGGATGGGGGAGGGGACACTGGGACTGGGATTTGGGGTCCTGGGAGTGAGATTGGGGTCCCGGCACCAGGATTTGGGGTCACCGGGATCTGGGGTCCTGGGATTTGGGGCCACCAGGATTTGGGGTCCTGGGAGTGGGATTGGGGTCCCACCACCGGGATTCGGGGCCACCGGGATTTGGGGTCCTGGGATTTGGGGTCCTGGGAGTGGGATTGGGGTCCCAGCACCGCGATTCGGGGTCCTGGGATTTGGGGCCACTGGGATTTGGGGTCCTGGGAGTGGGATTGGGGTCCCAGCACCGCGATTCAGGGTCCTGGGAGTGGGATTGGGGTCCCAGCATCGGGATTTGGGGTCCTGGGATTCGGGGTCCCGGGGTTTGGGGCCACCAGGATTTGGGGTCCTGGGAGTGGGATTGGGGTCCCGGCACCGGGATTTGGGGCCACCGGGATTTGGGGTCATGGGATTTGGGGTCCTGGGAGTGGGATTGGGGTCCCAGCACCGCGATTCGGGGTCCTGGGAGTGGGATTGGGGTCCCAGCATCGGGATTTGGGGCCACCGGGATTTGGGGTCACCGGGATTTGGGGCCACCGGGATTTGGGGCCACCGGGATTTGGGGTCCTGGGATTTGGGGCCACTGGGATTTGGGGTCGTGGGAGTGGGATTGGGGTCCCAGCACTGGGATTCGGGGCCACCGGGATTTGGGGTCCTGGGATTTGGGGTCCTGGGAGTGGGATTGGGGTCCTGGCACCGGGATTTGGGGCCACCAGGATTTGGGGCCACTGGGGATTTGGGGTCCTGGGATTTGGGGTCCTGGGAGTGGGATTGGGGTCCCACCACCGGGATTCGGGGCCACCGGGATTTGGGGTCCTGGGAGTGGGACTGGGGTCCCGGCACCGGGACTTGGGGTCCTGGGATTTGGGGTCCTGGGAGTGGGATTGGGGTCCCGGCACTGGGATTTGGGGCCACCCGGGATTTGGGGTCACCGGGATTTGGGGCCCTGGGAGTGGGACTGGGGTCCCAGCACCGGGATTTGGGGTCCTGGGATTTGGGGTCCTGGGAGTGGGATTGGGGTCCCAGCACCGGGATTTGGGGCCACCGGGATCTGGGGTCACTGCAATTTGGAGTCCTGGGATTTGGGGCCACCGGGATTTGGGGTCCTGGGAGTGGGATTGGGGTCCCGGCACTGGGATTTGGGGCTGCTGGGGATTTGGGGCCACCGGGATTTGGGGTCACCGGGATTCGGGGTCACTGGGATTTGGGGTCACCGGGATTTGGGGCCACCGGGATTTGGGGTCCTGGGATTTGGGGCCACTGGGATTTGGGGTCCTGGGAGTGGGATTGGGGTCACGGCACCGGGATTTGGGGCCACTGGGATTTGGGGTCACTGGGATTTGGGGTCACCGGGATTTGGGGTCCTGGGAGTGGGATTGGGGTCCCAGCACCGCGATTCGGGGTCCTGGGATTTGGGGCCACTGGGATTTGGGGTCCTGGGAGTGGGATTGGGGTCCCAGCACCGCGATTCAGGGTCCTGGGAGTGGGATTAGGGTCCCGGCACCGGGATTTGGGGTCCTGGGATTCGGGGTCCCGGGGTTTGGGGCCACCAGGATTTGGGGTCCTGGGAGTGGGATTGGGGTCCCGGCACCGGGATTTGGGGCCACCGGGATTTGGGGTCATGGGATTTGGGGTCCTGGGAGTGGGACTGGGGTCCCAGCACCGCGATTCGGGGTCCTGGGAGTGGGATTGGGGTCCCAGCATCGGGATTTGGGGCCACCGGGATTTGGGGTCACCGGGATTTGGGGCCCTGGGATTTGGGGCCACTAGGATTTGGGGTCCTGGGAGTGGGATTGGGGTCCCAGCACTGGGATTCGGGGCCACCGGGATTTGGGGTCCTGGGATTTGGGGTCCTGGGAGTGGGATTGGGGTCCCGGCACTGGGATTGGGGGCCACTGGGATTTGGGGTCACTGGGATTTGGGGTCACCGGGATTTGGGGCCACCGGGATTTGGGGTCCTGGGATTTGGGGCCACTGGGATTTGGGGTCCTGGGAGTGGGATTGGGGTCCCGGCACCGGGATTTGGGGCCACTGGGATTTGGGGTCACCGGGATTCGGGGCCACCGGGATTTGGGGTCCTGGGATTTGGGGTCCTGGGAGTGGGATTGGGGTCCTGGCACCGGGATTTGGGGCCACCGGGATTTGGGGTCACCGGGATTTGGGGTCCTGGGAGTGGGATTGGGGTCCTGGCACCGGGATTCGGGGTCACTGGGATTTGGGGTCCTGGGAGTGGGATTGGGGTCCCAGCACTGGGATTTGGGGTCACCGGGATTTGGGGCTGCTGGGGATTTGGGGCTGCTGGGGATTCGGGGCCACTGGGATTTGGGGCCACCGGGATTCGGGGCGGTGTCCGTTTTTGGGGTGACCCCGGGTGCCCCCCCAGGCCGGTGTCCCCTCCCCTCCCCCTCGAGGATGAAGCCCCCCCCCGGCTGCCGCCGCCTGTCCCCGCTGGGGGTGGCCCTGGGGGTCTTTGTCACCGTCGGCTTCACCCTGGGGCTCCTGGGGGGGCCCTTCCGCCGCAGGTGAGACCCCCCCCCAATCCCAAAATCCCGGGAGAGGCCCCAAAATCCCTGAGGGAGGACCCAAATTCCAGAGGGAATCCCAAAATCCCAGAGGGAATCCCAGGGGAGACCCCAAAATCCCGGGGGAGACCCCAAAATCCCTGAGGGAGGACCCAAATTCCAGAGGGAATCCCCAAATCCCAGAGGAAATCCCAGGGGAGACCCCAAAATCCCGGGGGAGGCCCCAAAATCCCTGAGGGAGGACCCAAATTCCAGAGGGAATCCCAAAATCCCAGAGGGAATCCCAGGGGAGACCCCAAAATCCCGGGGGAGACCCCAAAATCCCAGAGGGAATCCCCAAATCCCAGGACAGACCCTGAAATCCCAGGGGAGACCCCAAAATCCCAAGGGAGACCCCAAATCCCAGAGGGAATCCCAAAATCCCAGGAGAGACCCCAAAATCCCAGGGGGAATCCCCAAAATCCCAAGGGAGACCCCAAAATCCCAGAGGGAATCCCAAAATCCCAGAGAAGACCCCAAAATCCCAGAGGGAATCCCAAAATTCCAGGGGGAATCCCCAGAATCCCAGAGGGAATCCCAAAATCCCAGGGGAGACCCCAAAATCCCAGAGGGAATCCCCAAAATCCCAGGGGTGACCCCAAAATCCCAGGACAGACCCCAAAATCCCAAGGGAGACCCCAAAATCCCAGGGAATCCCCAAAATCCCAAGGGAGACCCCGAAATCCCAGGGGAGACCCCAAAATCCCAGAGGGAATCCCCAAATCCCAGAGGGAATCCCCAAATCCCAGAAGGAATCCTGAAACCCTAGGAGAGATCCCAAAATGCCAGAGGGAATCCCAAAATCCCTGAGGGAGGACCCAAATTCCAGAGGGAATCCCAAAATCCCAGAGGGAATCCCAGGGAAGACCCCAAAATCCCGGGGGAGACCCCAAAATCCCTGAGGGAATCCCCAAATCCCAGGACAGACCCTGAAATCCCAGGGGAGACCCCAAAATCCCAAGGGAGACCCCAAAATCCCAGAGGAGACCCCAAAATCCCAGAGGGAATCCCCAAATCCCAGGACAGACCCTGAAATCCCAGGGGAGACCCCAAAATCCCAGAGGGAATCCCCAAAATCCCAAGGGAGACCCCAAAATCCCAGAGGGAATCCCAAAATCCCAGAGGGAATCCCCAAAATCCCAGGAGAGACCCCAGAATTCCAGGGGGAATCCCCAAAATCCCAGGGGAGACCCCAAAATCGCAGAGGGAATCCCAAAATTCCAGGGGGAATCCCAAAATGCCAGAGGGAATTCCAAAATCCCAGGGGAGACCCCAAAATCCCAGGGAATCCCCAAAATCCCAAGGGAGACCCCAAAATCCCAGGGGAGACCCCAAAATCCCAGAGGGAATCCCCAAATCCCAGAGGGAATCCCAAAATTCCACGGGGAGGAGTTCCCGAATTCCTGGGGGTCCCAAATCCCTAAAAAAAGGGGGGGAGGGGTTGGGGGTGGAATCCCTCGGGAATTGGGGGGTCCCCAACTCTTGGGGGATCCCTCGGAATTCCTAAATCCCGGGATTTCGGGGTGAGGTCAGGGGATTTCGGGGGCATTTGGGGGAGAAATATTGGGATTTGGGGGGGATTTGGGATTTGGGGGGGGAATATCAGGATTTGGGGGGAGATTTTGGGATTTGGGGGGAAATATTGGGATTTGGGGGGAAATATTGGGATTTGGGGGGGATTTGGGAGGGGAATATCGGGATTTGGGGAGAGATTTTGGGATTTGGGGGGGAAATATCGGGATTTGGGGGGATTTGGGAGGGGAATATCGGGATTTGGGGAGAAAATTTGGGATTTGGGGGGGAAATATCGGGATTTGGGAGGATTTGGGGGGGATTTGGGGGGAGATTTTGGGATTTGAGTGGGAAATATCGGGATTTGGGAGGATTTGGGGGGGATTTGGGGGGAGATTTTGGGATTTGGGGGGGAAATATTGGGATTTCGGGGAGATTTGGGTGGGATTTGGGGAGAGATTTTGGGATTTGGGGGGGAAATAATCAGGATTTGGGAGGGATTTGGGACAGATTTTGGGATTTGGGGAGAAATATCGGGATTTGGGGGAGATTTGGGGGGAAATATCGGGATTTGGGGGGATTTGGGGCAGATTCTGGGATTTGGGGGGGAATAATCAGGATTTGGGAGGCATTTGGGGGCAGATTTTGGGATTAGGGTGGGAAATATCGGGATTTGGGGGGGGATTTGGGGGGAGATTTTGGGATTTGGGGGGGAAACAATCAGGATTTCGGAGGGATTTGAGACAGATTTTGGGATTTGGGGGGAATATCAGGATTTGGGGGGAGATTTTGGGGGAAAATACGGGGTTTTGGGGCAGATTTGGGGCAGATTTTGGGATTTGGGTGGGAAATAATCAGGATTTGGGGGGGATTTGGGGGCAGATTTTGGGATTTGGGAGGGGAAATACGGGGATTTGGGGGAGATTTGGGGGGAGATTTTGGGATTTGGGTGGGATTTGGGGGGAAAATACCAAGATTTTGGGGGCCGATATCGCGACATAGGTGTGAGATGCCAGGATTTCAGTGGGATTTTGGGGGCAAATCTCGGGATTTTGGGGGCAGATATCGCGACATAGGCGGCGATATCACAATTCTGGGGGCCGATATCGCGACATAGGCGGCGATATCACAGTTCTGGGGACAGATATCACAATATAGGCGGCGATATCGCGATTCTGGGGGCCGATATCGCGACATAAGCGGCGATATCGCGATTCTGAGCCCCTCCCCCGCTGCCCCCAGAGCCGCCCCGCCCTCGCCGGGCCGCGAGATATCGCGACATAGGCAGCGATATCACAATTCTGGGGCCGATATCGCGATTCTGGGGGCCGATATCGCGACATAGGTGTGAGATGCCAGGATTTCAGTGGGATTTGGGGGCAAATCTCGGGATTCTGGGGGCCGATATCGCGACATAGGCTCCGATATCGTGATTTTGGGGGCAGATATCACAATATAGGCAGCGATACCGCGATTCTGGGGGCCGATATCGCGACACAGGTGGCGATATCACAAATTTGTGGACAGACATCACAATACAGGCACCGATATCACAATTCTGGGGGCCGATATCGCGACATAAGCGGCGATATCACAATTTTGGGGGCAGATATCACAATACAGGCAGCGATATCGCAATTCTGGGGGCCGATATCGCGACATAAGCGGCGATATCGCGACTCTGAGCCCCTCCCCCGCCGCCCCCAGAGCTGCCCCGTCCCCGCCGGGCCGCGAGATATCGCGACATAGGCGGCGATATCACAATTCTGGGGGCAGATATCACAATACAGGCAGCGATATCGCAATTCTGGGGGCCGATATCGCGACATAGGCAGCGATATCGTGGTTCTGGGGACCGATATCGCGACATAGGTGTGAGATGCCAGGATTTCAGTGGGATTTTGGGGGCAAATCTCGGGATTCTGGGGGCCGATATCGCGACATAGGCTCCGATATCGTGATTTTGGGGGCCGATATCGCGACATAGGCACCGATACCGCGATTCTGGGGGCCGATATCGCGACACAGGCGGCGATATCACAATTTTGTGGGCACATATCACAATATAAGCAGCGATATCACAATTCTGGGGGCCGATATCGCGACACTGAGCCCCTCCCCCGCCGCCCCCAGGGCCGCCCCGCCCCCGCCGGGCCGCGAGATATCGCGACATAGGCAGCGATATCACAATTTTGGGGCCGATATCGCGATTCTGAGGGCCGATATCGCGACATAGGCGGCGATATCACAATTTTGGGGACAGATATCACAATACAGGCACCGATATCGCGATTCTGGGGGCCAATATCGCGACACAGACGGCGATATCGCGACTCTGAGCCCCTCCCCCGCCGCCCCCAGAGCCGCCCCGCCCCCGCCAGGCCGCGAGATATCACGACATAGGCGGCGATATCGCGATTCTGGGGCAGATATCGCGACATAGGTGTGAGATGCCAGGATTTCAGTGGGATTTTGGGGGCAAATCTCGGGATTCTGGGGGCCGATATCGCGACATAGGCACCGATACCGCGATTCTGGGGGCCGATATCGCGACATAGGCTCCGATACCGCGATTCTGGGGGCCGATATCGCGACATAGGCTCCGATACCGCGATTCTGGGGGCCGATATCGCGACACAGGTGGCGATATCGTGACACTGAGCCCCTCCCCCGCCGCCCCCAGGGCCGCCCCGTCCCCTCTGGGCCGCGACATATCGCGACATAGGCAGCGATATCACAATTTTGTGGACACATATCACAATATAAGCAGCGATATCGCGATTCTGGGGGCCGATATCGCGACACAGGCGGCGATATCGCGACTCTGAGCCCCTCCCCCGCCGCCCCCAGAGCCGCCCCGCCCCCGCCGGGCCGTGAGATATCGCGACATAGGCAGCGATATCGTGGTTCTGGGGGCCGATATCGCGACATAGGTGTGAGATGCCAGGATTTCAGTGGGATTTTGGGGGCAAATCTCGGGATTTTGGGGGCCGATATCGCGACATAAGCGGGGATATTGCAATTCTGGGGGCCGATATCGCGACATAAGCGGCGATATCGCGACTCTGAGCCCCTCCCCCACCGCCCACAGAGCCGCCCCGCCCCCGCCGGGCCGTGAGATATCGCGACATAGGCAGCGATATCGTGGTTCTGGGGGCCGATATCGCGACATAGGTGTGAGATGCCAGGATTTCAGTGGGATTTTGGGGGCAAATCTCGGGATTTTGGGGGCCGATATCGCGACATAAGCGGGGATATTGCAATTCTGGGGGCCGATATCGCGACATAAGCGGCAATATCGCGACTCTGAGCCCCTCCCCCGCCGCCCCCAGGGCCGCCCCGCCCCCGCCGGGCTGCGAGATATCGCAACATAGGCAGCGATATCACAATTTTGGGGCTGATATCACGACATTGGCAGCGATATCACAATTTTGGGGGCAGATATCACAATATAGGCAGCGATATCGCGATTCTGGGGGCCGATATCGCGACATTGGCAGCGATATCACAATTTTGGGGGCAGATATCACAATACAGGCGGCGATATCACAATTCTGGGGGCCGATATCGCGACATAAGCGGCGATATCGCGACACTGAGCCCCTCCCCCACCGCCCACAGAGCCGCCCCGCCCCCGCCGGGCCGCGAGATATCGCGACATAGGCAGCGATATCACAATTTTGGGGCCGATATCGCGATTCTGGGGGCCGATATCGCGACATAAGCAGCGATATCGCGACTCTGAGCCCCTCCCCCGCCGCCCCCAGGGCCGCCCCGCCCCCGCCGGGCCGCGAGATATCGCAACATAGGCAGCGATATCGCGATTCTGGGGCAGATATCGCGACATAGGTGTGAGATGCCAGGATTTCAGCGGGATTTTGGGGGCAAATCTCGGGATTTTGGGGGCCGATATCGCGACATAGGCAGCGATACCGCGATTCTGGGGCGGATATCACAATATAGGCAGCAATACCGCGATTCGGGGGGCCGATATCGCGACATAGGCAGCGATATCACAATTTTGGGGCCGATATCGCGATTCTGGGGCCGATATCGCGACATAAGCGGCGATATCGCGACACTGAGCCCCTCCCCCGCCGCCCCCAGAGCCGCCCCGCCCCCGCCGGGCCGCGAGATATCGCGACATAGGCAGCGATATCACAATTCTGGGGGCAGATATCACAATACAGGCAGCGATATCGCAATTCTGGGGGCCGATATCGCGACATAGGCAGCGATATCGTGGTTCTGGGGACCGATATCGCGACATAGGTGTGAGGTGCCAGGATTTCAGTGGGATTTGGGGGCAAATCTCGGGATTCTGGGGGCCGATATCGCGACATAGGCTCCGATACCGCGATTCTGGGGGCCGATATCGCGACACAGGCGGCGATATCGTGACACTGAGCCCCTCCCCCGCCGCCCCCAGAGCCGCCCCGTCCCCGCCGGGCCGCGAGATATCACGACATAGGCAGCGATATCACAATTTTGGGGGCAGATATCGCGACATAGGCGGCGATATCACAAATTTGGGGGCAGATATCACAATACAGGCAGCGATATCGCGATTCTGGGGGCCGATATCGCGACATAGGCAGCGATATCACAATTCTGGGGCCAATATCGCGACATAGGCACCGATACCGCGATTCTGGGGGGCGATATCGCGACATAGGCGGCGATATCACAATTTTGGGGACAGATATCACAATACAGGCACCGATACCGCGATTCTGGGGGCCGATATCGCGACATAAGCGGCGATATCGCGACTCTGAGCCCCTCCCCCGCCGCCCCCAGGGCCGCCCCGCCCCCGCCGGGCCGCGCCGCGTGCCGGCCGCGCTCGCACGTGGTGTTCCTGAAGACGCACAAGACGGGCGGCAGCAGCGTGGTGAACGTCCTGTCGCGATACGGCGAGTCGCGACAGCTGCGCTTCGCCCTCCCCCACCGCTACCAGTTCGGCTACCCCGCCCCCTTCCGGGCGGAGCGCGTGCGTGGCTACCGGCCCGGGGCCCGGGGCCAGTTCGACATCCTCTGCCACCACATGAGGTTCGACCTGGCCGAGGTGCGCTTTGGGGGCGGGGCTGGGGGGTTTGGGGGGGTTTTGGGGGTTTTGGGGGATTTGGGGATTTTGGGGGATTTTTTTGGGATTTTTTTTTGATTTTTTGGGGATTTTTAGGGATTTTTGGGGACTTTTTTTGGATTTTTTTGAAATTTTGGGGGGATTTTTTTGAGATTTTTTGGGGATTTTGGGGGGATTTTTTTGAGATTTTTTGGGGATTTTGGGGGGGATTTTTTGGGATTTTTTAGGGATTTTTTGGGGATTTTTTTGAGACTTTTTGGGGACTTTGGGGGATTTTTTGGGGATTTTTGGGGGATTTTTTTTTTTATTTTTTGGGGGTTTTTAGGGATTTTTTGGGGATTTTTTGGAGATTTTTTGGGGATTTTTTGGAGATTTTTGGGGGATTTTTTGGGGATTTTTTGGTTTGTTTGTTTTTTTTTTTTGCGATCCTGAGGATTTTTTGGGGGTTTTTTGTGGTTTTTTTGAGATTTTTTGGGGATTTTTTTTGGGATTTTGGGGGGGTTTTTTGGAATTTTTGGGGGATTTTGGAGGGATTTTTTTTTGATTTTGGGGGATTTTTTTGGATTTTTTGGGGGATTTTTTGGGGGATTTTTGGGGATTTTTTTGAGATTTTTTGGTATTTTTTAGTGATTTTTTTGGATGTTTTGGGGGATTTTTGGGGATTTTTTTTTGAGTTTCTGGGATTTTTTTGGGATTTTTTTGGGGATCTTTGAGGGTTTTTTGTCGATTTTTGGTGATTTTTTGAGGAATTTTTTGAGGAATTTTTGGGGGGGATTTTGGGATTTTTGGGGGGTTTTGGGGGCGGTTTGGGGTGGGGAAAGGGGAATTTGGGGCAGTTTCAGGGGATTTGAGGGGCTGAGGGGGATTTGGGGTCCGTGGCTACCGGCCCGGGGCCCGGGGCCAGTTCGACATCCTCGGCCACCACATGAGGTTCGACCTGGCCGAGGTGCGCTTTGGGGGCGGGGCTGGGGAGTTTTGGGGGGGTTTGGGGGGTTTTGGGGGTTTTGGGGGGGTTTGGGATTTTTGGGGGATTGTTTGGAGATTTTTTGGGATTTTTTTGGGGATTTTTGGGGGGTTTTTAGGGATTTTTTTGGCTTTTTTTGGCATTTTTTTGGCATTTTTGGGGGATTTTTTGAGATTTTTTGGGGATTTTTTGGGGATTTTTGGGGGTTTTTAGGGATTTTTTGGGGATTTTTTTGAAATTTTTGGGGGATTTTTTGGAGATTTTTTTTAGATTTTTGGGGGATTTTTTGGGGTTTTTGGGGGATTTTTGGGGGATTTTTTTGAGATTTTTTGGGGGTTTTTAGGGATTTTTTGGGGATTTTTAGGCATTTTTTGGGGATTTTTTTTGGATTTTTTTGAAATTTTGGGGGGATTTTTTTGAGATTTTTTGGGGTTTTTGGGGATTTTTTGGGAATCTTTTTGGGATTTTTTGGGGGATTTTATTTGGATTTTTGGGGGGGTTTTAGGGATTTTTTGGGGATTTTTTTGGGGATTTTTTGGGGATTTTTTTGAAATTTTTGGGGGATTTTTTTGAAATTTTTTGGGGATTTTTTGGGGATTTTTTTGAGATTTTTGGGGGATTTTTTGGGGTTTTTTGGGGATTTTTTGGGGATTTTTTTGGAATTTTTGGGGATTTTTTTGAGATTTTTTGGGGATTTTTTGGGGGTTTTTAGGGATTTTTTTGGCATTTTTTTGAAATTTTTGGGGGATTTTTTTGAGATTTCTTGGGGATTTTTTTTGAGATTTTTTGGGGACTTTTGGGGGTTTTTTTGGGATTTTTGGGGTATTTTTTTGGAATTTTTGGGGATTTTTTTTGAGATTTTTTGGGGTTTTTTTGGAGATTTTTTGGGGATTTTTTGGAGATTTTTTGGGGATTTTTTTTTGATTTTTTTTGGATTTTTGGGGGATTTTTTTGGATTCTTTTGGGGGATTTTTGGGGATTTTTTGGGGATTTTTTGAGATTTTTTGGGGTTTTTTTGGAGATTTTTTGGGGATTTTTTTGGGGATTTTTGGGGGATTTTTGAGGTTTTTTTGGGATTTTTGGGGGATTTTTGGGGGATTTTTTTGAGATTTTTTAGGGATTTTTTGGAGATTTTTTGGGAATTTTTCGGGGATTTTTTGGGGTTTTTTTTTGCGATTTTTTTGGATTTTGGGGGGGATTTTGGGGGGACATTTTTGGGGGGACATTTTTGGGGGGGGCTTGTTTGGGTTTTTTGGCGGATTTTTGGGGATTTTTTGGGGGTTTTCAGGGGTTTTCTTTGGGATGTTTTTGGATTTTGGGGATTTGGGGAATTTTGGGTATTTTTTTATTTTTTTGGGGGACGTTTTGGGATTTTTTGAGGATTTTTTGGGATTTTGGGGGGATTTTTGGGGAATTTCTTGGGATTTTTTTGGGAACTTTTGTGGGATTTTTGGGGGGGATATTTTGGGGATTTTTGGGGGATTTTTTGGGGTATTTTTGGGGTGGGTTTGGGGGTGTTTCGCAGCAGGGCGGGGTGGGGAAAAGTGAATCCCCAAAAATTCACAAAAGAACCCCCAAAAAATCTGGAAATTATCCCAAAAAAATCATTTAAAAAACCCAAGAAATAGTTGAAAAAATCCCCCAAAAAACCCCAAAAATTCAAAAAATATTACAAAAAAACCCAAAAAATCCACAAAAATATTAAGAATCAAAAAAAAGTAAAAAAAACCCCAAAAAAATCATTAAAAAAATCATGAAAAAACCCTAAAAAAATCCCAAAACAAAACCCCAAAAAACAAAAAAAACCCCCCAAAAATCCCAAAATAACCCCGAAAATTTTTTCAAAAAATGCCCAAAAAATGCCAAAAAAGCTCTAAAAAATTTCAAAAAAACCGCCCAAAATAAAAAAACCCTGGAAAAGTTCCAAAAAAAAATCCTGAAAAAAACCCAAAAAATCCCTAAAAATTCCCAAAAAATCCCCAAAAAAGTCCCTAAAAATCCAAAAGAAATCCAAAAAGAAGCCCAAAAAAGCCCAAAAATATCAAAAAAATTTCCCAAAAAATCCCCAAAAAATTAAAAAAAAATCCCTAAAAAATCCCAAAAAAATCCCCAAAAATTTCCAAAAAAATCCCCAAAAAAGCAAAAAAATTCAACAAAAAATCTCAAAAAATCCCCCAAAAATAAAAAAAAATTCCTAAAAAATCCAAAAAAAGCCTGAAAAAAAAAATATCCAAAAATCTCAAAAAAATTCCAAAAAAATCCCCAAAAAATCCCAAAAAATTCCAAAAAAATTCCCAAAAAAAATCCGAAAAAATTCAAAAAATAATAAAAAAAAATCCGAAAAAATCCCCAAAAAATTCCAGAAAAATCCAAAAAAACTCCCAAAAAATCCCCAAAAATTCCGAAAAAATCCCCAAAAAATTCCCAAAAAATCCCAAGAAAAATCAAAAAAAATCCGAAAAAATCCCCCAAAAATTCCAAAAAAAAACCCAAAAAATCCCCCCCAAATTCCAAAAAAATCCAAAAGTAATCCCCAAAAAATCCAAAAAAATTCCAAAAAAAATCCCAAAAAAATCCCCAAAAAACCCCAAAAAATTCCAAAAAAAATCCGAAAAAATCCCCCAAAAAATCCCAAGAAATCCCAAAAAAATCCCAAAAAAATTCCAAAAAAAATCCAAAAAAGCTCCCAAAAATCCCAAAAAATTCCAAAAAAATCCCCAAAAAATCCCAAAAAATCCCCCAAAAAATTCCAAAAAAATCCCCCAAAAATCCAAAAAAATCCAAAAAACACCCTAAAAAATTCTGAAAAAATCCCAAAAAAATCCCCAAAAATTCCAAAAAAATCCAAAAGTAATCCCCAAAAAATCCCCAAAAATTCCGGAAAAATCAAAAAAAAAACCCTCTAAAAAATCCCAAAAAACTCCAAAAAAAATCCCAAAAAAACCCGAAAAAATAAAAAAAAAAATCTCAAACCCCCCCCCCCAAAAAATCCAAAAAAAATCCCAAAAAATCCCCAAAAATCCCAAAAAAATTCCCAAAAAAATCTCAAGAAATCCCTAAAAAACCCCCCAAAAATCAAAAAAAATCTCAAAAAAATCCCAAAAAATTCCCAAAAAATCTCCCTTAGGTGCAGAAGGTGCTGCCCAACGCCTCCTCCTCCTTCTCCATCGTGCGCGACCCCGGCTCGCTGGGCGCCTCCGCCTTCTCCTCCTTCCGCCTTCCGCCGCTCGGGAATCCCCAAAACAGCCCCAAAAATTCACAAACCTTCCCCAAAACCGCCTGAAATGCTCCCCAAAATATTGTAAAAAAATCCCCAAAAACCTTCTAAGAAATCTCGCAAAAAATCCCTAAAAAATCCAAAAAAAAGCCTGAGAAAACCCAAAAAAATCTAAAAAAAAATCCAAAAAAATCCCCAAAAAATTCCAAAAAATTCCGAAAAAATTCCGAAAAAATCCCCCAAAAAATAAAAAAAAAATCCGAAAAAATCCCCAAAAAATCCCCAAAAAATCCCAAAAAATTCTGAAAAAAATTCTGAAAAAATTCTGAAAAAATCCCCAAAAAAATCCAAAAAAATCCCCAAAAAATCCCCCAAAAATCCGAAAAAAACTCCCAAAAAATCCCAAAAAATTCCGAAAAAATCCCCCAAAAAATCCCCAAAAATTCAAAAAAAATCCAAAAGTAATCCCCAAAAAATCCAAAAAAATTCCAAAAAAAATCCTAAAAAAAACCCGAAAAAATCCAAAAAAAATTTCCCAAAAATTCCTGAAAAATTCCAAAAAAATCCCAAAAAATTCCCAAAAAAAAACCCCAAAAAATCCCAAAAAATCCCCAAAAAATCCAAAAAAAAATTCCCAAAAAATCTCCCTTAGGTGCAGAAGGTGATGCCCAACGACTCCTTCTACTTCTCCATCGTGCGCGACCCCGGCTCGCTGGGCGCCTCCGCCTTCTCCTCCTTCCGCCTTCCGCCGCTCGGGAATCCCCAAAACAGCCCCAAAAATTCACAAACCTTCCCCAAAACCGCCTGAAATGCTCCCCAAAATATTGTAAAAAAATCCCCAAAAACCTTCTGAAAAGTCCCACAAAAAATGCCTAAAAAATCCAAAAAAAAGCCTGAAAAAATCCAAAAAAATCTAAAAAAAAATCCAAAAAAATCCCCAAAAAATCCCAAAAAAAATCCCAAAAAATTCCAAAAAAATTCTGAAAAAATCCCCAAAAAAAACCCAAAAAAATCCAAAAAAATCCCAAAAAAATTCCAAAAAAAATCCCAAAAAAATCCCAAAAAAAATCCAAAAAAATCCCCAAAAAATCCCAAAAAAATTCCAAAAAAAATCCAAAAAAACTCCCAAAAAATCCCAAAAAATTCCCAAAAAATTCCAAAAAAATCCCCAAAAAAATCCCAAAAAATCCCCAAAAAATCCCAAAAAAATCCCCAAAAAATCCCAAAAAATTCCCAAAAAATTCCAAAAAAATCCCCAAAAAAATCCCAAAAAATCCCAAAAAAATCCCAAAAAAATCCCCAAAAATTCCCAAAAAATTCCCAAAAAATTCCAAAAAAATCCCCAAAAAAATCCAAAAAAATTCCAAAAAACACCCTAAAAAATTCTGAAAAAATCCCCAAAAAATCCCCAAAAATTCCAAAAAAATCCAAAAGTAATCCCCAAAAAATTCCAAAAAAAATCCCAAAAAAACCCGAAAAAATAAAAAAAAAAAAAATCTCAACCCCCCCCCAAAAAATCCAAAAAAAATCCCAAAAAATCAAAAAAAAATCAAAAAAAAATCCCCAAAAAATCCCAAAAAATTCCCAAAAAATTCCAAAAAAATCCCCAAAAAAATCCCAAAAAATCCCCAAAAAATCCCAAAAAAATCCCCAAAAATTCCCAAAAAATTCCCAAAAAATTCCAAAAAAATCCCCAAAAAAATCCAAAAAAATTCCAAAAAACACCCTAAAAAATTCTGAAAAAATCCCCAAAAAATCCCCAAAAATTCCAAAAAAATCCAAAAGTAATCCCCAAAAAATTCCAAAAAAAATCCCAAAAAAACCCGAAAAAATAAAAAAAAAAATATCTCAACCCCCCCCCCCAAAAATCCAAAAAAAATCCCAAAAAATCCCCAAAAATCCCAAAAAAATTCCCAAAAAAATCTCAAAAAATCCCCAAAAAATCCCAAAAAATTCCAAAAAAATTCTGAAAAAATCCCAAAAAAAATCCAAAAAAATCCCCAAAAAATTCCAAAAAAATCCAAAAAAACTCCCAAAAAATCCCCAAAAATCCCTCAATCTCCCTTAGGTGCAGAAGGTGATGCCCAACGACTCCTTCTACTTCTCCATCGTGCGCGACCCCGGCACGCTGGCCGCCTCCGCCTTCTCCTACTTCCGCGCCGCCGCCCCCGCCTTCCGCCGCTCGCCCTCGCTCGCCGCCTTCGCGGCCTCCCCCTCGCGCTTCTTCCGCCCGGGCCTCCGTGGCAACCACTACGCCCGCAACCTGCAGTGGTTCGACTTCGGCTTGCCCGATCCGGTGGCCCCGGGCCGCATCCCGGAGCTTCTGGCCGGCCTGGAGCGCGTCTTCCCCTTGGTGCTGCTGGCCGAGAACTTCGACGAGTCCCTGGTGCTGCTGCGGGACGAGCTGTGCTGGCCGCGGGATTCCATGGCCACCTTCGCCCACAACTCCCGGGACGCCCCCGCCGAGCTGTCCCCGGCCCAGGCGCGGCGGCTCCGAGCCTGGAATTCCCTGGATTGGGCGCTCTACTCGCACCTCAACCGCAGCTTCTGGAGGAGAGCCGAGAAATTCGGCATCTCCCGCCTCCGGCGCGAGGTCTCCCGGCTCCGGCAGCGCCGGGAATTCTTGGCCGGGAGATGTTTGAGGGGTGGGGGGCCCATCCCGGCTCAGGCCATTCCCGACGGGAATCTCCGTCCCTTCCAGCCGCCGGGAGGGGGGAAAATCCTGGGATTCGCCCTGAAGGAAGGGCTGGCCGAGGAGGAGCGGGAGTTGTGCGTGCGGATGGCGATGCCGGAGCTGCAGTACAAGGATCTGCTGGATCGGAGGCAGTTCGGGGGCAAGAACGGGAGCTCGGGGTTGTGATTCCCGGGATTCCGGGGCCGGGAAGAGGCAGCGGTGCCTCCGGTTCCTCCGGGAAAAGCGGAAATCCGCAGGGAGTTGGGAATTTTCCTGGGGGGGGGGGGGGAGGGGGGATCCTTCTCGCCCCGTGCCTCAGTTTCCCCAGGGAAGGTACGAACTCCCCCTCAAAAATCGCAGGAATTTGGGAATTTTCCCATGGAACAACTCCGTGCCTCAGTTTCCCCAGGCGGGTACGAACCCACCCCCCCCCCACACACACACACTTCCCAAAAAAAAAAAAAATTCCAGGGATTTGGGAATTTGCCCGTGCCTCAGTTTCCCCAGGGAAGGTACGAACTCCCCCTCAAAAATCGCAGGAATTTGGGAATTTTCCCATAGAACAATTCCGTGCCTCAGTTTCCCCAGGGAAGGTGCAACTCCCCCTCAAAAATCGCAGGAATTTGGGAATTTTCCTGTGGAGCCACTCCCGTGCCTCAGTTTCCCCAGGGAAGGTACGACCCCGCTCCTCAAAAATCGCAGGAATTTGGGAATTTTCCCATGGAGCCACTCCCGTGCCTCAGTTTCCCCAGGGAAGGTACGAACTCCCCCTCAAAAATCGCAGGAATTTGGGAATTTTCCCATGGAACAACTCCGTGCCTCAGTTTCCCCAGGTGGGTACGAACTCCCACACACACACACACTTCCCAAAAAAAAAAAAATTCCAGGGATTTGGGGAATTTGCCCGTGCCTCAGTTCCCCCAGGGAAGGTGCGACTCCTCCCTCCTCAAAAATCGCAGGAATTTGGGAATTTTCCTGTGGAACCACTCCGTGCCTCAGTTTCCCCAGGCGGGTACGAACCCCCCCCCCCCCACACACACACACTTCCCAAAAAAAAAAAAAAATTCCAGGGATTTGGGAATTTGCCCGTGCCTCAGTTTCCCCAGGGAAGGTACGAACTCCCCCTCAAAAATCGCAGGAATTTGGGAATTTTCCCGTAGAACCACTCCCGTGCCTCAGTTTCCCCAGGGAAGGTACAAACTCCCCCTCAAAAATCGCAGGAATTTGGGAATTTTCCCGTGGAGCCACTCCCGTGCCTCAGTTTCCCCAGGGAAGGTACGACCCCCCCCTCAAAAAATCGCAGGAATTTGGGAATTTTCCCCGTGCCTCAGTTTCCCCCTGGGAAAAGCAACGATCCCGCTTCAATCCCAGTGGGGAATTTTTGGGGATTCCCAGTCTGGAATCGTCCCAGTCCCCTCAGATCCCAGGAATTTGGGAATTTCCCCTATGGAACCACTCCGTGCCTCAGTTTCCCCCTGGAAGGTACAAACCCGAAACGCCCAAAATCCAATTTTGGGAATCTCACTCTGGAACCACTTCGCGCCTCATTTTCCCCCGCTCCCGGACAGGTACGACCGCCTCTCTCCGTCCTTTTCCTTAAATCCCGGTGGGAATTTTGGGAATTCCCGCTGTGGAACCGCGCCGTGCCTCAGTTTACCTGTATCGATGGCAATAAACCCGCGCTGATTGGCTGCGAGAGCTGTCGATCACTTCTATGATGCAGCTGATTGGTCGGTTGTGCTGTCAATCAAAGCCAAGCCCCGCTTGTGCTGCGCTATGATTGGTCGAGAAGCGAAAAGGGGCGGGGCGCCGACGCGCTCGGCACTCGGCTGAGCGCGCTCTCCTCGCTCGACTCGGCGCCCTGCGCGTGCGCATTGCCCAGGCCGCGCCCGGAAGCGCCGAACGGGCCCGGACCGGACCCGGGACCCCCCCGGGACCCCCCGGACCCCCCCAGGACCCCCCCGGGACCCCCCCCGGGACCCCCCGGTAACCCCGGAGCCCCCCGGGACCCCCCGGATCCCCTCAGGATCCTCCCCCCGCGATCCCCCCCGGTAGCCCCGGACCCCCCCAGGAGCCCCCCGGGGACCCCCTCGGTAGCCCCGGACCCCCTCAGGAGCCCCCCCGGGACCCCCCACCCCAGAACCCTCCCGGATCCCCTCAGGATCCCCCCCCCAGGACCCCCCTCCGGTATTCCCGGGACCCCCCCGGTACCCTCCCGTTATTCCCCCAAAATTCCCGATTTTCCCTCGGGATTTCAGGCCCCGATCCCCCCCAATATTCCCGAAATTCTGCCGGGATTTAATCCCCATTTTCCCCCAATATTCCCGAAATTTCGCCAGGATTTAATCCCCATTTTCCCCCCAATATTCCCGAAATTTCGCCGGGATTTAATCCCCATTTTCCCCCCCAATATTCCCGAAATTCCGCCGGGATTTAATCCCCATTTTCCCCCCAATATTCCCGAAATTTCGCCGGGATTTAATCCCCATTTTCCCCCCAATATTCCCGAAATTCCGCCGGGATTTAATCCCCATTTTCCCCCCAATATTCCCGAAATTTCGCCAGGATTTAATCCCCATTTTCCCCCCAATATTCCCGAAATTTCGCCAGGATTTAATCCCCATTTCCCCCCAATATTCCCGAAATTCCGCCGGGATTTAATCCCCATTTTCCCCCCAATATTCCCGAAATTCCGCCGGGATTTAATCCCCATTTCCCCCCAATATTCCCGAAATTCCGCCGGGATTTAATCCCCAGTTCCCCCCCCAATATTCCCGAAATTCCGCCGGGATTTAGTCCCCATTTCCCCCCAATATTCCCGAAATTTCGCCGGGATTTAATCCCCATTTCCCCCCAATATTCCCGAAATTTCGCCGGGATTTAATCCCCATTTCCCCCCAATATTCCCGAAATTCCGCCGGGAATCAACCCCACCCCCACCTCAGATTTTCCCCCCTATTTTCCCCCATTTTTCTCCCCCCTTTTTACCCCAGATATTCCTGAAATTCCCTCGGGATTTAACCCGAAATTCCCTCGGGATTTAACCCGAAATTCCCTCAGGATTTAGCCCCTTTCTCCCCACATTCCCCCCTTTTTTCCCCTTTTTTCCCCCCATTTTTCTCCCGTCTTTCCCCGTTTTTTTCCCATTTTTTTCCATTTCCCCCCCATTTTCCCCCCCTTTCTTCTCCCGCTTTTCTCCCCATTCCCCCCATTTTTCCCCTAATTTTTTCCCTTTTTTCTCCCATTTTTCCCCATTTCCCCCCCCCTTTTTCTCGTGTTTTTTCCCCCTTTTTCCCTATTTTTTTCTCCCGTTTTTTCCCAGTTTCCTCCCATTTTTTCCCCATTTTCTCCCATTTCCCCCCTAATTCTTTCCCATTTCCCCCTTAACTTTTTCCCTTTTTCCCCCCGTTTTTTCCCCCTCTTTCCCCCTTTTTTCCCCTCTTTCTCGTGGTTTTTTCCCCATTTTTTCCCCATTTTTTCTCCCCTTTTCCCCCCATTTTTTCCCCGTTTTTCTCGTAGTTTTCCCCGTTTTTTCCCCTTTTTCTCCCCTTTTCCCCCCATTTTTCCCGTTTTTAGCTCGTTTTTCTCGTAATTTTCCCCATTTTCCCTCCGTTTTTCTCATAACTTCCCCCCATTTTTTCCCCATTTTTCTCATAGTTCCCCCCGTTTTTTCCCCGTTTTTCTCGTAGTTTTCCCCCATTTTTTCCCCTTTTTCTCCCCTTTTCCCCCCGTTTTTTCCCCGTTTTTCTCGTAGTTTTCCCCCATTTTTTCCCCTTTTTCTCCCCTTTTCCCCCCATTTTTCTCCCCTTTTCCCCCCGTTTTTCCCCCGTTTTTCTCGTAGTTTTCCCCGTTTTTTCCCCTTTTTCTCCCCTTTTCCCCCCATTTTTCCCCCGTTTTTAGCTCGTTTTTCTCATAATTTCCCCCATTTTTTCCCCATTTTTCTCGTAGTTTTCCCCCCATTTTTTCCCCTTTTCTCCCCTTTCCCCCCATTTTTTCCCCCTTTTTTCCCCATTTTTCTCATAGTTTCCCCCCATTCTTCCCCCCATTTTCTCCCCTTTTCCCCCCATTTTCCCCCCATTCTTCCCCCCATTTTCTCCCCTTTCCCCCCATTTTTCCCCCGTTTTTTCCCCCTTTTTCTCCCCTTTTCCCCCATTTTTCCCCCCATTCTTCCCCCCATTTTCTCCCCTTTTCCCCCCATTTTCCCCCCATTCTTCCCCCCATTTTCTCCCCTTTTCCCCCCATTTTCCCCCCGTTTTCCCCCCCTTTTTCTCCCCTTTTCCCCCCATTTTTCCCCCCATTCTTCCCCCCATTTTCTCCCCTTTTCCCCCCGTTTTTCCCCCCATTCTTCCCCCCATTTTCTCCCCTTTTCCCCCCATTTTCCCCCCATTTTCCCCCCATTTTTCCCCCTTTTCCCCCCATTTTTCCCCCGTTTTCCCCCCATTTTCTCCCCTTTTCCCCCCATTTTCCCCCCGTTTTTTCCCCCTTTTTCTCCCCTTTTCCCCTTATTTTTCCCCCCATTCTTCCCCCCATTTTCTCCCCTTTTCCCCCCATTTTCCCGCCTCTTTTCCCATAACTTCCCCCCGCTTTCTCCCCCTTTTTCTCATCGCTTCTCCCCCTTTCTCCCCCTTTCTCCCCCTTTCTCCCCCGCGCCCCCCGAGGCCGTGCCCGCCCCGCGCTCCCATGGAATCCCAGTGCGATTACTCCATGTACTTCCCGGCCGTGCCTTTCCCTCCGCGGGAATTCCTGGCCGGAATTCCGGCCGGCTACCGCTCCCTGCCCCGCCGCAACCACCTCTACCTGGGCGAGACCGTGCGCTTCCTGCTGGTGCTGCGCTGCCGCCCCGGGAGCCACCCCAATCCCACCGGGAGCCACCCCAATCCCACTGGGAATCACCCCAATCCCACCGGGAGCCACCCCAATCCCACTGTGAGCCACCCCAATCCCACTGGGACTCACCCCAATCCCACTGCAAGCCACCTCAACCCCACTGGGAGCCACCCCAATCCCACTGGGAATCACCTCAACCCCACTGAGAATCACCTCAACCCCACTGGGACTCACCCCAATCCCACTGGGAATCACCCCAATCCCACTGGGAGCCAACCCAATCCCCCTGGGAATCACCTCAACCCCACCGGGAGCCACCCCAATCCCACCGGGAGCCACCCCAATCCCACTGGGAATCTCCCCAATCCCACTGGGAGCCACCCCAACCCCCCTGGGAATCACCTCAACCCCACCGGGAGCCACCCCAATCCCACTGGGAGCCACCCCAATCCCACTGGGAGCCACCCCAATCCCACTGGGAGCCACCCCAATCCCACTGGGAGCCACCCCAACCCCACCGGGAGCCACCCCAATCCCGTGGGAAGAACCCCTTGGAGCGAGCTCGCCTCCTCGCTGTCGGCGCTGGCCACGGTCACCTGCGGCGACGGCAAAGCCGGGAGCGCCGAGGAGGAGGAGGAGGAGGAGGAGGAGGAGGAAGAGGAGGAGGAGGAGGATGCCGAGGACGAGGAAGGGCGCCGGAAAACCGGGAATGGCCGCGGGGAGCCGCCGCTGTTCCGGGAATGCCGCGCGCTGCTGACGCACTCCAGGGGCCCGCCGGGGTGTCCCGGGGCCGGGGTGGGTGATGGTGGGGGGTCGGGAATGTTGGGGATGTTGGGGATACTGGGAATGTTGGGAATGTTGGGAATAATGGGAATGGGGAGGCTCCGCTTTTTCCCGGTTTTTTCCCCATTTTTTCCCGGGTTTCCCCACTTTTTCCTGGTTTTTTTCCCCATTTTCTCCCATTTTTTTCCCATTTTTTTCCCATTTTCTCCCATTTTTTTCCCATTTTTTTCCCATTTTTCCCAGTTTTTCCTGGGTTTTCCTGGTTTTCCCTTTTTTTCCCATTTTTTACTTGGTTTTCCCAGTTTTTTCCCCATTTTTTCTCAGTTTTTCCTGGTTTTCCTGGATTTTTCCCATTTTTTTCCCATTTTTTCCTGGGTTTTCCTGGTTTTCCCATCTTTTTCCCTGGTTTCTCCCGGTTTCTCCCGCTTTTTCCCATTTTTCCTGGGTTTTCCTGGTTTTCCCATTTTTTCCTGGGTTTTCCTGGTTTCTCCCATTTTATACCCATTTTTCCCAGTTTTTTCCCATTTTTTTCCCATTTTTTCCCATTTTTTTCCCATTTTTTCCCATTTTTTTCCCGTTTTTCCCCATTTTTTCCCATTTTTTTCCCATTTTTTCCGGGAATTCCGAGTGTTCCCGATGTGAATTCCAGGATCCCCGGGGTGTCCCGGGGCCGGGGTGGGTGATGGTGGGGGGTCGGGAATGTTGGGGATGTTGGGAATGTTGGGAATGTTGGGAATGTTGGGAATGTTGGGAATAATGGGAATATTTTCCACTTTTTCCCGGTTTTTTCCCCATTTTTTCCCGGGTTTCCCCATTTTTTCCCGGGTTTTCCTGGTTTTTTTTCCCATTTTTTCCCATTTTTTTCCCATTTTTTCCCATTTTTTTCCCATTTTTTTCCAGTTTTTCCCAGTTTTTCCTGAGTTTTCCTGGTTTTCCCAGCTTTTTCCCATTTTTTCCTGGGTTTTCCTGGCTTTTTCCCATTTTTTACTTGGTTTTCCCAGTTTTTTCCCCATTTTTTCTCAGTTTTTCCTGGTTTTCCCGGTTTTTTCCCATTTTTTACCCATTTTTTCCTGGTTTTCCCATCTTTTTCCCTGCTTTTCTTGGTTTCTCCCGCTTTTTCCCATTTTTCCTGGGTTTTCCTGGTTTTCCCATTTTTTCCTGGGTTTTCCTGGTTTCTCCCAGTTTTTCCCATTTTTTCCTGGGTTTCCTGGTTTTTCCCAGTTTTTTCCCATTTTTCCCATTTTTTCCCCTGTTTTTTTCCCAGTTTTTTCCCATTTTTTTCCCGTTTTTCCCCATTTTCTCCCATTTTTCTCCCATTTTTTCCGGGAATTCCGAGTGTTCCCGATGTGAATTCCAGGATCCCCGGGGTGTCCCGGGGCCGGGGTGGGTGATGGTGGGGGGTCGGGAATGTTGGGGATGTTGGGGATGTTGGGAATGTTGGGAATGTTGGGAATGTTGGGAATAATGGGAATGGGGAGGCTCCGCTTTTTCCCGGTTTTTTCCCCATTTTTTCCCGGGTTTCCCCACTTTTTCCTGGTTTTTTCCCCGGATTTTCTCCCATTTTTTTCCCATTTTTTTCCCATTTTTCCCCATTTTTTTCCCATTTTTCCCAGTTTTTCCTGGGTTTTCCTGGTATTCCCTTTTTTTCCCATTTTTTACTTGGTTTTCCCAGTTTTTTCCCCATTTTTTCTCAGTTTTTCCTGGTTTTCCTGGTTTTTTCCCATTTTTTCCTGGGTTTTCCTGGTTTCTCCCATTTTATACCCATTTTTCCCAGTTTTTTCCCATTTTTTTCCCATTTTTTCCCATTTTTTCCCAGTTTTTTCCCATTTTTTTCCCGTTTTTCCCCATTTTTTCCCATTTTTTTCTCATTTTTTCCGGGAATTCCGAGTGTTCCCGATGTGAATTCCAGGATCCCCGGGGTGTCCCGGGGCCGGGGTGGGTGATGGTGGGGGGTCGGGAATGTTGGGGATGTTGGGGATACTGGGAATGTTGGGAATGTTGGGAATGTTGGGAATAATGGGAATGGGGAGGCTCCGCTTTTTCCCGGTTTTTTCCCCATTTTTTCCCGGGTTTCCCCACTTTTTCCTGGTTTTTTTCCCCATTTTCTCCCATTTTTTTCCCATTTTTTTCCCATTTTCTCCCATTTTTTCCCATTTTTTTCCCATTTTTCCCAGTTTTTCCTGGGTTTTCCTGGGTTTTCCCTTTTTTTCCCATTTTTTACTGGGTTTTCCCAGTTTTTTCCCCATTTTTTCTCAGTTTTTCCTGGTTTTCCTGGTTTTTTCCCATTTTTCCTGGGTTTTCCTGGTTTTCCCATTTTTTCCTGGGTTTCCTGGTTTTTCCCAGTTTTTTCCCATTTTTCCCATTTTTTCCCCTGTTTTTTTCCCATTTTTTTCCCGTTTTTTTCCCGTTTTTCCCCATTTTTTCCCATTTTTTTCCCATTTTTTCCGGGAATTCCGAGTGTTCCCGATGTGAATTCCAGGATCCCCGGGGTGTCCCGGGGCCGGGGTGGGTGATGGTGGGGGGTCGGGAATGTTGGGGATGTTGGGAATATTGGGAATATTGGGAATGTTGGGAATAATGGGAATGGGGAGGCTCCGCTTTTTCCCGGTTTTTTCCCCATTTTTTCCCGGGTTTCCCCACTTTTTCCTGTTTTTTTTCCCCATTTTCTCCCATTTTTTTCCCATTTTTTCCCATTTTTTTCCCATTTTTTCCTGGCTTTTTCCCAGTTTTTCCTGAGTTTTCCTGGTTTTCCCAGCTTTTTCCCATTTTTTCCTGGGTTTTCCTGGCTTTTTCCCATTTTTTACTTGGTTTTCCCAGTTTTTTCCCCATTTTTTCTCAGTTTTTCCTGGTTTTCCTGGATTTTTCCCATTTTTTTCCCCATTTTTTCCTGGTTTTCCCATCTTTTTCCCTGGTTTCTCCCGGTTTCTCCCGCTTTTTCCCATTTTTCCTGGGTTTTCCTGGTTTTCCCATTTTTTCCTGGGTTTTCCTGGTTTCTCCCATTTTATACCCATTTTTCCCAGTTTTTTCCCATTTTTTCCCATTTTTTCCCATTTTTTCCCATTTTTTCCCCTGTTTTTTTCCCATTTTTTTCCCATTTTTTTCCCGTTTTTCCCCATTTTTTCCCATTTTTTTCCCATTTTTTCCGGGAATTCCGAGTGTTCCCGATGTGAATTCCAGGATCCCCGGGGTGTCCCGGGGCCGGGGTGGGTGATGGTGGGGGGTCGGGAATGTTGGGGATGTTGGGAATGTTGGGAATGTTGGGAATGTTGGGAATAATGGGAATATTTTCCGCTTTTTCCCCGTTTTTTCCCCATTTTTTCCCGGGTTTCCCCATTTTTTCCCCATTTTTTCCCGGGTTTCCCCATTTTTTCCCCTTTTTTTCCCGGGTTTTCCTGGTTTTTTTTCCCCATTTTTCCCATTTTTTTCCCATTTTTTCCCATTTTTTTCCCATTTTTTCCCAGTTTTTCCCAGTTTTTCCTGAGTTTTCCTGGTTTTCCCAGCTTTTTCCCTGCTTTTCCTGGTTTCTCCTGGTTTTTCCCATTTTTTCCTGGGTTTTCCCAGTTTTTTCCCCATTTTTTCTCAGTTTTTCCGGGTTTTCCTGTTTTTTTCCCATTTTTTTCCCCATTTTTTCCTGGTTTTCCTATCTTTTTCTCTGCTTTTCCTGGTTTCTCCTGGTTTTTCCCATTTTTTCCTGGGTTTTCCCAGTTTTTTCCCCATTTTTTCTCAGTTTTTCCTGGTTTTCCTGGTTTTTTCCCATTTTTTTCCCCATTTTTTCCTGGTCTTCCCATCTTTTTCCCTGCTTTTCCTGGTTTCTCCCGGTTTTTCCCATTTTTTTCCCATTTTCTCCCATTTTTTTCCCCGGATTTTCACGGGTTTTACCATTTTTACCTGGGTTTTCCTGGTTTTCCCGTTTATTTCCCAGTTTTTCCTGGGTTTTCCCATTTTTTTCTTTCCCCTTTTTTTTTCCCGACTTTCTCTTGGTTTTTCCCATTTTTTTTCCCCCGGGTTTTCCCTTTTTTTCCCCCATTTTTCCCCCATTTTTCCCCTTTTTTTCTCCTTTTTTCCCCCCGTTTTTTTCCTGGTTTTTTTTCCCCTTTTTCCCCCCTTTTTTTCTCCTTTTTTTCCCCTTTTTTTCCCCTTTTTTTCCCCTTTTATTCCGTTTCTTTCCCCTTTTTTCCTTCTTTCTTTTCACATTTTCTCCCATTTTTTTCCCAATTTTTCCCCTTTTTTCCCCATTTTTTTCCCATTTTTTCTCCTTTTTTTCCCCTTTTTTCCCCCTTTTTTCCCAATTTCTCCCTTTTTTCCCCTTTTTTTCCCATTTTTTTCCCATTTCTCCCACTTTTTCCGGGAATTCCGAGTGTTCCCGATGCGAATCCCGGGGTTTTTCGGGGTCGGGGCGGGTGACAGAGGTGACAAAGGGGACGCCGGGGGGTGGCAGATCCCGGCTTTTCCCGGATTTCCCGGATTTCCCGGATTTTCCCGGATTTTCCCGGATTTCCCAGGTGCCCGTGGAGGATCCCATCGTCTCCACGGACGAGGTCATCTTCCCGCTGACCGTGGCGCTGGACAGGCTCCCGCCCGGCACCAGCAAGGCCAAGGTGGGGACACCCCGGGGACACCCTGGGGACACCCCGGGGACATTTGGGGACACCCTGGGGACATTGGGGATACCATGGGGACACCCTGGGGACATTTGGGGACACCCTGGGGACACCCTGGGGACACCCTGGGGACACCCTGGGGACACTTTGGGGACACCCTGGGGACTTTGGGGACACCTTGGGGACACCCTGGGAGGGTTGGGGACACCCTGGGGACATTTGGGGACATTTGGGGACACCCCGGGGACACCCCGAGGACACCCTGGGGACATTTGGGGACACACTGGGGACACATTGGGGACACCCTGGGGACTTTGGGGACACCTTGGGGACATTGGGGACACCCCGGGGACACCCTGGGGACATCGGGAATGGGATGGGAGGGACCTTGGGGACACCTTAGGGGCATTTGGGGACATTGGGGACACCCTGGGGACACCCTGGGGACATTTGGGGACACCCTGGGGACATTGGGGACACCCTGGGGACATTTGGGGACACCCTGGGGACACCCTGGGGACTTTGGGGACACCCTGGGGACATTTGGGGTTTGGGGACACCCTGGGGACACCCTGGGGACATTGGGGACACCCTGGGGACATTTGGGGACACCCTGGGGACACCCTGGGGACTTTGGGGACACCCTGGGGACATTTGGGGTTTGGGGACACCCCGGGGACACCCTGGGGACATTGGGGACACCTTGGGGACACCTTGGGGACACCCTGGGGACATTTGGGGTTTGGGGACACCCTGGGGACACCCCGGGGACACCCTGGGGACACCCTGGGGACATTGGGGACATTGGGAGTGGGATGGGAGGGACCCTGGGGACACCTTGGGGACATTTAGGGACACCCTGGGGACATCTGGGGACACCTTGGGGACATTTGGGAACACCTTGGGGACATCAGGAATGGGATGGGAGGGACCTTGGGGACATTTGGGGACACCTTGGGGACACCTTGGAGATATCAGGAATGGGATGGGAGGGACCTCGGGGACACCCCGGGGACACCCTGGGGACATTTGGGGACATTGGGAATGGGATGGGAGGGACCCTGGGGACACCTTGGGGACATTGGGGACACCTTGGGGACACCCTGGGGGCACCTTGGGGACATCTGGGGACACCCTGGGGACATTTGGGGGATATTGAGGACACCCTGGGGACATTTGGGACTTTGGCAGTGGGATGGGAGGGACCCTGGGGACATTTGGGGACAGGGAGGGGATGGGGAGGGAACATCGGGCATGGCAGGGGAGGAGCTCGGGGCCACCTTGGGCTCCCTTTGGGTCCCTTTGGGGCCACCTTGGGCTCCCTTTGGGGCCACCTTGGGCTCCCTTTGGGGTCCCTTTGGGGCCACCTTTGGGCTCCCTTTGGGGCCCTTTGGGGCCACCTTGGGCTCCCTTTGGGGCCACCTTGGGCTCCCTTTGGGGTCCCTTTGGGGCCACCTTTGGGCTCCCTTTGGGGCCCTTTGGGGCCACCTTGGGCTCCCTTTGGGCTCCCTTTGGAGCCACCTTGGGCTCTCTTTGGGGCCACCTTTGGGTCCCTTTGGGGCCACCTTGGGCTCCCTTTGGGTCCCTTGGGGTCCCTTTGGAGCCACCTTTGGCTCCCTTTGGGTCCCTTTGGGGCCACCTTTGGGCTCCTTTTGGGGCCACCTTGGGATCCCTTTGGGTCCCTTTGGGGCCGTTTGGGGCCACCCTTGGGCTCCCTTTGGGCTCCCTTTGGGGCCACCTTTGGGCTCCCTTTGGGCTCCCTTTGGGGCCACCTTGGGCTCCCTTTGGGTCCCTTTGGGGCCACCTTTGGGCTCCCTTTGGGTCCCTTTGGGGCCACCTTGGGCTCCCTTTGGGGTCCCTTTGGGCTCCCTTTGGGGCCACCTTGGGCTCCCTTTGGGCTCCCTTTGGAGCCACCTTGGGCTCTCTTTGGGGCCACCTTTGGGTCCCTTTGGGGCCACCTTGGGCTCCCTTTGGGTCCCTTGGGGTCCCTTTGGAGCCACCTTGGGCTCCCTTTGGGTCCCTTTGGGGCCACCTTTGGGCTCCTTTTGGGGCCACCTTGGGATCCCTTTGGGTCCCTTTGGGGCCCTTTGAGGCTCTTTGGGGTCCCTTTGGGTCCCTTTGGGGTCCCTTTGGGGCCACCTTGGGCTCCCTTTGGGCTCCCTTTGGGGCCACCTTTGGGTCCCTTTGGCTCCCTTTGGGGCCACCTTGGGCTCCCTTTGGGCTCCCTTTGGGCTCCCTTTGGGGCCACCTTGGGCTCCCTTTGGGTCCCTTTGGGGCCACCTTGGGCTCCCTTTGGGGTCCCTTTGGGGCCACCTTGGGCTCCCTTTGGGGCCAGCGCCCGCGTGTCCCCCGCATGTCCGCAGATCGTGGTGACCGTGTGGCAGCGGGACACGGAGCCGCCGGAGCTGCGCCAGCGGCCGGAGCCGGGGCCGGACGGGCCGGAGGGGCCGGAGCCGGGGCCGGAGCCGGGGCCGGAGGGGGCAGCGCCGGGCACCGGGTACCTGAGGCTGCTGCAGGGCCGCGCCCCCGGCCAGGTGTTCCGGCAGCAGCGCGGCGCCTTCAAGGCACAGGGTGGGGACATCTGCGCGTCACCTCGGTGCCACCCGAGTGTCACCTCCCCCTGGTGCCACCCCCGAGTGTCCCTGAGTGTCACCTCCCCCTGGTGCCACCCCTGAGTGTCCCCTGAGTGTCACCTCCCCCTGGTGCCACCCCTGAGTGTCCCTGAGTGTCCCCTGAGTGTCCCTGAGTGTCACCTCTCCCCTGGTGCCACCCCCGAGTGTCCCTGAGTGTCCCCATGGCGCCTTCAAGGCACAGGGTGGGGACATCTGCGCGTCACCTCGGTGCCACCCGAGTGTCACCTCCCCCTGGTGCCACCCCTGAGTGTCCCCTGAGTGTCCCTGAGTGTCCCTGAGTGTCACCTCCCCCGTGGTGCCACCCCTGAGTGTCCCCTGAGTGTCCCTGAGTGTCCCTGAGTGTCACCTCCCCCTGGTGCCACCCCCGAGTGTCCCTGAGTGTCACCTCTCCCCTGGTGCCACCCCTGAGTGTCCCTGAGTGTCCCCTGAGTGTCCCTGAGTGTCACCTCTCCCCTGGTGCCACCCCTGAGTGTCCCTGAGTGTCCCCTGAGTGTCCCTGAGTGTCCCCATGGCGCCTTCAAGGCACAGGGTGGGGACATCTGCGCGTCACCTCGGTGCCACCCGAGTGTCACCTCCCCCTGGTGCCACCCCCGAGTGTCCCTGAGTGTCACCTCCCCCTGGTGCCACCCCTGAGTGTCCCCTGAGTGTCACCTCCCCCTGGTGCCACCCCTGAGTGTCCCTGAGTGTCCCCTGAGTGTCCCTGAGTGTCACCTCTCCCCTGGTGCCACCCCCGAGTGTCCCTGAGTGTCCCCATGGCGCCTTCAAGGCACAGGGTGGGGACATCTGCGCGTCACCTCGGTGCCACCCGAGTGTCACCTCCCCCTGGTGCCACCCCTGAGTGTCCCCTGAGTGTCCCTGAGTGTCCCTGAGTGTCACCTCCCCCGTGGTGCCACCCCTGAGTGTCCCCATGGCGCCTTCAAGGCACAGGGTGGGGACATCTGCGCGTCACCTCGGTGCCACCCGAGTGTCACCTCCCCCCTGGTGCCACCCCTGAGTGTCCCTGAGTGTCACCTCTCCCCTGGTGCCACCCCCGAGTGTCCCTGAGTGTCCCCTGAGTGTCCCCATGGCACCTTCAAGGCACAGGGTGGGGACATCTGCGCGTCACCTCGGTGCCACCCGAGTGTCACTGAGTGTCACCTCCCCCCTGGTGCCACCCCCGAGTGTCCCTGAGTGTCACCTCCCCCCTGGTGCCACCCCTGAGTGTCCCTGAGTGTCACCTCTCCCCTGGTGCCCCCCCTGAGTGTCCCCGAGTGTCCCTGAGTGTCACCTCTCCCCTGGTGCCACCCCTGAGTGTCCCTGAGTGTCCCCATGGCGCCTTCAAGGCACAGGGTGGGGACACCTGCGCGTCACCTCAGTGCCACCCGAGTGTCCCTGAGTGTCACCTCTCCCCTGGTGCCACCCCTGAGTGTCCCCGAGTGTCACCATGGCGCCTTCAAGGCACAGGGTGGGGACATCTGCGCGTCACCTCGGTGCCACCCGAGTGTCACCTCCCCCCTGGTGCCACCCCTGAGTGTCCCCTGAGTGTCCCCCGAGTGTCCCTGAGTGTCCCCTGAGTGTCCCTGAGTGTCACCTCCCCCCTGGTGCCACCCCTGAGTGTCCCTGAGTGTCCCCAAGTGTCCCCTGGCTGTCCCTGAGTGTCCCCTGGCTGTCCCCAAGTGTCCCCGAGTGTCCCCTGGCTGTCCCCAAGTGTCCCCTGGGTGTCCCCAAGTGTCCCCTGGCTGTCCCCAAGTGTCCCCGAGTGTCCCCTGGCTGTCCCCAAGTGTCCCCTGGGTGTCCCCAAGTGTCCCCTGGCTGTCCCTGAGTGTCCCCTGGCTGTCCCCAAGTGTCCCCGAGTATCCCCTGGCTGTCCCCAAGTGTCCCCTGGGTGTCCCTGAGTGTCCCTGCAGTGTCCCCAAGTGTCCCCTGGCTGTCCCCCAAGTGTCCCCTGAGTGTCCCCCGAGTGCCCCCTCGGTGTCCCCCAGGTGTCCCCTGAGTGTCCCCAAGTGTCCCCTGGCTGTCCCTGAATGTCCCCAAGTGTCCCCTGAGTGTCCCCGAGTGTTCCCTGGGTGTCCCCGGGTGTCCCCAAGTGTCCCCTGGCTGTCCCTGGCTGTCCCCAAGTGTCCCTTGGCTGTCCCTGAGTGTCCCTGCAGTGTCCCTGAGTGTCCCCTGGCTGTCCCCAAGTGTCCCCAAGTGTCCCCTGGCTGTCCCCAGGTGTCCCCCGAGTGTCCCCTGGCTGTCCCTGAGTGTCCCCTGGGTGTCCCCAAGTGTCCCCAAGTGTCCCCTGGCTGTCCCTGCAGTGTCCCCTGGCTGTCCCCGCAGTGTCCCTGAGTGTCCCCAAGTGTCCCCTGGCTGTCCCTGGGTGTCCCCAAGTGTCCCCTGGCTGTCCCCAAGTGTCCCCAAGTGTCCCCTGGCTGTCCCTGGGTGTCCCCAAGTGTCCCCTGGCTGTCCCCAAGTGTCCCCTGGCTGTCCCTGGGTGTCCCCAAGTGTCCCCTGGCTGTCCCCAAGTGTCCCCAAGTGTCCCCTGGCTGTCCCCAAGTGTCCCCTGGCTGTCCCTGGGTGTCCCCAAGTGTCCCCTGGCTGTCCCCAAGTGTCCCCTGGCTGTCCCCGCAGTGTCCACGCTGCTGACGGTGCTGCCACCCCCCCGTGTCCGGTGCCGCCAGGTGACCGTGTCCGGCAAGTACCTGACCGTGCTCAAAGGTGCCACTCTGGGGACACTGGGGACATCTGGGGGGGTTTGGGGACATCTGGGGGGGTTTGGGGACATCAAGGGGGTCTGGGGACATCAGGGGGTTTGGGGACATCAGGGGGTTGGGGACAAAGAGGGGTTGGGGACATCAGGGGGGGTTTGGGGACAAAGAGGGGTTTGGGGACATCAGGGGGGGTTGGGGACATCAGAGGGGGTCTGGGGACATCAGGGGGGTTTGGGGACATCAGGGGGTTGGGGACATCAAGGGGGGGTTTGGGGACAAAGAGGGGTTTGGGGACATCAGGGGGGGTTTGGGGACATCAGGGGGGGTTGGGGACATCAGGGGGGGTTGGGGACATCAGGGGGGTTTGGGGACAAAGAGGGGTTTGGGGACATCAGGGGGGGTTTGGGGACAAAGAGGGGTTTGGGGACATCAGGGGGGGTTGGGGACATCAGGGGGGGTTGGGGACATCAGGGGGGGGTGGGGACATCAAGGGGGGTTGGGGACATCAGGGGGGGTTGGGGACATCCGGGGGGGGTTGGGGACATCAGGGGGGGGTTGGGGACATCAGGGGGGTTGGGGCACAAAGAGGGGTTTGGGGACATCTGGGGGGGTTTGGGGACATCAGGGGGGTTGGGGACATCAGGGGGGGTTTGGGGACATCAGGGGGGTTGGGGACATTGGGGGGGTCTGGGGACATCTGGGGGGTCTGGGGACATTGGGGGGGTTGGGGACAAAGTGGGGGTGGGGGAGGATTTGGGGACAAAGGGAGGGACAGAGGGAGGGGAGGACAAAGAGGACAAAGGGTCACCGCCCCCCCCCAATGTCCCCAAATATTCCCTGATGTCCCCAAATGTCACCGACGTCCCCAAACATCCCCGAATTCCCCCAATGTCCCCAACACCTCCCTGATGTCCCCAAATGTCCCCAATGTCCCCAAAGCTCCCCAATGTCCCCAAATGTCCCCAACACCTCCCTGATGTCCCCAAATGTCCCTAATGTCCCCAAATGTCCCCAATGTCCCCGATGCCCCCAACACCCCCCATGTCCCCAAATGTCCCCAATGTCCCCAATGTCCCCGCTGTCCCCAATGCCCTGGATGTCCCCAAATGTCCCCAATGTCCCCAAATGTCCCCAACACCTCCCTGATGTCCCCAAATGTCCCCAATGCCTCCGCAGTGTCCCCAATGTCCCCAAAGGTCCCCAAATGCCCCTTTTCAACCCAAATGTCCCCAACACCTCCCTGATGTTCCCGATGTCCCCAATGCCCTGGATGTCCCCAAATGTCCCCCATGCCCCTGATGTCCCCAAATGTCCCCAACACCTCCCTGATGTCCCCAACGCCCCCAATGCCCCAAATGTCCCCTGTGATGTCCCCAGCGTCCCCAACACCCCAAACACCCCCAATGTCCCCAAATGTCCCTAAAGCCCCCAATGTCCCCAAATGTCCCCAAATGCCCTTTTTTAACCCAAATGTCCCCAACACCTCCCTGATGTCCCCAACGCCCTGGATGTCCCCAATGTCCCCCGTGATGTCCCCAGCGTCCCCAACACCCCAAACACCTCCCTGATGTCCCCAAATGTCCCCAACACCTCCCTGGTGTCCCCAATGTCCCCAATGTCCCCAAACACCCCCAATGTCCCTGATGTCCCCAATGTCCCCGATGGTGTCCCCAACATCCCCTGATGGTGTCCCCAATGTCCCAAACACCCCAAACGCCCCCAATGTCCCTGATGGTGTCCCCAATGTCCCCAATGTCCCCGATGGTGTCCCCAACGTCCCCTGTGGTGTCCCCAATGTCCCAAACACCCCAAACACCCCCAATGTCCCTGATGTCCCCAAATGTCCCCAACACCTTCCTGGTGTCCCCAGTGTCCCCAACGTCCCCAAACGCCCCCAATGTCCCTGATGGTGTCCCCAACGTCCCCAATGTCCCCTGTGGTGTCCCCAATGTCCGCAAACACCCCCAATGTCCCTGATGGTGTCCCCAATGTCCCCAATGTCCCCTGTGGTGTCCCCAATGTCCCCTGTGGTGTCCCCAGTGCCCCCAATGTCCCCTGTGATGTCCCCAATGTCCCCTGTGGTGTCCCCAGTGCTCAATGGCAGCTCGCAGGAGGAGCTCTCCGTGTGGGACGTGCAGATCCTGCCCCGTGTCCCCAATGTCCCCAATGTCCCCTGTGGTGTCCCCAATGTCCCCTGTGATGTCCCCAATGTCCCCTGTGGTGTCCCCAATGTCCCCAATGTCCCCAATGTCCCCTGTGGTGTCCCCAGTGCTCAATGGCAGCTCGCAGGAGGAGCTCTCCGTGTGGGACGTGCAGATCCTGCCCCATGTCCCTGATGTCCCCAATGTCCCTGATGGTGTCCCCAGTGTCCCCTGTGGTGTCCCCAATGTCCCCAATGTCCCCTGTGGTGTCCCCAATGTCCCCTGTGGTGTCCCCAGTGCTCAACGGCAGCTCGCAGGAGGAGCTCTCCGTGTGGGACGTGCAGATCCTGCCCAATTTCAACGCCAGCTACCTGCCCGTGATGCCCGACGGCTCCGTGCTGCTCGTGGACGATGTCTGGTGAGACACCGGGGACGGGGACAGCGCGGGGACGGGGACAGCACGGGGATGGGGACACGGTGGGGACAGCGCGGGGACAGCGTGGGGATGGGGACAGCACGGGGATGGGGACAGCATGGGGATAGTGCAGGGACAGGGACAGCGTGGGGATGGGGACAGCACGGGGATGGGGACAGCGTGGGGATAGTGCAGGGACAGGGACAGCACGGGGATGGGGACAGCACGGGGATGGGGACAGCACAGGGATGGGGACAGCGTGGGGATAGTGCAGGGACAGGGACAGCGCGGGGATGGGGACAGCACAGGGATGGGGACAGCGTGGGGATGGGGACAGTGTGGGGACAGTGCAGGGACGGGGACAGCGTGGGGATGGGGACAGCGCGGGGACGGCGTGGGGACAGTGTGGGGATGGGGACAGTGTGGGGACGGTGCGGGGACAGCTCAGGGACAGGGACAGCGCAGGGACAGTGCGGGGATGGGGACAGCACGGGGACAGCGCGGGGACAGTGCGGGGACGGGGACAGTGTGGGGATGGGGACAGCGCGGGGACGGGGACAGTGTGGGGACAGTGTGGGGACGGGGACAGTGTGGGGACAGTGCAGGTATGGGGACAGCACGGGGATGGGGACAGCACGGGGATGGGGACAGCACAGGAATGGCGTGGGGACAGTGTGGGGATGGGGACAGTGTGGGGACGGTGCGGGGACAGCTCAGGGACAGGGACAGCGCAGGGACAGTGCGGGGATGGGGACAGCACGGGGACAGCTCAGGGACGGGGACAGCGTGGGGATAGTGCGGGGACGGGGACAGCGCGGGGAAAGTGCGGGGATAGGGACAGTGTGGGGATGGGGACAGCTCAGGGACAGGGACAGCGCAGGGACAGTGCGGGGATGGGGACAGCACGGGGACAGCGTGGGGATAGTGCAGGGACAGGGACAGCGCGGGGATGGGGACAGTGTGGGGACAGTGCGGGGACGGTGCGGGGATGGGGACAGCACGGGGATGGCGTGGGGACAGTGTGGGGATGGGGACAGTGTAGGGACAGTGCGGGGATGGGGATAGCACGGGGACAGTGCAGGGACGGGGACAGCTCAGGGACGGGGACAGCGCGGGGATGGGGACAGCACGGGGACAGTGCGGGGACAGTGCGGGGATGGGGACAGCTCAGGGATGGGGACAGCTCAGGGATGGGGACAGCACAGGGATTGGGACAGTGTGGGGACAGCGCGGGGATGGGGACAGCTCAGGGATGGGGACAGTGTGGGGACAGCGCGGGGATGGGGACAGCACAGGGACGGGGACAGCGCGGGGATGGGGACAGCTCAGGGATGGGGACAGTGTGGGGACAGCACAGGGACAGGGACAGCACAGGGACGGGGACAGCGCGGGGATGGGGACAGCGTGGGGACAGTGCAGGGACAGGGACAGCACAGGGACGGGGACAGCGCAGGGATGGGGACACGGTGGGGACAGGGACAGCTCAGGGACAGCTCGGGGACGGGGACAGGGACATCTCGGGGACAGCTCGGGGACAGGGACGCTGCAGGGAGAGTGCAGGGACAGCGCAGGGACAGGGACAGGATGGGGACAGCGCAGGGACAGGGACACAATGGGGACAGGTTGGGGACATGAACACTGCAGGGACAGCATGGGTACAGCTCAGAGACACAATGGGGACAGCTTCGGAACAGGGACACTGTGGGGACACCGTGGGGACAGCTCAGGGACACCATGGGGACAGGTTGGGGACAGGGACACTGCAGGGACAGCACGGGGACAGTGTGGGGACAGCTCAGGGACAGCTCAGGGACACTGTGGGGACACCACGGGGGCAGCACGGGGACACTGCAGGGACAACTCGGGGACAGCGCCGGGATGGTCACCCACTGGTTATTGGGGACGGTCACGGCCCTTGGGGACACCATGGGGACTTTGGGGACACCATGGGGACCTTGGGGATGGCCTCAGGACCTTGGGGACAACCCTGGGACCTTGGGGACAAGGTGGGGACCTTTGGGGACAATGAGGAGACCTTGGGGATGGCCTGAGGATCTTGGGGACACTGAGGGGACCTTGGGGACCTCGGGGACCTCAGGAGTGGGACGGAACTTTGGGGACAACGTGGGGACAACGTGGGGACCTCGGAGATGGGACCTGTCCCCTGCCTGTCCCCCCTGTCGCCTGGTCACACCCGCTGTCCCCTGGCTGTCCCCATTGTCCCTTGTCTGTCCCCACTGTCCCCTGGTTGTTGTCACTGTCCCCTGGTCACCCCCACTGTCCCTTGTCTGTCCCCACTGTCCCCTGGCTGTCTCCACTGTCCCCTGGTCACCCCCAATGTCCCCTGCCTGTCCCCATTGTCCCGTGTCTGTCCCCACTGTCCCCTGGTCACCCCCACTGTCCCCTGGTCACCCCCAATGTCCCCTGGCCATCCCCACTGTCCCCTGGTCACCCCCAATGTCCCCTGGTCACCCCCACTGTCCCCACTGTCCCCTGGCCATCCCCACTGTCCCCTGGCTGTCCCCACTGTCCCCTGGTCACCCCCACTGTCCCTTGGTCACCCCCACTGTCCCCTGGCTGTCCCCATTGTCCCGTGTCTGTCCCCACTGTCCCCTGGTCACCCCCACTGTCCCCTGTCTGTCCCCACTGTCCCCTGGTCACCCCCAATGTCCCCACTGTCCCCTGGTCACCCCCAATGTCCCCTGGTCACCCCCACTGACCCCACTGTCCCCTGGTCACCCCCACTGTCCCCTGGTCACCCCCAATGTCCCCTGGTCACCCCCACTGACCCCACTGTCCCCTGGTCACCCCCAATGTCCCTTGGTCACCCCCACTGTCCCCTGTCTGTCCCCACTGTCCCCTGGTCACCCCCAATGTCCCTTGGTCATCCCCATTGTCCTCTGGTCACCCCCACTGTCCCCTGGTCACCCCCACTGTCCCCTGGCTGTCCCCATTGTCCCGTGTCTGTCCCCACTGTCCCCTGGCCATCCCCACTGTCCCCTGGCTGTCCCCACTGTCCCCACTGTCCCCTGGTCACCCCCACTGTCCCCTCATCGTCCCCCCTGTCCCCTCCCAGCCACCACTCCGGGGAGGTGCCGGTCGGCGCCTTCTGCCGCGTGCCCGGCGTGGCCTCGGCGTGGCCGTGTCCCCTGAGCGCCCTGGAGGAGCAGAACTTCCTGTTCCAGCTGCAGGCGCCCGAGCGGCCACCGAGGGACACCAAGGAGGTCAGGGGACACCTGGGGACACCTGGGGACACCTGGGGACACCTGGGGACACCTGGGGACAACCATCAAAAGCCATCAGGGACAACCAAGGGGCTTCGTCTCACCTTGGTGGCACCAGAGGCGTCCCCACGTGGGATGTCCTCGGGGTCGGGGACAGCTCTCGGGGGGGTCCCTGGGGGGTTGGGGACACTTGGGGACAACAATTGAGGGCCACCAGGCTCGGCCGAGGGGGACTCGTCCCACCGTGGTGGCACCAGAGCCGTTCCCAAGTCGGGGTTGGGGACGATCCCCGCGGGGTTTGGGGACGCTTGGGGACAACCATGGAGGGCCACCAGCCCCGCCCAAAGCCCCCCGAGATGCCACCAAGCCCCCTTTGGTGGGGATGTGGCCAGGTTTGGTGACAATCCCCCGTTGTCCCCGCGGTCCCTGGTGGCCTCGGTGGCTTTGGGGACGCGGAGGCCACCCCAGGTGACAGCGAGGTGACAGCGGCGTCCCCAAGCAGGGCCTGGAGGTGCCGCTGGTGGCCGTGGTCCGGTGGTCGACGCCGAAGCTGCCGTTCACCAACAGCATCGTCACCCACTACCGGTGAGCGTCACCCGATGTCACCCGATGTCACCCAATGTCACCCAATGTCACCTCAATGTCACCTCGGTGTCACCTGATGTCACCTCGATGTCACCCAATGTCACCCAATGTCACCTCGGTGTCACCTGATGTCACCTTGGTGTCACCCAATGTCACCCAATGCCACCCAATGTCACCTCGGTGTCACCCGATGTCACCTCGGTGTCACCTCGGTGTCACCCAATGCCACCCGATGTCACCCGATGTCACCCGATGTCACCCGATGTCACCTCAATGTCACCTCAATGTCACCTCGATGTCACCTGATGTCACCTTGGTGTCACCCGATGTCACCCAATGTCACCCAATGTCACCTGATGTCACCCGATGTCACCTCGGTGTCACCTGATGTCACCTCGGTGTCACCCAATGTCACCCAATGTCACCCAATGTCACCTCGGTGTCACCCAATGTCACCCGATGTCACCCAATGTCACCTGATGTCACCCAATGTCACCCAATGCCACCCAATGTCACCTCGGTGTCACCCAATGTCACCTCGATGTCACCCAATGTCACCTCAATGTCACCTCGGTGTCACCTGATGTCACCTTGGTGTCACCCAATGTCACCCAATGCCACCCAATGTCACCTCGGTGTCACCCGATGTCACCTCGGTGTCACCTCGGTGTCACCCAATGCCACCCAATGTCACCCGATGTCACCCGATGTCACCCGATGTCACCTCAATGTCACCTCAATGTCACCTCGGTGTCACCTGATGTCACCTCGGTGTCACCTCAGTGTCATCTCGGTGTCACCCAATGCCACCCAATGCCACCCGATGTCACCCGATGTCACCCAATGCCACCCAGTGTCACCCGATGTCACCCGATGTCCCCCAATGTCACCTCAATGTCACCTCAATGTCACCTCGGTGTCACCTGATGTCACCTTGGTGTCACCCAATGTCACCCAATGCCACCCAATGTCACCTCGGTGTCACCCGATGTCACCTCGGTGTCACCTCGGTGTCACCCAATGTCACCTGATGTCACCCAATGTCACCTCGGTGTCACCCAATGTCACCTCGGTGTCACCTGATGTCAGCTTGGTGTCACCCGATGTCACCTCGGTGTCACCCAATGCCACCTGATGTCACCCGATGTCACCCGATGCCACCCAATGTCACCTCGGTGTCACCCGATGTCACCTCGGTGTCACCCAATGTCACCCAATGTCACCCAATGTCACCTCGGTGTCACCTCGGTGTCACCCAATGTCACCTAATGTCACCCAATCTCACCCGATGTCACCTCAGTGTCACCTCGGTGTCACCCGATGTCACCTCGGTGTCACCCAATGCCACCCGATGTCACCTTGGTGTCACCTCGCTGTCACCGCGCTGTCCCCAGCGCTCCCAGAGCCGCCTGTGGTGCCACCACCTCCTTGTGCCCTCCCTGGCCCGGTGTCACCACGTCCCCGGAGCCTCTGGGGTCCTACAGAGGTGTCCCCACGATGCCACCTCAACGTCCCCACGATGCCACCTCAGTGTCCCCACGATGCCACCTCAACGTCCCCACAATGTCCCCACGATGTCCCCAAGACCCCAAAAGCCTCTTGACCATCCAGGGCCGCTCCTGGCCGTGCCACCACCTCCTGTCCCTGTGCCACCGCGTCCCCAGACCCTTGGGGGGGCTCCTCGGGGTGGCCCTGGGGTTGTCCCCACGATGCCACCCCGCTGTCCCTGCTGTCCCCATGATGCCACCCCGCTGTCCCTGCTGTCGTCACGATGCCACCCCCCTGTCCCCACTGTCCCCACGATGCCACCCCCACGATGCCACCCTGCCATCCCTACTGTTCCCACGATGCCACCCCGCTGTCCCCGCTGTCCCTGCTGTCCCCATGATGCCACTCCTCCATCCCCACTGTCCCCACAATGTCCCCGTGCCACCCCCATGATGCCACCCCGCTGTCCCCACTGTCCCCGCTGTCCCCACTGTCCCCACGATGCCACCTCCACGATGCCACCCCGCCGTCCCCACGATGTCCCCCCGCCGTGCCCACGATGCCACCCCACTGTCCCCGCTGTCCCCGCTGTCCCTGCCACCCCCACGATGCCACCCCGCCGTCCCCACTGTCCCCACGATGCCACCCCCACGATGCCACCCTGCCACCCCCACAATGCCACCGCCGTCCCCACAATGTCCCCCCGCCGTCCCCGTGATGCCACTCCACCATGCCCACAATGCCACCCTGCCACCCCCACGATGCCACCCTGCCGTCCCCACGATGCCACCCTGCCATCCCCACGATGCCACCCCGCTGTCCCTGCCACCCCCACGATGCCACCCTGCCACCCCCACGATGCCACCCCGCCGTCCCCACGATGCTATTGTCCCCACGATGTCCCCCCGCCGTCCCCACGATGCCACCCCACCATGCCCACAATGCCACCCTGCCACCCCCACGATGCCACCCTGCCACCCCCACGATGTCCCCCCGCTGTCCCCACGATGCCACCCTGCCACCCCCACGATGCCACTGTCCCCCCGATGCCACCCCGCCGTGCCCGCGATGCCACCCCGCTGTGCCCACGATGCCACTGTCCCCATGATGTCCCCCCGCCGTGCCCACGATGTCCCTCTGCCATCCCCACGATGCCACCCCGCTGTCCCCACTGTCCCCACTGTCCCTGCCACCCCCATAATGCCACTCCTCCGTCCCCATGATGCCACCCCACTGTCCCCACTGTCCCCACGATGCCACCCTGCTGTCCCCGCTTTCCCTGCCACCCCCACGATGCCACCCCATTGTCCCCGCTGTCCCCACGATGCCACCCCACCATCCCCACAATGCCACCCTGCCATCCCCGTGATGCCACCCCGCTGTCCCCACTGTCCCTGCCACCCCCACGATGCCACCCCACCATCCCCGTGATGCCACCCCGCCATCCCCGCTGTCCCCACTGTCCCCACGATGCCACCCCCATGATGTCCCCCCGCCGTGCCCACGATGCCACCCCCACAATGCCACCCTGCCACCCCCACGATGCCACCCCACTGTCCCTGCCGTCCCCACGATGCCACTGTCCCCACGATGTCCCCCCGCCGTGCCCACGATGCCACCCCCACGATGCCACCCCCACGATGCCACTGTCCCCACGATGCCACCCCGCTGTCCCCACTGTCCCCCCGATGCCACCCCGCCGTGCCCGCAGGCTGCCGAGCATCCGGCTGGAGCGGCCGCGCTTCGTGATGACGGCCACCTGCGAGTCGCCCGTGGTGGCCCTGCAGCGCTTCGACGTCACCTACACGCTGCTCAACGAGCTCCAGGACTTCCTGGCCGTGCGGCTCGTCTGGACGCCCGAGGCCACCGCCGGTGCGGCACTGGGGGCACTGGGGGGTACTGGGGGGCACCGGGGACGGTCTGGGGGTGCTGGGGGTACTGGGGGGCACTGGGGACAGTCTGGGGGTGCTGGGAATGCTGGGGGTGCTGGGGGTGCTGGGGGTACTGGGGATACTGGGGACAGTCTGGGGGTGCTGGGGGTACTGGGGATACTGGGGATGCTGGGGGGTACTGGGGACAGTCTGGGGGTGCTGGAGGTGCTGGGGGTGCTGGGGGTACTGGGGGTACTGGGGACAGTCTGGGGGTGCTGGGAATGCTGGGGGTACTGGGGGCGCTGGGGGTGCTGGGGGTGTTGGGGGTGCTGGGAGCGCTGGGGGTGCTGGGGGTATTGGGGGTACTGGGGATACTGGGGACAGTCTGGGGGTACTGGGGGTGCTGGGGGTACTGGGGGTACTGGGGGGCACTGGGGACAGTCTGGGGGTACTGGGAATGCTGGGGGTGCTGGGAGTGCAGGGCGTTCCGGGGATAAGGGAGATACTGGGAGTACTGGGGATGCTGGGGGGTGCTGGGAGCGCTGGGGGTGCTGGGGGTATTGGGGGTACTGGGGGATACTGGTGGTGCTGGGGGTACTGGGGGTGCTGGGGATACTGGGGGTACTGGGGACACTGGGGGTGCTGGGGGTACTGGGGACAGTCTGGGGGTGCTGGGGGTACTGGGGGTACTGGGGGTACTGGGGGGTACTGGGGGTATTGGGGGTGCTGGGGGTACTGGGGACAGTCTGGGGGTGCTGGGGGTACTGGGGACACTGGGGGTGCTGGGGGTACTGGGGGTGCTGGGGGCACTGGGGGTGCTGGGGGTGCTGGGGGTACTGGGGGTGCTGGGGGTGCTGGGGGTATTGGGGGTACTGGGGATACTGGGGACAGTCTGGGGGTACTGGGGGTGCTGGGGGTACTGGGGGTACTGGGGGGCACTGGGGACAGTCTGGGGGTACTGGGAATGCTGGGGGTGCTGGGAGTGCAGGGCGTTCCGGGGATAAGGGAGATACTGGGAGTACTGGGGATGCTGGGGGGTGCTGGGAGCGCTGGGGGGTGCTGGGGGTATTGGGGGTACTGGGGGTGCTGGGGGTACTGGGGGTGCTGGGGGTGCTGGGGGTGCTGGGGGTACTGGGGGTACTGGGGGGCACTGGGGACAGTCTGGGGGTGCTGGGAATGCTGGGGGTGCTGGGGGTGCTGGGGGTACTGGGGGTACTGGGGGTACTGGGGTACTGGGGTGCTGGGGATGCTGGGGGTGCTGGGGGTACTGGGGGTGCTGGGAGTGCAGGGTGTGCCGGGGACAAGGGGGATACTGGGAGTACTGAGGGTACTGGGGGTGCTGGGGGTACTGGGGGTGCTGGGAGTACTGTGGACAGTCTGGTGGTGCTGGGGACCCTGGGGATACTGGGGATGCTGGGGGGTACTGGTGACAGTCTGGGGGTACTGGGGGCACTGGGGACAGTCTGGGGGTACTGGGGGTACTGGGGGTGCTGGAGGGTACTGGTGGGTGCTGGGGGGTGCTGGGGGGTACTGGGGGTACTGGGGGGCACTGGTGACAGTCTGGGGGTGCTGGGGGTGCTGGGGGTACTGGGGGTACTGGGGACACTGGGGGTGCTGGGGGCACTGGGGACGCTGGGGGTGCTGGGGGTACTGGGGGTACTGGGGACACTGGGGGTGCTGGGGGTACTGGGGATGCTGGGGGGTGCTGGGGGCACTGGGGGTGCTGGGGGTACTGGGGGTGCTGGGGGGTACTGGGGGGTACTGGGGGCGCTGGGGGCACTGGGGGTACTGGGGATGCTGGGGGGTACTGGGGGTACTGGGGGGCACTGGGGACAGTCTGGGGGTGCTGGGGGTGCTGGGGGTACTGGGGGCACTGGGGGTACTGGGGGCGCTGGGGGGTACTGGGGGGTACTGGGGGGCACTGGTGACAGTCTGGGGGTGCTGGGGGTGCTGGGGGTACTGGGGGGTACTGGGGGCGCTGGGGGCACTGGGGGTACTGGGGATGCTGGGGGGTACTGGGGGTACTGGGGAGTCCTGGGGGGTACTGGGGGTACTGGGGGGCACTGGTGACAGTCTGGGGGTGCTAGGGGTGCTGGGGGTACTGGGGGGTACTGGGGGTGCTGGGGGCACTGGGAGTGCTGGGGGGTACTGGGGACACTGGGGGCACTGGGGATACTGGGGGGTACTGGGGATACTGAGGCTGCTGGGGACAAAAAAAATCCCCCCCAAAAATCAAAAAAGAAAAAAAAAATCCCCAAAAAAAACCCCAAAAAATCCCAAAAAAATCCCAAAAAAATCCCAAAAAAACCCAAAAAAACCCAAAAAACCCCCAAACCCCCCCAAACCTCCCCGAGCCCCCCCAATGCCCGCTGTGCCCCCTGGCAGGGAAGGCTCGGGGCTCGCTGGACTCGGTCGTTTGCCACACGCCGCTGACCAACCTGGGCTACTCCCGCAAGGGCAGCGCCCGCACCTTCCGCGTGGCATTCCAGGCGCTGCGCGCCGGGCTCTTCGAGGTCAGTGCCACCAGTGCCATCCCAGTACCACCCCAGTGCCACCCCAGTGTGACCAGTGCCACCGTTCCCAGCGTTATCCCATTCCCAGTATGCCCAGTGTGCCCATTCCAGGCGCTGCGGGCCGGGCTCTTCGAGGTCAGTGCCACCCCAGTGCCACCAGTGCCATCCCAGTGCCACCAGTGCCACCCCAGTGTGACCAGTGCCACCCCAGTGCCACCGTTCCCAGCGTTATCCCATTCCCAGTATGCCCAGTGTGCCCATTCCAGGCGCTGCGCGCCGGGCTCTTCGAGGTCAGTGCCACCCCAGTGCCACCAGTGCCACCCCAGTACCACCCCAGTACCACCCCAGTGTGACCAGTGCCACCCCAGTGCCATCCCCGGTGTCCCCAGTGCCACCGTTCCCAGCGTTATCCCATTCCCAGTTTGCCCAGTATGCCCATTCCAGGCGCTGCGCGCCGGGCTCTTCGAGGTCAGTGCCACCCCAGTGCCACCAGTGCCATCCCAGTGCCACCCCAGTGTGACCAGTGCCACCCCAGTGCCACCCCCGGTGTCCCCAGTGCCACCGTTCCCAGCGTTATCCCATTCCCAGTATGCCCAGTATGCCCATTCCAGGCACTGTGCGCTGGGCTCTTCGAGGTCAGTGCCACCCCAGTGTCACCAGTGCCACCAGTGCCACCCCAGTACCATCCCAGTGCCACCCCAGTGTGACCAGTGCCACCCCAGTGCCACCGTTCCCAGCGTTACCCCATTCCCAGTATGCCCAGTGTGCCCATTCCAGGCGCTGCGGGCCGGGCTCTTCGAGGTCAGTGCCACCCCAGTGCCACCCCAGTGCCACCAGTGCCACCCCAGTGCCACCCCAGTGTGACCAGTGCCACCCCAGTGCCATCCCAGTACCATCCCAGTACCATCCCAGTGCCACCCCAGTGTGACCAGTGCCACCCCAGTGCCAACCCCGGTGTCCCCAGTGCCACCGTTCCCAGCGTTATCCCATTCCCAGTATGCCCAGTATGCCCATTCCAGGCGCTGCGCGCCGGGCTCTTCGAGGTCAGTGCCACCCCAGTGCCACCCTAGTGCCACCAGTGCCATCCCAGTGCCACCCCAGTGCCACCCCAGTGCCACCCCAGGTGTCCCCAGTGCCGCCGTTCCCAGCGTTATCCCGTTCCCAGTATGCCCAGTGTGCCCATTCCAGGCGCTGCGCGCCGGGCTCTTCGAGGTCAGTGCCACCCCAGTGCCCCCCCAGTGCCACCCCAGTGCCACCCCAGTGTCACCAGTGCCATCCCAGTACCACCCCAGTGTGACCAGTGCCACCCCAGTGCCACCCCCGGTGTCCCCAGTGCCACCGTTCCCAGCGTTATCCCATTCCCAGTATGCCCAGTATGCCCATTCCAGGCACTGCGGGCCGGGCTCTTCGAGGTCAGTGCCACCCCAGTGCCACCAGTGCCATCCCAGTACCACCCCAGTGCCACCCCAGTGCCACCCCAGTGTGACCAGTGCCACCCCAGTGCCACCGTTCCCAGCGTTATCCCATTCCCAGTATGCCCAGTATGCCCATTCCAGGCGCTGCGGGCCGGGCTCTTCGAGGTCAGTGCCACCCCAGTGCCACCAGTGCCACCCCAGTGCCACCAGTGCCATCCCAGTACCATCCCAGTGCCATCCCAGTGCCACCAGTGCCACCCCAGTGCCACCCCAGTGCCATCCCAGTGCCACCAGTGCCACCCCAGTACCATCCCAGTGCCACCCCAGTGCCACCAGTGCCACCCCAGTGCCACCGTTCCCAGCGTTATCCCGTTCCCAGTATGCCCAGTATGCCCATTCCAGGCACTGCGGGCCGGGCTCTTCGAGGTCAGTGCCACCAGTGCCATCCCAGTGCCACCCCAGTGCCACCCCAGTGCCACCAGTGCCACCCCAGTGCCACCGTTCCCAGCGTTATCCCGTTCCCAGTATGCCCAGTATGCCCATTCCAGGCACTGCGGGCCGGGCTCTTCGAGGTCAGTGCCACCCCAGTGCCATCCCAGTGCCACCCCAGTGCCACCCCAGTGCCACCAGTGCCATCCCAGTGCCACCAGTGCCATCCCAGTGTGACCAGTGCCACCCCAGTGCCACCCCAGTGCCACCAGTGCCATCCCAGTGCCATCCCAGTGCCATCCCAGTGCCACCCCAGTGCCACCCCAGTACCATCCCAGTGCCACCCCAGTGTGACCAGTGCCACCCCAGTGCCATCCCCGGTGTCCCCAGTGCTACCATTCCCAGCGTTATCCCGTTCCCAGTATGCCCAGTATGCCCATTCCAGGCGCTGCGCGCCGGGCTCTTCGAGGTCAGTGCCACCCCAGTGCCACCAGTGCCATCCCAGTACCATCCCAGTGCCACCCCAGTGCCACCCCAGTGCCACCCCAATGTGACCAGTGCCACCCCAGTGCCACCGTTCCCAGCGTTATCCCATTCCCAGTATGCCCAGTGTGCCCATTCCAGGCGCTGCGGGCCGGGCTCTTCGAGGTCAGTGCCACCAGTGCCATCCCAGTGCCACCAGTGCCATCCCAGTACCACCCCAGTGCCACCAGTGCCACCCCAGTGCCACCCCCGGTGTCCCCAGTGCCACCGTTCCCAGCGTTATCCTGTTCCCAGTATGCCCAGTATGCCCATTCCAGGCGCTGTGCGCCGGGCTCTTCGAGGTCAGTGCCACCCCAGTGCCCCCCCAGTACCACCCCAGTGCCACCCCAGTGCCACCAGTGCCATCCCAGTACCACCCCAGTGTGACCAGTGCCACCCCAGTGCCACCCCCGGTGTCCCCAGTGCTACCATTCCCAGCGTTATCCCGTTCCCAGTATGTCCAGTGTGCCCATTCCAGGCGCTGCGCGCCGGGCTCTTCGAGGTCAGTGCCACCCCAGTGCCACCAGTGCCATCCCAGTACCATCCCAGTGACACCCCAGTGCCACCAGTGCCATCCCAGTGTGACCAGTGCCACCCCAGTGCCACCGTTCCCAGCGTTATCCCATTCCCAGTATGCCCAGTATGCCCATTCCAGGCACTGTGCGCCGGGCTCTTCGAGGTCAGTGCCACCCCAGTGCCACCAGTGCCATCCCAGTGTGACCAGTGCCACCCCAGTGCCACCATTCCCAGTGTTATCCCATTCCCAGTATGCCCAGTATGCCCATTCCAGGCGCTGCGGGCCGGGCTCTTCGAGGTCAGTGCCACACCAGTGCCACCCTAGTGCCACCAGTGCCATCCCAGTACCACCCCAGTACCACCCCAGTGCCACCAGTGCCACCCTAGTGCCACCCCAGTGTGACCAGTGCCACCCCAGTGCCACCCTAGTGCCACCAGTGCCACCCCAGTGCCACCAGTGCCACCCCAGTGCCATCCCCGGTGTCCCCAGTGCCACCGTTCCCAGCGTTATCCCGTTCCCAGTATCCCCAGTATGCCCATCCCAGTCCATCCCCAGTCACCTTCCCAGTCCCTCCCAGTATGCCCCCGTTCCTCCCAGTAACTCTCGGTGCTCTCCCAGTTCATCCCAGTGCTCTCCCAGTATCCTGAACTCCATCCCAGTCCCTCCCAGTGCTGCAAAACCCCTTCCCAGTCCCTCCCAGTACATCCCAGTCCCTCCCAGTGTTCCCCGTACCCCAAATACCCTCCAAAACCCCATGCCAGTTCCTCCCAGTTCCTCCCAGTCCCTCCCAGTACCCCAAATACCCCCAAAACCCCATCCCAGTTGCTCCCAGTTGCTCCCAGTCCCTCCCAATCCCCTCCCAGTCCCTCCCAGTGCTCCCAGTACCCCAAATACCCCCCCAAACTCCCCTCCCAGTTGCTCCCAGTCCCTCCCAGTGCCCCCAAACTCCCCTCCCAGTTGCTTCCAGTTGCTCCCAGTTGCTCCCAGCCCCTCCTCAACCCCCTCCCACTCCCTCCCAGCGCCTCCCAGTGCTCCCAGTACCAATCCTGTCCCCTCCCAGTTGTCCCAGCACATGAAGCTGAAGCTCCAGTTCACGGCCAGTGTCACCAGTGCCCCCCCCGAGGCCCGCCCAGTATCCCGCAAGAGCAGTCCCAGTTCCCCGGCCGTGCGCGAACTGGTGGCCGGACTGGGGCGCTCCCAGTCCTTCTCCCACCAGCAGCCGACCCGCAGCCACCTCATGAGGTACTGGGAGCAACTGGGAGGGACTGGGAGGGGATTTGGGGGAACTGGGAGGGACTGGGAGGGGGTTTTGGGGGCACTGGGAGGGACTGGGAGGGGGATTTGGGGGCACTGGGAGGGACTGGGAGGGGGTTTTGGGGGCACTGGGAGGGACTGGGAGGGACTGGGAGGGGATTTGGGGGTACTGGGAGGGACTGGGAGGGACTGGGAGGGGATTTGGGGGCACTGGGAGGGACTGGGAGGGACTGGGAGGGGGTTTTGGGGGCACTGGGAGGGACTGGGAGGGACTGGGAGGGGATTTTGGGGCACTGGGAGGGACTGGGAGGGACTGGGAGGGGATTTGGGGGAACTGGGAGGGACTGGGAGGGACTGGGAGGGGATTTGGGGGTACTGGGAGGGACTGGGAGGGGATTTGGGGGTACTGGGAGGAACTGGGAAGGTGTTGGGGGTACTGGGAGGACAGTGGGGGATACTGGGAGTTGCTGGGACGGGGTTTTGGGGGTACTGGGAGGGACTGGGAGCAACTGGGAGGGACTGGGAGGGGATTTGGGGGTGCTGGGAGGGACTGGGAGGGGATTCGGGGGTACTGGGAGGGATTGGGAAGGACTGGGAAGGTGTTGAAGGTACTGGGAGGGCACTGGGGGATACTGGGAGGGACTGGGAGGGGGATTTGGGGGTACTGGGAGGGACTGGGAAGGACTGGGAAGGTGTTGGGGATACTGGGAGGGCACTGGGGGATACTGGGAGTTACTGGGACGGGGTTTTGGAGGTACTGGGAGGGACTGGGAGAGCACTGGGAGCACTGGGATGTAACAAAGGGACACTGGGGACACCGGGGGTGACACTGGGAGGTGCCAGCACTGCCTCGGGTGACACCGGGGGGGACACTGGGGTGACACTGGGGGTGACACCAGGACACTTTGGGTGACACCGGGACACCGGGGGGGACATCATGGGTGACACTGGGACACCGTGGGGGACACTGGGACATGGTGGGGGACACTGTGGTGACACTGGGACACTGTGGGTGACACCGGGACACCGGGGGGGACACCGTGGGTGACACTGAGGTGACACTATGGGTGACACTGGGACACCGGGGGTGACACTGGGGTGGCACAAGTGGCACTGGGGGTGACACTGGAGTGACACTGGGGTGACACCAGGACACTTTGGGTGACACCGGGACAGGGTGGGGAATACTGGGGTGACACCAGGACACCGTGGGTGACACCATGGGTGACACAGGGACACTGTGGGTGACACAGGTGACACTGAGGTGACACTGAGGTGACACAGGTGACACTGGGTGACACAGGTGACACTGGGGTGACATTGAGGTGATACAGGTGACACTGAGGTGACACTGGGTGACACTGGGTGTCACTGGGTGACACTGGGTGCTGTCCCCAGGTCGGGCAGCGTCATGGAGCGCCGGGCCATCACCCTGGGGTGACACAGGGACACTGGGGGTGACACTGGGTGACACAGGTGACACTGGGGTGACACTGGGTGACACTGGGTGACACTGGGTGGCACTGGGTGACACTGAGGTGACACTGGGTGACACTGGGTGTCGCTGTCCCCAGGTCGGGCAGCGTCATGGAGCGCCGGGCCATCACCCTGGGGTGACACAGGGACACTGGGGGTGACACTGGGGTGACACTGGGTGACACAGGGACACTGTGGGTGACACTGGGTGTCACTGGGTGACACTGGGTGCTGTCCCCAGGTTGGGCAGTGTCATGGAGCGCCGGGCCATCACCCTGGGGTGACACAGGGACACTGTGGGTGACACAGGTGACACTGGGGTGACATTGAGGTGACACAGGTGTCACTGGGTGACACTGGGTGTCACTGTCCCCAGGTCGGGCAGTGTCATGGAGCGCCGGGCCATCACCCTGGGGTGACACAGGGACACTGGGGGTGACACTGGGGTGACACAGGTGACACTGTGGGTGTCACAGGTGATACTGGGTGTCACTGGGTGACACTGGGTGCTGTCCCCAGGTCGGGCAGCGTCATGGAGCGCCGGGCCATCACCCTGGGGTGACACAGGGACACTGTGGGTGACACTGGGTGACACTGGGTGTCACTGTCCCCAGGTCGGGCAGCGTCATGGAGCGCCGGGCCATCACCCTGGGGTGACACAGGGACACTGTGGGTGACACTGGGGTGACACTGGGGTGACACTGAGGTGACACTGGTGACACTGGGTGACACTGGGTGCTGTCCCCAGGTCGGGCAGCGTCATGGAGCGCCGGGCCATCACCCTGGGGTGACACAGGGACACTGTGGGTGACACTGGGGTGACACTGGGGTGACACTGAGGTGACACTGGTGACACTGGGTGACACTGTGGGTGTCACTGTCCCCAGGTCGGGCAGTGTCATGGAGCGCCGGGCCATCACGCCGCCCGTGGGCTCCCCGGTGGGCCGGCCCCTGTACCTGCCGCCGGGTGACAAAGCCGTGCTGGCGCTGGACAAGATCGCCAAGAGGGAGTGCAAGGTGCTGGTGGTGCCACCGGTCAAGTGACACCGCGGGGACGGCACCGGGACGGCACCGGGATGGCACCGGGATGGCACTGGGATGGCACCGGGACGGCACCGGGACGGCACCGGGACGGCACCGGGACAGCGGGGACGGCGCCGGGACAACTCGGGGACATCGTGGGGACATCGTGGGGACAGGGCCACCCCCAGGGTCACCCCCAGAGCCTGGAGGACACTGGGGACACTGGGACAGGGCCACCCTGGTGTCCCCAGAGCCACCCCCAGAGCCTTGGGGACACTGGGACAGGGCCACCCTGGTGTCCCCAAAGCCACCCCGGTGTCCCCAGGGCCACCCCCAGAGCTTTGGGGACACTGGGGACACTGGGACAGGGCCACCCCGGTGTCCCAAGGCCATCCCAGTGTCCCCAAAGCCACCCTGGTGTCCCCAGAGCCACCCCCAGAGCCTTGGGGACACTGGGGACACTGGGACAGGGCCACCCCGGTGTCCCCAAAGCCACCCCTGGGACACTGGGGACACTGGGACAGGGCCACCCCGGTGTCCCCAAAGCCACCCCCAGAGCCTTGGGGACACTGGGGACACTGGGACAGGGCCACCCCAGTGTCCCAAGGCCACCCCAGTGTCCCCAAAGCCACCCCCAGAGCCTTGGGGACACTGGGGACACCCCGGTGTCCCCAAAGCCACCCTGGTGTCCCCAGAGCCACCCCGGTGTCCCCAGAGCCACCCCCAGAGCTCTGGGGACACTGGGGACACTGGGGACACTGGGACAGGGCCACCCTGGTGTCCCCAAAGCCAGGTGACAATTGGGGGGGGGGGGGGGTCCTGCCACTCCCACGTGCCACAGAGGGGACCTTGGGGACACTTTGGGGACGCGGCCTGGAGCCGTGCCCGCCGTGGGGGTCGGGATTTTGGGGACATTTGGGGACATCGGGAAGTGTCCCCGAGCCAAAGGCGGGGGGAGGGGGGGAGGGGCCTGCGGTGCCACCCCCGGGTTGGGGACATTGGGGACATTGGGGACAGGGGTGGCACCTGCGTCCCCTTTATTTATTGCCAATAAAGAGACTTGGATGTCACCTGGTGCCACCTGGGTGTCCCCAAGGGGGTCTGGGTGTCCCCAGGAGGGTCCTGGGTGTCCCCAAGAGGGTGTGGGTGTCACCTGGTGCCACCTGGATGTCACCAGGAGGGTCCTGGGTGTCACCTGGATGTCCCCAGGAGGGTCCTGGGTGTCCCCAAGCGAGTCTGGGTGTCACCTGGGTGTCCCCAGGGTGTCCTGGGTGTCACCTGGATGTCCCCAAGGGGGTCTGGGTGTCCCCAAGAGGGTCTGGGTGTCACCTGGTGTCACCTGGATGTCCCCAAGGGGGTCTGGATGTCCCCAGGAGGGTCTGGATGTCCCCAGGAGGGTCTGGGTGTCACCTGGTGTCACCTGGATGTCACCAGGAGGGTCCTGGGTGTCACCTGGGTGTCCCCAAGGGGGTCTGGATGTCCCCAGGAAGGTCCTGGGTCACCTGGATGTCCCCAGGGCTGTCCTGGGTGTCCCCAAGGGGGTCTGGATGTCACCTGCGTGTCCCCAGGGTGTCCTGGGTGTCACCTGGATGTCCCCAAGGGGGTCTGGGTGTCCCCAGGGTGTCACCTGGATGTCCCCAAGAGGGTCTGGGTGTCACCTGGTGTCACCTGGATGTCCCCAAGGGGGTCTGGATGTCCCCAGGAGGGTCCTGGGTCACCTGGATGTCCCCAGGGGTGTCCTGGGCAAGGGGGTCTGGATGTCACCTGGTCTCACCTGGATGTCCCCAGGAGGGTCCTGGATGTCCCCAAGGGGGTCTGGGTGTCCCCAGGGAGGTCTGGGTGTCACCTGGGGTCACCTGGCTGTCCCCAAGGGGGTCTGGATGTCACCTGGGTGTCCCCAGGGTGTCCTGGGTGTCCCCAGGAGGGTCCCCAAGAGGGTCTGGGTGTCACCTGGTGTCACCTGGATGTCACCAGGAGGGTCCTGGGTGTCCCCAAGGGGGTCTGGATGTCCCCAGGAGGGTCCTGGGTGTCACCTGGTGTCACCTGGATGTCACCAGGAGGGTCCTGGGTGTCCCCAAGGGGGTCTGGGTGTCCCCAGGGAGGTCTGGATGTCACCTGGGTGTCCCCAGGGTGTCCTGGGTGTCACCTGGGTGTCCCCAGGAGGGTCCTGGATGTCCCCAGGGAGGTCTGGGTGTTACCTGGTGCCACCTGGGTGTCCCCAGGGTGTCCTGGGTGTCCCCAAGGGGGTCTGGATGTCACCTGCGTGTCCCCAGGGTGTCCTGGGTGTCACCTGGATGTCCCCAAGGGGGTCTGGGTGTCCCCAGGGTGTCCCCAAGGAGGTCACAGAGCACAAAAGCCACACTCGGACACCGTTTTATTGTCCCCGGGGGGGGGGGGCGGATTTGGGGACACTTTTGGGGACGGGGGGGCGGTGCCGGCTCCTCTGGGGACATTTGGGGACATTTGGGTCACACGGCCACCGGCTCCTGGATGTGGTGGTGGCGCTTGACCACGAAGAGTTTCTGTCCCGAGACGGTGACCAGGAGGGAATGCTCCCCGAACACCACTGGGGACAACGGGGACACTGGGGACGGGGCCACCCCGGAGTCCCCAGGGCCACCCCTGATGTCCCCAGAGCCACCCCTGGGTCCCCAGAGCCACCCCAGAGTCCCCAGGGCCACCCCTGATGTCCCCAGGGCCACCCCAGAGTCCCCAGGGCCACCCCAGGGTCCCCAGGGCCACCCCTGATGTCCCCAGAGCCACCCCGGGGTCCCCAGGGACACCTCCAGGACACTCCCAGGGCCACCCCCGGGTCCCCAGAGCCACCCCGGAGTCCCCAGGGCCACCCCTGATGTCCCCAGAGCCACCCCAGAGTCCCCAGGGCCACCCCAGGGTCCCCAGAGCCACCCCGGGGTCCCCAGGGCCACCCCTGATGTCCCCAGAGCCACCCCAGAGTCCCCAGGGCCACCCCAGGGTCCCCAGAGCCACCCCGGGGTCCCCAGGGCCACCTCCAGGACACCCCCAGGGTCCCCAGAGCCACCGCAGGGCCTCAGAGCCACCCCCAGGGCCACCCCAGGGTCCCCAGGGCCACCTCCAGGACACCCCCAGGGCCACCCCCGGGTCCCCAGAGCCACCCCCAGAGCCCCAGGGACACTTTGGGGACACCCCCAGGGTCCCCAGGGCCACCCCTGATGTCCCCAGAGCCACCCCAGGGGTCCCCAGAGCCACCCCAGAGCCCCAGGGCCACCTCCAGGACACCCAGGGCCACCTCCAGGACACCCCCAGGGTCCCCAGAGCCACCCCAGGGGTCCTCAGGGCCACCCCTGATGTCCCCAGGGCCACCCCGGGGTCCCCAGAGCCACCCCAGAGCCCCAGGGACACCTCCAGGACACCCCCAGGGTCCCCAGAGCCACCGCAGGGCCTCAGAGCCACCCCCAGGGCCACCCCAGGGTCCCCAGGGCCACCTCCAGGACACCCCGGGCCACCTCCAGGACACCCCCAGGGCCACCCCCGGGTCCCCAGAGCCACCCCAGAGCCCCAGGGACACCTCCAGGACACCCAGGGCCACCTCCAGGACACCCCCAGGGTCCCCAGAGCCACCCCAGGGGTCCTCAGGGCCACCCCTGATGTCCCCAGAGCCACCCCGGGGTCCCCAGAGCCACCCCGGGGTCCCCAGGGCCACCTCCAGGACACCCCCAGGGTCCCCAGAGCCACCCCAGGGCCTCAGAGCCACCCCCAGGGCCACCTCCAGGACACCCCGGGCCACCTCCAGGACACCCCCAGGGCCACCCCTGATGTCCCCAGGGCCACCCCCAGAACCCTGAGGACACTTTCTGGGCCACTTGGTGCCCCTTTAGGGCCACCTGCCACCCTTGGGGACCCTTTGGGGACCCTGAGGACAATTTTGGTGCCACTGGGAGGGGTCAGAACCCCTCAAACCCCCCCTGGGGACCCCTTTTGGTGCCCCTTTGGTGCCACCTGATGACGCTGGGGACCCTCGGGGACCCTTTGGGGCCATTTAGGGCCACTTTGGGGCCACTTAGGGCCACTCTGGGGACCCTTGGGGCCACTTAGGGCCACTTTGGGGCCACTTCAGGGACCCTTGGGGCCACTTAGGGCCACTCTGGGGACCCTTGGGGCCATTTAGGGCCACTCTGGGGCCATTTAGGGCCACTTTGCGGCCATTTGGAGCCAATTTGGGCCATTGAGGGCCACTTTGGGGCCATTTGGGACCACTTTGGGGCCATTTAGGGCCACTTTGGGGCCGTTTGGGGCTATTTAGGGCCACTTTGGGGCCATTTGGAGCCAATTTGGGCCATTTAGGGCTATTTCGGGGCCATTTGGGGCCATTTAGGGCCACTTTGGGGCCACTTCGGGGCCATTTGGGGCCAATTTGGGGCCATTTAGGGCCACTTTGGGGCCATCTGGAGCCAATTTGGGCCATTTAGGGCTATTTTGGGGCCACTTGGGACCACTTTGGGGCCATTTGGGGCCATTTAGGGCCACTTTGGGGCCATTTGGAGCCAATTAGGACCAATTTGGGGCCAATTAGGGCCACTTTGGGGCCAATTTGGGCCACTGAGGGCCACTTTGGGGCCATTTGGGACCACTTTGGGGCCATTTGGGACCACTTTGGGGCCATTTAGGGCCATTTTGGGGCCATTTGGAGCCAATTTGGGCCATTTAGGGCTATTTTGGGGCCACTTGGGACCACTTTGGGGCCATTTAGGGCCATTTTGGGGCCAATTTGGGCCACTGAGGGCCACTTTGGGGCCATTTGGGACCACTTTGGGGCCATTTAGGGCCACTTTGGGGCCATTTGGAGCCAATTAGGGCCAATTTGGGGCCAATTAGGGCCACTTTGGGGCCAATTTGGGCCACTGAGGGCCACTTTGGGGCCATTTGGGACCACTTTGGGGCCATTTAGGGCCACTTTGGGGCCATTTGGGACCACTTTGGGGCCATTTAGGGCCATTTTGGGGCCATTTGGAGCCAATTTGGGCCATTTAGGGCTATTTTGGGGCCACTTGGGACCACTTTGGGGCCATTTAGGGCCACTTTGGGGCCATTTAGGGCCACTTTGGGGCCGTTTGGGGCCATTGAGGGCCACTTTGGGGCCATCTGGAGCCAATTTGGGCCATTTAGGGCTATTTTGGGGCCAGTTGGGACCACTTTGGGGCCATTTAGGGCCACTTTGGGGCCAATTTGGGCCACTTTGGGGCCATTTGGGACCAATTTGGGGCCATTTAGGGCCACTTTGGGGCCGTTTGGAGCCAATTTGGGCCATTTGGAGCCAATTAGGGCCACTTTGGGGCCATTGAGGGCCACTTTGGGGCCGTTCGGGGCGCGTCCCTCACCCGAGAGGCGGCGGAACGGGGGCTCGTGGCCGCGGGGCAGCCGCAGCCCCAGGGCCGTGGCCACCAGGCCCTGCAGGACGGTGGCCGTGTGCTCGTCGTTCTCCAGGTCCCCCGAGGACTGCCGAGGGTTGGGGACAAATTTTTTGGGGGGGAAGGGGGGGGGAGGGGTTCAGGAGACCCCAAAAATTTTGGGGGAATTTTTGGACACCCCCCCCCTATAAAAAATTGGGGCGTCCCAGAGAGAAAAGATCCCCAAAAAATCCCCAAAATGCATCAAAATTCCCCCCAAAAAAACCACCTGGGAACCCCCCAAAAATTCCCAAAATTCCTGGGATCCCCCCCAGAATTTTGGGGAATTCCCGGTTGGACACCCCCAAAAAAATTACGGCGTCCCAGAAAGAAAAACACCCCAAAAATGCATCAAAATCACCCCAAAAAACCTCCTGGGAACCCCCCAAAATTCCTGGGATCCCCCTAAAATTTTTGGGAATTCCCAGTTGGACACCCCCAAAAAAATTGGGGCCTCCCAGAAGGGAAAAGATCCCAAAAAAATCCCCAAAATGCAGCAAAATCCCCCAAAAAACCCACCTGGGAACCCCTAAAAAAGGACTTGGGAACCCCCAAAATTCCCAAAATTCCTGGGATTTCCCCCTAAAATCTTTCGGGAATTCCCACCTGGACATTTCCCCCCCCCAAAAAAAAAATTTGGGATCCCCTAAAAGGAAATAAAAACCCAAAAAATCCCCCCAAAAAACACCCGGGAGCCCCCCAATTTTGGGACCCCCCCACCCAAATTTTCCTTCCCCCTCTCCTCAATTTTTTGGGACCCCTCCCCCCAATTTTGGGCCCCCCCCCTCCCCATTTTTTGGGACCCCTCCCCCCAATTTTTGGGATCCTCCCCCCATTTTGGACCCCCCCAATTTTTTTGGGTCCCTCCCCCAATTTTTTGGGCCCCTCCCTTCCCCCCCATTTTTGGGGACCCCTCCCCAAATTTGAGACCCCCCCACTCCCAATTTTTGGGACCCCTCCCCCCTCATTTTGGGCCTCCCCTCCCCCAATTTTTTTGGGCCCCTCCCCCCATTTTTTGGGCCCCCATTTTTTATGGAACCCCCCCAATTCTGAACCCCAAATTTTTGGCCCCCCCTCCCCATTTTTGGGCCCCCCCCCTCACCTCCATTTTTGGGGACCCCTCCCCCCATTTTTGGGCCTCCCCTCCTCCCAATTTTTGTGGCCCCTCCCCCAATTTTTTGGGACCCCCCCCCAATTTTGGACCCCCCCTTTTTGGGGACCCTTCCCCCCCAATTTTTTTTGGGACCCCTCCCCACATTTTGGCCCCCCCCAATTTTGGCCCCTCCATTTTTGGGGACCCCTCCCCCCCATTTTTGGGCCTCCCCTCCTCCCAAATTTTGGGGACCCCTCCCCCAATTTTTGGCCCCCCCTCCCCCATTTTTGGGGACCCCTCCCCCTCCATTTTTTGGGCCCCTCCTCCCCCCGATTTTTGGGACCCCTCCCCAATTTCTGCCCCCCCCCATTTTTGGGCCCCCCCCCCCCCTCACCCACCGCCAGCACGGCGCCGTCGCTGATCACGAGGTACCCGGCCTGGGCCGGGACCCGCTCCAGCCCCTGCGTCAGCGCCGACGTCTGGAGACCAGTATAAACCAGTATAAACCAGTACAAACCAGTACACACCAGTACACACCAGTACAAACCAGTACAAACCAGTATAAACCAGTACAAACCAGTACGGGCCAGTACCACTCCAGCAAGCACCGGGGACGCCCCACTGACATCCCCCCAGTCCCTCCCAGTGCCTCCCAGTAACCACCAGTAACACCCAGCGCCGCCCCAGTATCGCCCCAGCCCCGCGCCCAAGCGCCCCCCCAGTGCCTCCCAGTCCCTCCCAGTCCCTCCCAGTGCTCCCCAGTCCCTCCCAGTGCCTCCCAGTGCTCCCAGTTCCCCCTCCCAGTCGCTCCCAGTCGCTCCCAGCTCCCCCTCCCCGTTCTCACCATGGCGACGCCCCCACTTCCCCTCCGCGCCTCTCACTTCCGGTCACGTGACCCCCGCCCCGCCGCCCTCCCATTGGCTGCCGCCGCCCGTTTCACGACAGCGCCTCGCCCGCCGCGTCTCCCTAATGGCGCCGCGCTTTACGGCGGCGTGGCGGCGTGCCGCCTCCCGACATGGCGGCGTGGCTCTCACGACAGCGCGGCGAGAGCGCGCGCGCGCTTTACGGCAGTGTGGCGGAAGCCGCGTTCGCCCCGCCTCTTCCGCTGTAAAGGAGGGCGGGGCCGGAGCTGTCAATCAAAGCCGTTTATTGCCCCGCCCCTTTAGGGGGTGGGGGAGGGGAGGGGGGGGACATTGGGGGGTCCCAGGGGTCAAGGAGGGGTCAAGGAGGGGTCCATGGGGTCAGTGGGGTCCATGGGGGGGTCAAGGAGGGGTCCATGGGGTCAGTGGGGTCCCTGAAGGTCCTGGGGGTCCATGGGGTGGTCAAGGTAGTCCCAAGGGTCAAGAGGGGATCAAGGAGGGGTCCATGGGGTCAGTGGGGTCCATGGGGTGGTCAAGGGGGTCCCAGGGGTCCACGGGGTGGTCAGTGGGCTCCACGGGGGCCTCAGGGGGCTCAGGGTGGTCCTGGGGCCCTGTGGGGTGGTCAGTGGGGTCCATGGGGTGGTCAAGGGGCTCAGGGTGGTCCTGGGGCTCCACAGGGTGGTCAAGGGGCTCCATGGGATGGTCAGGGCGGTCCCGGGGGTTCCAGGGCTCCATGGGGTGGTCAGTGGGCTCAGGGTGGTCCTGGGGCTCCATGGGGTGGTCAGGGAGGTTCACGGGGTGGTCAGGGGGCTCAGGGGGTCCCAGGGGTCCACGGGGTGGTCAAGGGGCTCCATGGGGTGGTCAGGGGGCTCCACAGGGTGGTCAGTGGGGTCCACGGGGTGGTCAAGGGACTCCACGGGGTGCTCAGGGGGTCCCGGGGGTCCTGGGGCTCCATGGGGTGGTCAGGGGAGTCTGCAGGGTGGTCAAGGGGCTCAGGGGGTCCCAGGGGTCCATGGGGTGGTCAAGGGGCTCCATGGGGTGGTCAAGCGGCTCAGGGGGTCCCAGGGGTCCACGGGGTGGTCAGTGGGCTCCACGGGGGCCTCAGGGGGCTCAGGGTGGTCCTGGGGCCCCGTGGGGTGGTCAGTGGGGTCCATGGGGTGGTCAAGGGGCTCAGGGTGGTCCTGGGGCTCCACGGGGTGGTCAAGGGGCTCCATGGGGTGGTCAGGGCGGTCCCGGGGGTTCCAGGGCTCCATGGGGTGGTCAGTGGGCTCAGGGTGGTCCTGGGGCTCCATGGGGTGGTCAGTGGGGTCCACCGGGTGGTCAGGGGGCTCAGGGGGTCCCAGGGGTCCACGGGGTGGTCAGGGGGCTCAGGGTGGTCCTGGGGCTCCATGGGGTGGTCAGGGAGGTTCACGGGGTGGTCAAGGGGCTCCATGGGGTGCTCAGGGGGTCCCGGGGGTCCTGGGGCTCCACGGGGTGGTCAGGGGAGTCTGCAGGGTGGTCAAGGGGCTCAGGGGGTCCCAGGGGTCCATGGGGTGGTCAAGGGGGCTCCACGGGGTGGTCATTGGGGGCTCAGGGTGGTCCTGGGGCTCCACGGGGTGGTCATTGGGGTCTACCGGGTGGTCAGGGGGTTCAGGGTGGTCCTGGAGCTCCATGGGGTGGTCAGGGAGGTCCACGGGGTGGTCAAGCGGCTCAGGGGGTCCCAGGGGTCCACGGGGTGGTCAGGGGGCTCCATGGGGTGGTCAGGGAGGTCCACGGGGTGGTCAAGGGGCTCCACGGGGTGCTCAGGGGGTCCCGGGGGTCCTGGGGCTCCATGGGGTGGTCAGGGAGGTCCACGGGGTGGTCAAGCGGCTCAGGGGGTCCCAGGGGTCCACTGGGTGGTCAGGGGGCTCCATGGGGTGGTCAGTGGGGTCCATGGGGTGGTCAGTGGGCTCAGGGTGGTCCTGGGGCTCCATGGGGTGCTCAGTGGGGTCTGTGAAGCTCCTGGGGCTCCACGGGGTGCTCAGGGGGGGCTCCGTGGGGGTCCCGCTGGCCTCAGGCGGTGCCGAGGTGGCCACGGGGGCTCACGAGCAGCAGTAGAGCTCGACGTCGTTGAGGCCGGTGTCGTCGCCGCCGCGCTGGGGCGGCTCCAGGCGGGTGCGGAGGCCGCAGACGCCGGCGCCGGGCGGGCACGGGAGGCTCCAGTTGCCCCAGGTGCCCTGGGGGCCGCCGCGGCCCTCCAGCAGCGAGCCCCCCGAGCAGATGGCGGCCATGGCGTTGGCGGCCGTGTCGTCCCAGAGCCCCCGCGGGGCTTCCACGCGCAGCCGGAAGGCCACCAAGCGCTGGCCGGACGGGCACGACTCCGGGCGGCTCCAGGAGCCGCGGCTGCGGGAGGGGGAGGAGGGGAGGGAGGTCAGTGAGCCCGGGCTTGGGGTGGCCGGGGAGGGGTTGTGGTGGCCATGGAGGGGTCAAAGTGGCCATGGAGGGGTCATGGTGGCCATGGAAGGGTTGAGGGGGCCATGGAGGGGTTGTGGTGGCTGTGGAAGGGTTGAGGAGGCCATGGAGGGGTTGTGGTGGTCATTGAGGGGTTGTGGTGGCCGTGGAAGGGTCAAGGTGGCCATGGAGGGGTTGTGGTGGCCATGGAAGGGGTCATGGTGGTCATGGAGGGGTTGTGGTGGCCATGGAGGGGTCATGGTGGCCATGGAGGAAGGTCAAGGTGGTCATGGAGGGGTTGAGGCGGTCATGGAGGGGTCAAAGTGGCCAGGGAGGGGTTGAGGTGGCCGTGGAGGGGTTGTGGTGGACATGAAGGGGTTGAGGTGGCCATGGAGGGGTTGTAGTAGCCATAGTTGGGTCATGGTGGCAATGGAGGGGTTGTGGTGGTCATTGAGAGGTTGTGGTGGCCGTGGAAGGGTCAAGGTGGCCATGGAGGGGTTGTGGTGGCTGTGGAAGGGTTGAGGTGGCCGTGGAGGGGTCATGGTGGCCATGGCAGGTTCATGGTGGCCATGGAGGGGTTGTGGTGGCCATGGAGGGGTCATGGTGGCCATGGAGGGGTTGTGGTGGCCACGGAGGGATCAAGGTGGCCGTGGAAGGGTTATGGTGGTCATGGAGGGGTTGTGGTGGTCATGGAGGGGTTGAGGTGGTCATGGAGGGGTTGTGGTGGCCGTGGAGGGGTTGTGGTAGCCATGGAGGGGTTGAGGTGGTCATGGAGGGGTTGAGGTGGTCATGGAGGGGTCAAAGTGGCCATGGAGGGGTCATGGTGGCCATGGAGGAAGGTCAAGGTGGTCATGGAGGAGTTGTGGTGGCCGTGGAAGGGTCAAGGTGGCCATGGAGGGGTTGTGGTGGCTGTGGAAGGGTCAAGGTGGCCATGGAAGGGTCATGGTGGTCATGGAGGGGTTGAGGTGGCCGTGGAAGGGTCAAGGTGACCATGGAGGGGTTGTGGTGGCCATGGAAGGGTTGAGGTGGTCATGGAGGGGTTGAGGTGGCCATGGAGGGGTTGAGGTGGCCATGGAGGGGTTGTGGTGGCTGTGGAAGTTTCATGGTGGCCATGGAAGGGTCAAGGTGGCCATGGAGGGGTTTTGGTGGCTGTGGAGGGGTCATGGTGGCCATGGTTGGATTTTGATGGCCATGGAAGGGTTTTGATGGCAATGGTTGGGTTTTGGTAGCCGTGGTTGGGTTTTGGTGGCCATGGAAGGGTTTTGATGGCCATTTTTGGGTCAGGGTGGCTGTGGTTGAGTTATGGTGGCCATGGAAGGTTTGTGGTGGCTGTGGCTGGGTTTTGATGGCCATTTTTGGGCCAGGGTGGCCATGGAAGGTTTGTGGTGGCCGTGGTTGGGTTTTGGTGGCCATGGAAGGGTTTTGATGGCCATAGTTGGGTTTTGGTGGCCGTGGTTGGGTTTTGGTGGCCATGGAAGGGTTGTGGTGGCCATGGCTGGGTTTTGATGGCCATTTTTGGGTCATGGTGGCCGTGGTTGGGTTTTGGTGGCCACGGTTGGGTTTTGGTGGCTGTGGTTGGGTTTTGGTGGCCATGGAAGGGTTGTGGTGGCCACGGTTGGGTTTTGATGGCCATTTTTGGGTCATGGTGGCCGTGGTTGGGTTTGGGTGGCCACGGTTAGGTTTTGGTGGCTGTGGTTGGGTCATGGTGGCCATGGTTGGGTTTTGGTGGCCGTGGCTGGGTTTTGATGGCCATTTTTGGGTCATGGTGGCCGTGGTTGGGTTTTGGTGGCCACGGTTGGGTTTTGGTGGCCACGGTTGGGTTTTGATGGCCATTTTTGGGTCATGGTGGCCGTGGTTGGGTTTTGGTGGCCACGGTTGGGTTTTGGTGGCTGTGGTTGGGTTTTGGTGGCCATGGAAGGGTTGTGGTGGCCACGGTTGGGTTTTGATGGCCATTTTTGGGTCATGGTGGCCGTGGTTGGGTTTTGGTGGCCACGGTTGGGTTTTGGTGGCCGTGGTTGGGTTTTGATGGCCATTTTTGGGTCATGGTGGCCGTGGTTGGGTTTTGGTGGCCATGGTTGGGTTTTGGTGGCCATGGAAGGGTTGTGGTGGCCGTGGCTGGGTTTTGATGGCCATTTTTGGGTCATGGTGGCCGTGGTTGGGTTTTGGTGGCCACGGTTGGGTTTTGGTGGCTGTGGTTGGGTCATGGTGGCCATGGTTGGGTTTTGGTGGCCGTGGCTGGGTTTTGATGGCCATTTTTGGGTCATGGTGGCCGTGGTTGTGTTTTGGTGGCCACGGAAGGGTTTTGGTGGCCACGGTTGGGGTTTCCCCACCCTCTGCCCCCCCCAGTGGTCACTCACGGCCCCTCGCTGGACGTGGCCTGTCCTGCGTGGCCACAGAGCAGCCGGACCCCGTTCAGCCCCGTGTCGTCCCCGAAAAAGCCCTTGTGGGGCTCCACCTGGAAACCCCAAAATGTCACCCCCGTGTCCCCAAATTCCCAAATTCCTGCCCTCCCCCGTGTCCCCAAATTCCCAAATTCCTGCCCCCCCGTCCCCAAATTCCCAAATTCCTGCCCCCCGTGTCCCCAAATTCCCAAATTCCTGCCCCCCCGTGCCCCCAAATTCCCAAATTCCTGCCCCCCGTGTCCCCAAATTCCTGCCCCCCCCGTGTCCCCAAATTCCCAAATTCCTGCCCCCCCGTGTCCCCAAATTCCTGCCCCCCCCGTGTCCCCAAATTCCCAAATTCCTGCCCCCCCCGTGCCCCCAAATTCCCAAATTCCTGCCCCCCATGTCCCCAAATTCCCAAATTCCTGCCCCCCCCGTGCCCCCAAATTCCCAAATTCCTGCCCCCCATGTCCCCAAATTCCCAAATTCCTGCCCCCCCCGTGTCCCCAAATTCCCAAATTCCTGCCCCCCATGTCCCCAAATTCCCAAATTCCTGCCCTCCCCCGTGTCCCCAAATTCCCAAATTCCTGCCCCTCCCGTGTCCCCAAATTCCCAAATTCCTGCCCCCCCGTGCCCCCAAATTCCCAAATTCCTGCCCCCCGTGTCCCCAAATTCCTGCCCCTCCCGTGTCCCCAAATTCCCAAATTCCTGCCCCCCATGTCCCCAAATTCCCAAATTCCTGCCCCCCCCGTGTCCCCAAATTCCCAAATTCCTGCCCCCCGTGTCCCCAAATTCCCAAATTCCTGCCCCCCCCCGTGTCCCCAAATTCCCAAATTCCTGCCCCCCCCCGTGTCCCAAACCTCCCCATCGCCCTTGTCCCCCCAGATCCTCCTGTCCCCCCTTTGTCCCCCCCGTGTCCCCCCTCTGTCCCTCTGTCCCCCCATGTCCCTCTGTCCCTCCGTGTCCCTCTGTCCCTCTGTCCCCCCTCTGTCCCCTCTGTCCCTCTGTCCCCCCCCGTGTCCCTCTGTCCCCCCCCGTCCCTCTGTCCCCCCGTGTCCCTCTGTCCCCCCCGTGTCCCTCTGTCCCCCCGTGTCCCTCTGTCCCTCTGTCCCCCCCGTGTCCCTCTGTCCCTCTGTCCCCCTCTGTCCCCTCTGTCCCCTCTGTCCCTCTGTCCCTCTGTCCCCACCTTGAGCTGGAAGCCGCTGGCGAAGTCTTTCCCGGGGCAGAACTCGGGGTCCCCCCAGTGTCCCCAGTGTCCCCCCCTCTGTCCCCTCTGTCCCCCCCGTGTCCCCTCTGTCCCCTCTGTCCCCCCCTCTGTCCCTCTGTACCCTCTGTCCCCCCTCTGTCCCCCCGTGTCCCTCTGTCCCCCCCGTGTCCCTCTGTCCCCCCCCGTGTCCCTCTGTCCCCCCCGTGTCCCTCTGTCCCTCTGTCCCTCTGTCCCCACCTTGAGCTGGAAGCCGCTGGCGAAGTCTTTCCCGGGGCAGAACTCGGGGTCCCCCCAGTGTCCCCAGTGTCCCCTCTGTCCCTCTGTCCCTCCTCTGTCCCTCTGTCCCCCCCGTGTCCCTCTGTCCCTCTGTCCCCCCCGTGTCCCTCTGTCCCCCCCGTGTCCCTCTGTCCCCCCCCGTGTCCCTCTGTCCCTCTGTCCCCCTCTGTCCCTCTGTCCCCCCCGTGTCCCTCTGTCCCTCTGTCCCCTCTGTCCCTCTGTCCCCACCTTGAGCTGGAAGCCGCTGGCGAAGCCTTTCCCGGGGCAGAACTCGGGGTCCCCCCAGTGTCCCCAGTGTCCCCCCCGTGTCCCTCTGTCCCCTCTGTCCCTCTGTCCCCCCGTGTCCCTCTGTCCCCCCCCGTGTCCCTCTGTCCCTCTGTCCCCTCTGCCCCTCTGTCCCCCCCGTGTCCCTCTGTCCCTCTGTCCCCCCCGTGTCCCTCTGTCCCCCCGTGTCCCTCTGTCCCTCTGTCCCCCCGTGTCCCTCTGTCCCTCTGTCCCCCCGTGTCCCTCTGTCCCTCTGTCCCTCTGTCCCCCCCCGTGTCCCTCTGTCCCTCTGTCCCTCTGTCCCTCTGTCCCTCTGTCCCCACCTTGAGCTGGAAGCCGCTGGCGAAGTCTTTCCCGGGGCAGAACTCGGGGTCCCCCCAGTGTCCCCAGTGTCCCCCGTTCTCCACCGACAGCGTCGCCGTGGGGGCGTCCGTGTCCCAGCCCCGCGCCGGGGGGGCCACCGAGGCCACCAGGGCCACCAGGGCCACCGGGGCCACCCAGGGCAGCGGGGACAGAGCCATGGCTGGGCCCCCCCCCGGCGGCACCGCGGGCTTTATAACCCCCCCCCTCCCCCCCCGGGGACAGTGACCGGCCGGCCACCCCCGAGGGGGAACTGGGAGGGACTGGGAGGGACTGGGAGGGACTGGGAGAGACTGGGAGAGACTGGGAGATGTTGGGGGGGGTTCGGGGGGGACTGGGAGGGGATTTGGGGGGAACTGGGAGAGACTGGGAGGGACTGGGAGAGACTGGGAGATGTTGGGGAGGGACTGGGAGGGACTGGGAGGGGATTTGGGGGGGCTGGGAGAGACTGGGAGGGGATTTGGGGATACTGGGAGGGGACTGGGAGAGGTTGGGAGATGTTGGGGGGGGGTTTGGGGGGGACTGGGAGGCACTGGGAGAGACTGGGAGATTTTCGGGGGGGACTGGGAGGGGATTTGGGGGGACTGGGAGGCACTGGGAGGGGATTTGGGGATACTGGGAGGGGACTGGGAGAGGTTGGGAGATGTTGGCGGGGGTTCGGGGGGGGACTGGGAGAGACTGGGAGAGACTGGGAGATGTTCGGGGGGGATTTAGGGGGGACTGGGAGGCACTGGGAGGGGATTTCGGGGGGACTGGGAGAGACTGGGAGGGGATTTGGGGGGACTGGGAGGCACTGGGAGGGGATTTGGGGATACTGGGAGGGGACTGGGAGAGGTTGGGAGATGTTGGAGGGGGTTTGGGGGGGACTGGGAGGCACTGGGAGATGTTCGGGGGGATTTAGGGGGGACTGGGAGGCACTGGGAAGGAATTTGGGGGAACTGGGAGAGACTGGGAGATGTTCGGGGGGGACTGGGAGGCACTGGGAGGGGATTTGGGGGGGATTGGGAGAGACTGGGAGGGGATTTGGGGGGACTGGGAGGCACTGGGAGGGGATTTGGGGATACTGGGAGGGGACTGGGAGAGGTTGGGAGATGTTGGAGGGGGTTTGGGGGGGACTGGGAGGCACTGGGAAGGAATTTGGGGGAACTGGGAGAGACTGGGAGATGTTCAGGGGGATTTAGGGGGGACTGGGAGGCACTGGGAGGGGATTTGGGGATACTGGGAGAGACTGGGAGATGTTCGGGGGGCGGTTGGGGGGGACTGGGAGGCACTGGGAGGGGATTTGGGGGAACTGGGAGGGGATTTGGAGGGACTGGGAGAGACTGGGAGATGTTGGGGGGGGTTTGGGGGGGACTGGGAGGGGACTGGAAGTGAACTGGGAGGGGATTGAGGGGAATAGGAGGGACTGGGAAGCACTGGGAGGGGATTTGAGGGGCACTGGGATGCACTGGGAGGGCACTGGGAGGGCACTGGGGGGGCACTGGGAGCACTGGGATGAACTGGGAGGCACTGGGAGCACTAGGAGGCACTGGGGGGGGCACTGGGAGGGTACTGGGATGAACTGGGAGCACTGGGGAGCACTAGGAGGCACTGGGAGGGCACTGGGATGAACTGGGAGTGCTGGGCGGACACTGGGAGGGCACTGGGAAGCACTGGGGGGGCACTGGGAGCACTGGGGAGGCACTGGGGGGGCACTGGGAAGCACTGGGAGGGCACTGGGGGGGCACTGGGAAGCACTGGGGGGGCACTGGGAGCACTGGGGAGGCACTGGGGGGGCACTGGGAAGCACTGGGAGGGCACTGGGGGGGCACTGGGAAGCACTGGGGAGGCACTGGGATGAACTGGGAGCACTGGGGGGGGGCACTGGGATGAACTGGGATGAACTGGGATGAACTGGGAGCACTGGGGGGGGGGCACTGGGATGAACTGGGATGAACTGGGATGAACTGGGCGGGTGCCCCGCGGGAGGGGAACGACCCAGGGGACACCGGGGGGGGGGGGGGGGGAGGGGCGGGGGGTGGCCCTGTCCCCCCCGTGACGTCACCGCCACCGCCCCCCCCCTCCCATTGGCTGCCCCACCCCCCACAGGTGGCACTGGGGTGACTGGGACGAACTGGGACAGGCACTGGAGCCACTGGGATGAACTGGGGGGATACTGGGATGAACTGGGAGGGCGCTGGGGGGATACTGGTGGTTACTGGGATGAACTGGGAGGGCACTGGGGGGACACTGGTGGTTACTGGGATGAACTGGGAGGGCGCCGGGGGGATACTGGTGGTTACTGGGATGAACTGGGAGGGCGCTGGGGGGATACTGGTGGTTACTGGGATGAACTGGAGAGCACTGGGGGGACACTGGTGGTTACTGGGATGAACTGGGAGGGCGCTGGGGGGATACTGGTGGTTACTGGGATGAACTGGGGGGGCACTGGGGGGATACTGGTGGTTACTGGGATGAACTGGGGGGGCGCTGGGGGGATACTGGTGGTTACTGGGATGAACTGGGGGGCACTGGGGGGACACTGGTGGTTACTGGGATGAACTGGGAGGGCGCTGGGGGGATACTGGTGGTTACTGGGATGAACTGGAGGGCACCGGAGGGACACTGGTGGTTACTGGGATGAACTGGGGACCCTCCCCTGCTGTTGTCCTCGCACGTGACGCAGAACTGGGACGAACTGGGACGAACTGGGACGAACTGGGACGAACTGGTGTGAACTGGGAGTTTATTGAGCTCCTCACAGCCCCGGGGGGGGACCCCAGGGGGACAATTTGGGGACACTTTGGGGTCCCCCAGCCCCCCTCATCACCCCCAGGACCCCCTGGGGACAATTTGGGGTCCCCCAGCTCCCTCTTGTCACCCCCAGGACCCCCTGGGGACCCCTTGGGGACCCCTCACTGACCCCTTGTCACCCCCAGGACCCTCTGGGGACACTTTGGGGACAATTTGGGGTCTCTCAGCCCCCCCTGGTCACCCCCAGGACCCCCTGGGGACAATTTGGGGACACTTTGGGGTCCCCCAACCCCCCTCATCACCCCCAGGACCCCTTGGGGACCCCTCACTGACCCCTTGTCACCCCCAGGACCCTCTGGGGACAATTTGGTGACACTTTGGGGTCCCCCAGCCCCCCCTCATCACCCCCAGGACCCTCTGGGGACAATTTGGGGACACTTTGGGGTCCCCCAGCCCCCCCTCATCACCCCCAGGACCCCTTGGGGACAATTTGGTGACACTTTGGGGTCCCCCAGCCCCCCCTCATCACCCCCAGGACCCCTTGGGGACCCCTTGGGGACCCTTTGAGGGCAATTTGGGGACACTTTGGGGTCTCTCAGCCCCCCTTGCCACCCCCAGGACCCCTTGGGGACCCCTTGGGGACCCCTCACTGACCCCTTGTCACCCCCAGGACCCTCTGGGGACACTTTGGGGACAATTTGGGGTCCCCCAGCCCCCCCTGGTCACCCCCAGGACCCTCTGGGGACACTTTGGGGACAATTTGGGGTCCCCCAGCCCCCCTCATCACCCCGAGGACCCCCTGGGGACAATTTGGTGACACTTTGGGGATCCCCAGCCCCCCTTATCACCCCCAGGACCCCTTGGGGACCCCTCACTGACCCCTTGTTGCCCCCAGGCTCCTTTGAGGACAATTTGGGGACACTTTGGGGTCTCCCAGCCCCCCCTTGTCACCCCCAGGACCCCTTGGGGACCCCTCGGTGACCCCTCAGGGACCCCTTGGTGACCCTTTGAGGACAATTTGGGGACAATTTGGGGACTCCCAGCCCCCCTCATTACCCCCAGGACCCCCTGGAGACAATTTGGGGACACTTTGGGGTCCCCCAGCTCCCTCTTGTCACCCCCAGGACCCCCTGGGGACCCCTTGGGGACCCCTCACTGACCCCTTGTCACCCCCAGGACCCCCTGGGGACAATTTGGGGACACTTTGGGGTCTCCCAGCCCCCCTTATCACCCCCAGGACCCTCTGGGGACAATTTGGGGACACTTTGGGGACCCCCAGCCCCCCTTGCCACCCCCAGGACCCCTTGGGGACCCCTTGGGGACCCCTCACTGACCCCTTGTCACCCCCAGGACCCTCTGGGGACACTTTGGGGACAATTTGGGGTCCCCCAGCCCCTCCTTATCACTCCCAGGACCCCCTGGGGACAATTTGGGGTCCCCCAGCCCCTCCTTGTCACCCCCAGGACCCCCTGGGGACAATTTGGGGACTCCCAGCCCCCCTTGCCACCCCCAGGACCCCTTGGGGACCCCTTGGGGACCCCTCACTGACCCCTTGTCACCCCCAGGACCCTCTGGGGACACTTTGGGGACACTTTGGGGTCCCCCAGCCCCCCTCACCACCCCCAGGACCCCTTGGGGACCCCTCGGTGACCCCTCAGGGACCCCTTGGTGACCCTTTGAGGACAATTTGGGGACAATTTGGGGACTCCCAGCCCCCCTTGTCACCCCCAGGACTCCCTGGGGACAATTTGGGGACACTTTGGGGACCCCCAGCCCCCCTTGCCACCCCCAGGACCCCTTGGGGACCCCTCACTGACCCCTTGTCACCCCCAGGACCCCAGGGGGACAATTTGGGGACACTTTGGGGACCCCCAGCCCCCCCGGTCACCCCCAGGACTCCCTGGGGACACTTTGGGGACCCCCAGCCCCCCCGGTCACCCCCAGGACTCCCTGGGGACACTTTGGGGTCTCCCAGCCCCCCTTGTCACCCCCAGGACCCCTTGGGGACCCCTTGCTGACCCCTTGTTGCCCCCAGGCCCCTTTGAGGACAATTTGGGGACACTTTGGGGTCTCTCAGCCCCCCTTGCCACCCCCAGGACCCCTTGGGGACCCCTCGGTGACCCCTCAGGGACCCCTTGGTGACCCTTTGAGGACAATTTGGGGACAATTTGGGGACTCCCAGCCCCCCTCATCACCCCCAGGACCCCCTGGGGACAATTTGGTGACACTTTGGGGATCCCCAGCCCCCCTTATCACCCCCAGGACCCCTTGGGGACCCCTCACTGACCCCTTGTCACCCCCAGGACCCCCTGGGGACAATTTGGGGACACTTTGGGGTCTCCCAGCCCCCCTTATCACCCCCAGGACCCTCTGGGGACAATTTGGGGTCCCCCAGCCCCTCCTTGTCACCCCCAGGACCCCCTGGGGACAATTTGGGGACACTTTGGGGACCCCCAGCCCCCCTTGCCACCCCCAGGACCCCTTGGGGACCCCTTGGGGACCCCTCACTGACCCCTTGTCACCCCCAGGACCCTCTGGGGACACTTTGGGGACACTTTGGGGTCTCCCAGCCCACCTCATCACCCCCAGGACCCCCTGGGGACAATTTGGGGACCCCCAGTCCCCCTTGTCACCCCCAGGACCCCTCGGTGACCCCTCACTGACCCCTTACTGACCCCTTGTCACCCCCAGGACCCCCTGGGGACAATTTGGGGACACTTTGGGGTCCCCCAGCCCCCCTTATCACCCCCAGCACCCCTCGGTGACCCCTCACTGACCCCTCACTGACCCCTCACTGACCCTCTGCTCCCCCGGCCGCCACTGCCCGGCCACTGCCCGGTCACTGCCCGGTCACTGCCCGGTCACTGCCCGCCCTGTGGCTCCTGTGTGCCACCCACGGGGGTCCCGTTGGCTTTACCGAAGGTGCCAGCGGTGGCCCCCGCCGGCCCTTGGGGACTGTCCCCAGCCTCCGCCTTGACCACGGCCGCCACCGGGGACGCGCCGCTGCCGCCGCCGCCTCCGCCGCCGGTGGCCACCGTGGCGGTGGCGCTTGGGGACAACTGCGGGGCCGGGGGGGTGGCACCGGGGGCAGCGGGGGCGGTGGCAGCACCAGCGGCGCCTTTGGCGTCACCCGCGGCGGGCAGGGACACCACGATGTATTTCTGCACCGCCGCGCTGGCCACGCCGCCGCCGGCACCGGACACGCCGCCGGCGCCGCCGGCGCTGGGCACGGCGGGAGCCGACACCAGTTTGACCAGTGGCTGCACGCTGGGGACAGTGGTGGTGACCGGGGAGGTGGCCGTGGGCGCGGGGGACGTGCTCAGGGTGATCACCTGGGGGGGGACAAAGGGGGGGCACCTCGTGGGTGGCCCTGGTGTGTCCTGTCCCCCACCCTCCCCCACCTTCCAGCGTGTCCTCCATGTCCCCATTGTCCCCCCCTTGTCCCCTCCGTGTCCCCTGTGCCCCCTTTGTTGTCCCCCCGGTGTCCCCCCCACCGCGTCCCCTCCTTGTCCCTCCCCGTGTCCCTTCCCCTGTCCCTCCCCATGTGTCCCAATGTCCCTGTGTCCCCATATCCACCTGTCCCCCTGTCCCTGGTGTCCCCCTGTCCCCCGTCCCCATATCCCCCTGCCCCCGTGTCCCCATATTCCCATGTTCCCATATCCCCCTGCCCTGTGTCCCCCCGTCCCCCCGTCCCTGTGTCCTCAATGTCCCCATATCCCCGTCCCCGATGTCCCCCTGTCCCCATGTCCCTGATGTCCCCATATCCCCCTGTCCCCATATCCCCATCCCTGTGTCCCCCTGTCCCCATGTCTCCCTGTATCTGATGTCCCCCTGTCCCCATGTCCCCATATCCCCCTGTCCCCATGTCCCCCTGTATCTGATGTCCCCCTGTCCCCATATTCCCATCACTGTGTCCCCCTGTCCCCATGTCCCTCTGTATCTGATGTCCCCCTGTCCCCATATCCCCCTGTCCCCATGTCCCCCTGTATCTGATGTCCCCCTGTCCCCGATGTCCCCCCGTCCCCCTGTCCCCAATGTCCCCATATCCCCCTGTCCCCGATGTCCCCGTCCCCGATATCCCCGATGTCCCCATATCCCCCTGTCCCCGATCTCCCCGTCCCCCTGTCCCTGATGTCCCCCTGTCCCCGATGGTCCCCTGAGTCCCCCCGATGTCCCCCTGTCCCCGGTGGTCCCCCGAGTCCCCACGATGTCCCCCTGTCCCCGATATCCCCGATGTCCCCACGTCCCCCTGTCCCCGATGTCCCCATATCCCCCTGTCCCTGATATCCCCCTGTCCCCGCTGGTCCCCCGAGTCCCCCCGATGTCCCCCTGTCCCCGATGTCCCCCTGTCCCCATGTCCCCCCCGTCCCCCGTCCCCCCGTACCTGCTGGCCGGCGCTGCTGGCCGAGGACATGACGATGAACTTGGGGGGTGGCGGCGAGGGCTGGGTGGGGGTCCCGGGGCGGCCGGGGGCCAGCGTGGGCACGGGCACGGGCACGGGCACGGGCAGGGCGATGGCGCTGGGGACCTTGATGATGCTGGGGGGGCGCGGGGGCCCCCCCGGGGCCTGCGGGGCCTGGGACAGCGTCAGCGTCGGGCGCGGCTGCGGGGACAGCGGGGACACGGTCAGGGACACTGGGGACACGGTCAGGGACATTGGGGACACAAGGATATTGGGGACAGTCAGGGACATTGGGGACACGGGGACATTGGGGACACAGGGACATTGGGGACATTGGGGACACAGTCAGGGACATTGGGGACACAGGGACATTGGGGACACAGGGACATTGGGGACATTGGGGACACAGTCAGGGACATTGGGGACACAGAGACATTGGGGACACAGGGATATTGGGGACAGTCAGGGACATTGGGGACACAGTCAGGGACACTGGGGACACAGGGACATTGGGGACACAGTCAGGGACATTAGGGGCAGTCAGGGACATTGGGGACACAGGGACATTGGGGACATTGGGGACACAGTCAGGGATATTGGGGACACAGGGATATTGGGGACAGTCAGGGACATTGGGGACAGCGGGGGACAGTCAGGGACATTGGGGACACAGGGACATTGGGGACATTGGGGACACAGTCAGGGACATTGGGGACACAGGGATATTGGGGACAGTCAAGGACATTGGGGACACAGTCAGGGACATTAGGGACACAGGGACATTGGGGACATTGGGGACACAGGCAGGGACATTGGGGACACAGAGACATTGGGGACACAAGGATATTGGGGACAGTCAGGGACATTGGGGACACAGTCAGGGACATTGGGGACACAGGGACATTGGGGACACAGTCAGGGACATTGGGGACACGGGGACATTGGGGACACAGGGACATTGGGGACATTGGGGACACAGTCAGGGACATTGGGGACACAGGGACATTGGGAACACAGGGACATTGGGGACATTGGGGACACAGTCAGGGACATTGGGGACACAGAGACATTGGGGACACAGGGATATTGGGGACAGTCAGGGACATTGGGGACACAGTCAGGGACATTAGGGGCAGTCAGGGACATTGGGGACACAGGGACATTGGGGACATTGGGGACACAGTCAGGGATATTGGGGACACAGGGATATTGGGGACAGTCAGGGACATTGGGGACAGCGGGGGACAGTCAGGGACATTGGGGACAGTCAGGGATATTGGGACACAAGGATATTGGGGACACAGTCAGGGACAGCGGGGACACAGTCAGGGACACTGGGGACATTGGGGACACAGTCAGGGACACAGGTGACAGGGACACGGGGGACAGTCAGGGACATTGGGGACAGTCGGGGACATTGGGGACACAGTCAGGGACATTGGGGACACTGGGGACACAGTCGGCCGTGGGAAGACATCAGTCCCAGGGGGACACGGGGGACACAGGTCCCAGAGAGGTGACCCCTGCGTGGACCGGGACCCTCCAGGGTGGCCACGTGTCCCCCAGGTGTCCCCCAGGTGTCCCCCAGGTGTCCCCACAACCCCTCGTCCCCAGGTGTCCCCAAGCCCACCCAGGTGAGGGCCCAGTGACCCCCCCGGGCTGGCACCGGGTGGCTGCAGACCCCCCTTCCCCTGTCCCCCTCCCACAACGTCCCCGATGTCCCCAGTGTCACCTGGGTGATGGTCAGCGGGGTCCTGGCCACCTGCTGGGCCTGCAGGGCCACCTGTGCCCCCCATGTCCCAGATGTCCCCAATCCCCCCGATGTCCCCCAGTGTCCCCAGTGTCACCTGGCTGATGGTCAGTGGGGTCCTGGCCACCTGCTGGGCCTGCAGGGCCACCTGTGTCCCCCATGTCCCAGTGTCCCCAGTCCCCCCGATGTCCCCCAGTGTCCCCAGTGTCACCTGGGTGATGGTCAGCGGGGTCCTGGTCACCTGCTGGGCCTGCAGGGCCACCTGTGTCCCCCATGTCCCCAATCCCCCAATCCTCCCAGTATCCCCAGTGTCCCCCAGTGTCCCCAGTGTCACCTGGGTGATGGTCAGCGGGGTCCTGGTCATCTGCAGGGCCTGCAGGGCCGCCTGTACCCCCCCATGTCCCAGATGTCCCCAATCCCCCAGATGTCCCCAATCCCCCCATTCCCCCCAATCCCCCCGATGTCCCCAATCCCCCCATTCCCCCCAATTCCCCCGGTGTCCCCAATGTCCCCCAGTGTCCCCAGTGTCACCTGGGTGATGGTCAGCAGGGTCCTGGCCACCTGCTGGCCCTGCAGGGCCACCTGTACGTCCCCCATGTCCCAGTGTCCCCAATTCCCTCGATGTCCCCAATCCCCCCATTCCCCCCAATCCCCCTGATGTCCCCATTCCCCCCAATCCCCCCGGTGTCCCCGATGTCCCCCAGTGTCCCCAGTGTCACCTGGGTGATGGTCAGCGTGGTCCTGTTGACCTGCTGGGCCTGCAGGGCCGCCTGCGCCCGCGCCTTGACCACGTGGGAGCAGAGGAGCCCCCCCAGGTAGCCAAAGTCGCCCCGGTAGGACTCGGGGCTGTCGGGGGGGGGACGCGCCTTGGCCAGCACGGGGGCACAGTGCTTCTGTGGGGACATTGGGGACATCAGAGTGACATTGGGGACATCATGGGGACATTGGGGACATCAGAGTGACAATTGGGGACATCATTGGGGACATTGGGGACAGCCCCAGCACGGGGGCACAGTGCTTCTGTGGGGACATTGGGGACATCATTGGGGACATTGGGGACATTGGGGACATCATTGGGGACACTGGGGACATCATTGGGACATTGGGGACATTGGGGACAGCCCCAGCACAGGGGCACAGAGCTTCTGTGGGGACATTGGGGACATTGGGGACATCATGGGGACACCAGAGTGACATTGGGGACATCATTGGGGACATTGGAGACATTAGAGTGACATTGGGGACATCATTGGGGACATTGGGGACATCATGGGGACATCATGGGGACAGCCCCAGCATGGGGGCACAGTGCTTCTGTGGGGACATTGGGGACATCATTGGGGACATTGGGGACATTGGGGACATCATTGGGGACATTGGGGACATCATTGGGACATTGGGGACATTGGGGACAGCCCCAGCACAGGGGCACAGAGCTTCTGTGGGGACATTGGGGACATTGGGGACATCATGGGGACATCAGAGTGACATTGGGGACATCATTGGGGACATTGGAGACATTAGAGTGACATTGGGGACATCATTGGGGACATTGGGGACATCATGGGGACATCATGGGGACAGCCCCAGCATGGGGGCACAGTGCTTCTGTGGGGACATTGGGGACATCATTGGGGACATTGGGGACATTGGGGACATCATTGGGGACATTGGGGACATCATTGGGACATTGGGGACATTGGGGACAGCCCCAGCACAGGGGCACAGAGCTTCTGTGGGGACATTGGGAACAGCATTGGGGACATTGGGGACATCATGGGGACATTGGGGACATCATTGGGGACATTGGGGACAGCCCCAGCACGGGGGCACAGAGCTTCTGTGGGGACATTGGGGACATTAGAGTGACATTGGGGACATCATGGGGACATTGGGGACATCATGGGGACATTGGAGACATCATGGGAACATTGGGGACAGCATAGGGACATCATGGGGACATTGGGGACAGCCCCAGCACGGGGGCACAGAGCTTCTGTGGGGACATCGGGGACATCATTGGGGACATCATAGGGACATTGGGGACATCATGGGGACATTGGGGACAGCCCCAGCACGGGGGCACAGAGCTTCTGTGGGGACATTGGGGACATCATTGGGGACATTGGGGACATTGGGGACATCATTGGGACATTGGGGACATTGGGGACAGCCCCAGCACAGGGGCACAGTGCTTCTGTGGGGACATCGGGGACACCATTGGGGACATCAGAGTGACACTGGGGACATCACTGGGGACATTGGGGACATCATGGGGACATTGGGGACATCAGAGTGACATTGGGGACAGCATTGGGGACATTGGGGACAGCCCCAGCACGGGGGCACAGTGCTTCTGTGGGGACATTGGGGACATCATTGGGGACATTGGGGACATTGGGGACATCATTGGGGACACTGGGGACAGCCCCAGCACAGGGGCACAGAGCTTCTGTGGGGACATCGGGGACACCATTGGGGACATCAGAGTGACACTGGGGACATCACTGGGGACATTGGGGACATCATGGGGACATTGGGAACATCATTGGGGACATTGGGGACAGCCCCAGCACGAGGGCACAGAGCTTCTGTGGGGACATTGGGGACATTGGGGACATCAGAGTGACATTGGGGACATCATTGGGGACATTGGGGACATCATGGGGACATTGGGGACAGCCCCAGCACAGGGGCACAGAGCTTCTGTGGGGACATTGGGGACATCATTGGGGACATTGGGGACATTGGGGACATCATTGGGGACATTGGGGACATCATGGGGACATTGGGGACATCATGGGGACATCATGGGGACAGCCCCAGCACGAGGGCACAGAGCTTCTGTGGGGACATTGGGGACATTGGGGACATCAGAGTGACATTGGGGACATCATTGGGGACATTGGGGACATTGGGGACAGCCCCAGCACAGGGGCACAGAGCTTCTGTGGGGACATCGGGGACACCACTGGGGACATCAGAGTGACACTGGGGACATCATTGGGGACATTGGGGACATCATGGGGACATCGGGGACAGCCCCAGCACGAGGGCACAGAGCTTCTGTGGGGACATTGGGGACATTGGGGACATCAGAGTGACATTGGGGACATCATTGGGGACATTGGGGACATCATGGGGACATCGGGGACAGCCCCAGCACAGGGGCACAGAGCTTCTGTGGGGACATTGGGGACATCATTGGGGACATTGGGAGGACTGGGGACACGTCTTGTCTCTGAGTGTCCCCAAGGTGTCCCCAATTTGGCCCCAAGTGTCCCTGAGGTGCCCCCAAGGTGTCCCCAGGATCCCCAAGGTGTCCCCAGGGTGTCCCCGAGGTGTCCCCAGGGTGTCCCCAGGATCCCCAAGGTGTCCCCAGGATGTCCCCAGGGTGTCCCCATGTCCCCAGGGTGTCCCTGGGGTATCCCCAGGGTGTCCCTGAGGTGTCCCCAGGGTGTCCCCATACCCCCAAGGTACCCCCAAGGTGTCCCCAAGGTGTCCCATGGTGTCCCCAGGGTGTCCCCAAGGTGCCCCCGGGGTGTCCCCAGGATCCCCAAGGTGTCCCCAAGGTGTCCCCAGGGTGTCCCCATACCCCCAAGGTGTCCCCAAGGTGTCCCCAAGGTGTCCCATGGTGTCCCCAAGGTGTCCCTGGGGTGTCCCCATGATGTCCCCAGGATCCCCAGAGTGTCCCCAGGGTGTCCCCAAAGTCCCCAGGGTGTCCCCATACCCCCAAGGTGTCCCCAAGGTGTCCCAGGGTGTCCCTGGGGTGTCCCCAGGGTGTCCCCAAGGTGCCCCCGGGGTCTCCCCAGGATCCCCAGGGTGTCCCTGGGGTGTCCCTGGGGTGTCCCCGGGGTGTCTCCAGGGTGTCCCCATGTCCCCAGGGTGTCCCCAGGGTGTCCCCAGAGTGTCCCCAGGATGTCCCCAGGATCCCCAAGGTGTCCCCAGGGTGTCCCCAGAGTGTCCCCAGGGTGTCCCCAGGATCCCCAAGGTGTCCCCAGGGTGTCCCAAGGTGTCCCCAGAGTGTCCCTGGGGTGTCCCTGGGGTGTCCCTGGGGTGTCCCCGGGGTGTCTCCAGGGTGTCCCCATGTCCCCAAGGTGTCCCCATGGTGTCCCTGGGGTGTCCCCGGGGTGTCCCCGGGGTGTCCCCATGTCCCCAAGGTGTCCCCATGGTGTCCCTGGGGTGTCCCCGGGGTGCCCCCGGGGTGTCCCCCCTCACCCACCAGCAGCAGGGTCTGCACGTGGTCAGCCCCGATGCGGTCGATGTTGCTGACCACCGGCCCTTCCAGAATGTTCCGCACCCGCTCGCCCTCGGCCGGGAGCCGCGGCAGGATCAGGGTCTTGATCACCTGCGGACAGAGGGGACATCTGGGGACATCTGGGGGCATTTGGGGACATTGGGGACATTTGGGACATTGGGGACATTTGGGGACATTGGGGACATTTGGGGACAGTGGGAGACTTTGGGGACATTTGGGGATGTTTGGGGGCGTTGGGGACATTGTAGGGGACGGGGGACATTGGGGACATTTGGGGGTGTTGGGGACATTGGGGACATTTGGGACATTTGGGGACAGTGGGAGACTTTGGGGACATTTGGGGATGTTTGGGGAGATTTGGGACATTTGGGGACATTGGGGGCGTTGGGGACATTGTAGGGGATGGGGGACATCGGGGACATTTGGGGGTGTTGGGGACATTTGGGGGCATTGGGGGTTGGGGACATTGAGGACATTGTAGGGGACGGGGGACATTGGGGACATTTGGGGGCGTTGGGGACATTGGGGACATTTGGGGACATTGGGGACATTTGGGGGCATTGGGGACATTGGGGACATTGGGGACATCTGGGGACTTCGGGGACATTTGAGGGTGTTGGGGACATTGGGGACATTTCGGGACATTGGGGACATTTGGGGACAGTGGGAGACTTTGGGGACATTTGGGGATGTTTGGGGAGATTTGGGACATTTGGGGACATTGGGGACATTTGGGGACATTTGGGGACAGTGGGAGACTTCGGGGACATTTGGGGATGTTTGGGGGCGTTTGGGACATTGTAGGGGATGGGGGACATCAGGGACATTTGGGGGTGTTGGGGACTTCAGGGACATTTGGTGGAGTTGGGGACATTTGGGGGCATTGGGGACTTCAGGGACATTTGGGGGAATTGGGGACATGTGGGGGAGTTGGGGACATTTGGGGACATTTTGGGGCTTTGGGGACAGTGGGAGACTTTGGGGAGATTTGGGGATGTTTGGGGGACACAAGGGTGACCCACAGAGACATGGGGGTGACACAGAGGGTGACACTGGTGTCACTGGGGTGTCACTGGTGTCCCTGGGGTGCCCCTCGGGTGTCACAGGTGCCACTCAGGGTGTCACTGGGGGTGTCACTGGTGTCACTGGGGTGTCACAGGTGCCACTCAGGGTGTCACTGGGGTGTCACTGGTGTCATTCAGGGTGTCCCTGGTGTCACTGGGGTGTCACTGGGGGGTCACTGGTGTCCCTGGGGTGTCACTGGGGTGTCACTGGTGCCACTGGGGTGTCACTGGGGTGCCCCTGAGGTGTCACGGGTGTCACTCAGGGTGTCACTGGGGTGTCACTGGTGTCACTGGGGTGTCACTGGGGTGCCACTGAAGTGTCAGTGGTGCCCCTGGGGTGCCCCTGGGGTGTCCCTGGGGTGTCCCTGGGGTGCCCCTGGGGTGTCCCTGGGGTGTCCCTGGGGTGCCCCTGGGGTGGCACGGGTGTCACTCAGGGTGTCACTGGGGTGTCCCTGGGGTGTCACTGGGGTGTCACAGGTGCCACTCAGGGTGTCACTGGAGTGTCACTGGGGTGTCACTGGTGTCACTGGGGTGTCACTGGGGTGTCCCTGGGGTGTCCCTGGGGTGCCCCTGGGGTGTCCCTGGGGTGTCACAGGTGCCACTCAGGGTGTCACTGGGGTGCCCCTGGGGGTGTCACTGGGGGGGTCACTGGTGCCACTCAGGGTGTCACTGGTGTCCCTGGGGTGTCCCTGGGGTGCCCCTGGGGTGGCACGGGTGTCACTCAGGGTGTTACTGGGGTGTCACTGGGGTGTCCCTGGGGTGTCACTGGGGTGTCACTGGGGTGTCCCTGGGGTGTCACTGGTGTCCCTAGGGTGTCACTGGTGTCCCTGGGGTGTCACTGGTGTCACTGGTGTCACTGGGGTGTCACTGGTGTCACTGGGGGTGTCACTGGGGGGTCACTGGTGCCACTCAGGGTGTCACTGGTGTCACTGGGGTGTCCCTGGGGTGTCACTGAGGTGTCAGTGGTGTCCCTGGGGTGTCCCTGGGGTGTCCCTGGGGTGTCCCTGGGGTGTCCCTGGTGTGCCCCTGGGGTGGCACGGGTGTCACTCAGGGTGTCACTGGGGTGTCACTGGGGTGTCCCTGGGGTGTCACTGGTGTCACTGGTGTCCCTAGGGTGTCACTGGTGCCACTGGGGTGTCACTGGTGTCACTGGGGGTGTCACTGGGGGGTCACTGGTGCCACTCAGGGTGTCACTGGTGTCACTGGGGTGTCACTGGTGTCACTGGGGTGACCCTGGGGTGTCACTGAGGTGTCAGTGGTGTCCCTGGGGTGTCCCTGGGGTGCCCCTGGGGTGTCCCTGGGGTGCCCCTGGGGTGTCACTGGTGCCACTCAGGGTGTCACTGGTGTCACTGGGGTGTCACTGGGGTGTCACAGGTGCCCCTGGGGTGTCACTGGGGTGTCACTGGGGTGTCCCTGGGGTGCCCCTGGGGTGGCACGGGTGTCACTCAGGGTGTCACTGGGGTGTCCCTGGGGTGTCCCTGGGGTGGCACAGGTGTCATTCAGGGTGTCACTGGTATCCCTGGGGGTGTCACTCAGGGTGTCCCTGGGGTGTCCCTGGGGTGCCCCTGGGGTGGCACGGGTGCCACTCACGTCGTGGCCCAGCTCGGCCAGCCCCGCGATGGAGCCGTAGCGCGTCGTCCAGGGGGTCTTGTCGTCCACCCAGCTCTGGTTGGGGGCAAAACGATGACAAATTCCTGACCCCAAAGCCCAGATCCCAAACCCCAAATTCCTCATCCCTGACCCCAAATCCAAAATCCCAGATCCCAAACCCCAAATTCCCCATTCCTGACCCCAAAATCCAGAATCACAGACCCCAAATTCCCCATTCCTGACCCCAAAGCCCAGATCCCAAACCCCAAATTCCTCATCCCTGACCCCAAACCCAGAATCCCAGATCCCAAAACCCAAATTCCCCATTCCTGACCCCAAACCCAGAATCCCAGATCCCAAACCCCAAATTCCCCATTCCTGACCCCAAACCCAGAATCCCAGATCCCAAACCCCAAATTCCCCATTCCTGACCCCAAATCCTAAAATCCCAGATTCTAAATCCTGAATACCTCGTTCCTGACTCCAGATCCCAAATCCCAGATCGCACACCCTGTATCTCATTCCCAGTCCCATCCCCAACCCCAAATCCCCATTTCTGACCCCAAATCCTCCATTTCTGACCCCAAATCCCCATTTCTGACCCCAATCCCCATTTCTGAGCCCAAATCCCATCCCTGACCCCAAATCCCACCTTGGTGAAGGTTTTGGTGATGCGGGACTGGATGTTGGTGGTGGTGCTGCTGAAGTTCTTGTCACAAACCCCTCACCCCAAATCCCATTTCCGACCCCAAATCCCCCATTTCCGACCCCAAATCCCCATCCCCAACCCCAAATCCCCATTTCTGACCCCAAATCCCCATTTCCGACCCCAAATCCCGTCCCTGACCCCAAATCCCACCTTGGTGAAGGTTTTGGTGATGCGGGACTGGATGTTGTTGGTGGTGGTGCTGAAGTTCTTGCACACCTGGGCCCGTCCCGATCCCACACCCCACACCCCAAATCCTCCATTTCTGACCCCAAACCCCAAATCCCCCATTTCTGACCCCAAATCCCCGTTTCTGACCCCAAATCCCACCTTGGTGAAGGTTTTGGTGATGCGGGACTGGATGTTGTTGGTGGTGGTGCTGAAGTTCTTGCACACCTGGGCCCATCCTGATCCCACACCCCTCACCCCAAATCCCATTTCTGACCCCAAATCCCCATTTCTGACCCCAAATCCCCCATTTCTGACCCCAAATCCCCGTTTCTGACCCCAAATCCCACCTTGGTGAAGGTTTTGGTGATGCGGGACTGGATGTTGGTGGTGGTGCTGCTGAAGTTCTTGCACACCTGGGCCCGTCCCGATCCCACACCTCACACCCCAAATCCCATCTCCAACCCCAAATCCCCCATTTCTGACCCCAAATCCCCATTTCTGACCCCAAATCCCCCATTTCTGACCCCAAATCCCCATCCCTGACCCCAAATCCCACCTTGGTGAAGGTTTTGGTGATGCGGGACTGGATGTTGTTGGTGGTGCTGCTGAAGTTCTTGTCACACACCCCTCACCCCAAATCCCCCATTTCTGACCCCAAATCCCCCATTTCCGACCCCAAATCCCATCCCTGACCCCAAATCCCCATTTCTGACCCCAAATCCCCGTCCCTGACCCCAAATCCCACCTTGGTGAAGGTTTTGGTGATGCGGGACTGGATGTTGGTGGTAGTGCTGCTGAAGTTCTTGCACACCTGGGCCCGTCCTGATCCCACACCCCACACCCCAAATCCCCCATTTCTGACCCCAAACCCCAAATTCCCCATTTCTGACCCCAAATCCCACCTTGGTGAAGGTTTTGGTGATGCGGGACTGGATGTTGGTGGTGGTGCTGCTGAAGTTCTTGTCACACACCCCTCACCCCAAATCCCATTTCCGACCCCAAATCCCATCCCCAACCCCAAATTCCCCATTTCCGACCCCAAATCCCATCCCCGACCCCAAATCCCCATTTCTGACCCCAAATCCCCGTTTCTGACCCCAAATCCCACCTTGGTGAAGGTTTTGGTGATGCGGGACTGGATGTTGGTGGTGGTGCTGCTGAAGTTCTTGCACACCTGGGCCCGTCCTGATCCCACACCCCACACCCCAAATCCCATCCCCAACCCCAAATCCCCCATTTCTGACCCCAAATCCCCATTTCTGACCCCAAATCCCCGTTTCTGACCCCAAATCCCACCTTGGTGAAGGTTTTGATGATGCAGGACTGGATGTTGTTGGTGGTGGTGCTGAAGTTCTTGCACACCTGGGCCCGTCCCGATCCCACACCCCACACCCCAAATTCCCCATTTCTGACCCCAAATCCCCATTTCTGACCCCAAATCCCCGTCCCTGACCCCAAATCCCACCTTGGTGAAGGTTTTGGTGATGCGGGACTGGATGTTGTTGGTGGTGGTGCTGAAGTTCTTGCACACCTGGGCCACCAGGCGGGCGGCGAAGTCGCGCAGGGCCCAGTGGTTGTCCACGTCCGGCCGCAGGCACAGCTGGCGGCTCACGATGCACGTCATGACCGCCGGGATCAGCTCGTGCAGCTGCGGGGACGGGCACGTGAGGGGACACGGCGGGGACACGGCGGGGACATGGCTGGGACATGGCTGGGACACACAGGGACACGGCTGGGACACGGCTGGGACATGGTAGGGACACACAGGGACACGGCTGGGACATGGTAGGGACATGCGGGGACACGGCTGGGACACACAGGGACACGGCTGGGACATGGTAGGGACACGGCTGGGACATGTTAGGGACACGCGGGGACACGGCTGGGACATGGCTGGGACATGGTAGGGACACGGCTGGGACATGGCTGGGACATGTTAGGGACACACGGGGACATGGTAGGGACACGCGGGGACATGGCTGGGACACGGCTGGGACATGGTAGGGACATGGCTGGGACATGGTAGGGACATGGCTGGGACATGGTAGGGACATGTGGGGACACGGCTGGGACATGGTAGGGACATGGTAGGGACACACAGGGACACGGCTGGGACATGGTAGGGACACGGCGGGGACATGGTTGGGACACGGCTGGGACACGCGGGGACATGGCTGGGACACGCGGGGACATGGCTGGGACACGCAGGGACACGGCTGGGACACGGCTGGGACATGTTAGGGACATGCGGGGATACGGCTGGGACATGGTAGGGACATGCGGGGACACGGCTGGGACATGTTTGGGACACACGGGGACACGGCTGGGACATGGTAGGGACACGCGGGGACACGGCTGGGACATGGTAGGGACACGCGGGGACACGGCGGGGACACGGCTGGGACACGGCTGGGACATGGTTGGGACACGGCTGGGACATGTTAGGGACATGCAGGGACACGGCTGGGACATGGTTGGGACACACGGGGACATGGCTGGGACATGGCTGGGACATGTTTGGGACACACGGGGACACGGCTGGGACATGGTAGGGACATGTTTGGGACACGGCTGGGACATGTTTGGGACACACGGGGACACGGCTGGGACATGGTAGGGACACGCGGGGACATGGCTGGGACATGGCTGGGACATGTTTGGGACACACGGGGACACGGCTGGGACATAGTAGGGACATGGTAGGGACACGCGGGGACACGGCGGGGACACGGCTGGGACACGGCTGGGACACGGTAGGGACACACGGGGACACGGCTGGGACATGGTTGGGACACTTGGGGACATGCTAGGGACACTTGGGGATACTCAGGGACACGTTTGGGACACTCAGGGATACTCAGGGACACATTTGGGACACTTGGGGACATGTTAGGGACACTTGGGGACATGGTAGGGACACTTGGGGACATGGCTGGGACATTTGGGGACACTCAGGCACACTTGGGGACACTCGAGGACACATTTGGGACACCCAGGGGTACTCAGGGACACATTTGGGACACTTGGGGACATGTTAGGGACACTTGGGGACACATTTGGGACACTTGGGGACACATCTAGGACACTCAGGGACACACTTGGGACACTTGGGGACACTCAGGGACACTTGGGGACACATTTGGGACACTCGGGAATACTCGGGGACACGTCTGGGACACTTGGGGACACGGCTGGGACATTTGGGGACACGGCTGGGACACTTGCGGACATGTTAGGGACACTTGGGGACACGTTTGGGACACTGGGGGACACATCTAGGACACTCAGGGACACACTTGGGACACTCAGGGACACACTTGGGACACTTGGGGACACTCAGGGACACTTGGGGACACATTTGGGACACTCGGGAATACTCGGGGACACGTCTGGGACACTTGGGGACACATTTGGGACATTCAGGGACACGTTTGGGACACTCAGGGACACGTTTGGGACACTTGGGGACATGTTTGGGACATTCAGGGACACGTTTGGGACACTCAGGGACACTCGGGGACACTCGGGGACACATTTGGGACACTCAGGGACACGTTTGGGACACTTGGGGACACGTTTGGGGCACTTGAGGATACTCAGGGACACTTTGGGACACGTTTGGGCCACTTGGGGACACGGCTGGGACACTTGGGGTGACACTTGGTGACAGGGAGGTGACAGGGAGGTGACAGGGAGGTGACAGGGAGGTGACACAGGTGACACTCGGTGACAGAGGGTGACAGGGAGGTGACAGGGAGGTGACAGAGGGTGACAGGGAGGTGACACAGGTGACACTCGGTGACAAGGAGGTGACAGGGAGGTGACACAGGTGACAGGGAGGTGACAGGCAGGTGACACAGGTGACAGGGAGGTGACAGGGAGGTGACAGGGAGGTGACACAGGTGACAGGGAGGTGACAGGCAGGTGACACAGGTGACAGGGAGGTGACAGGGAGGTGACAGGGAGGTGACACAGGTGACACAGGTGACAGGGAGGTGACAGAGGGTGACAGGGAGGTGACAGGGAGGTGACAGGGAGGTGACACAGGTGACAGAGAGGTGACAGGGAGGTGACAGAGGGTGACAGGGAGGTGACAGGGAGGTGACAGGGAGGTGACACAGGTGACAGAGAGGTGACAGGGAGGTGACAGAGGGTGACAGGGAGGTGACACAGGTGACACAGGCGACACTCGGTGACAGAAGGTGACAGAGGGTGACAGGGAGGTGACAGGGAGGTGACACAGGTGACACTCAGGTATTTCTCCAGGTACAGCGTGGGGTTGTCCATCAGGGTGGACACTGGGGTGACAGAGGGTGACAGGGAGGTGACACAGGTGACACAGGTGACACAGGTGACAGAGAGGTGACAGAGGGTGACAGGGAGGTGACAGGGAGGTGACACAGGTGACACAGGTGACAGGGAGGTGACAGGGAGGTGACAGGGAGGTGACAGAGGGTGACAGAGAGGTGACAGGGAGGTGACAGAGGGTGACAGGCAGGTGACACAGGTGACAGGGAGGTGACACAGGTGACAGGGAGGTGACCCAGGTGACACTCACGTATTTCTCCAGGTACAGCGTGGGGTTGTCCATCAGGGCCTTCACCATCCTCATCAGGTAGATGAGCAGGGCCAGGTTGTTCTGCACCACGTTCACCCGCACCTGGGGACACCGTGGGGACGTCCCTGGGGGGCTTGGGGACACCTCCAGGGGGGCTTGGGGACACCTCCAGGGGCTTGGGGACATTCCCAGGGGGGTTTGGGGACATTCCCAGTGATTTTGGGGACACCTCCAGGGGCTTGGGGACACCTCCAGGGGGGTTTGGGGACATTCCCAGGGGGTTTGGGGATATTCCCAGGGGGGTTTGGGGACATTCCTGGGGGGCTTGGGGACACCTCCAAGGGCTTGGGGACACCTCCAGGGCCTTGGGGACATTCCCAGGGGGCCTGGGGACATCTCCAGGGGGGTTTGGGGACATTCCCAGGGGGTTTGGGGACACCTCCAGGGCCTTGGGGACATCTCCAGGGCCTTGGGGACATTCCCAGGGGGTTTGGGGACATTCCCAGGGGGGTTTGGGGACATCCCTGGGGGGCTTGGGGACACCTCCAGGGCCTTGGGGACATTCCCAGGGGGTTTGGGGATATTCCCAGGGGGGTTTGGGGACATTCCCGGGGGGCTTGGGGACATTCCTGGGGGGCTTGGGGACACCTCCAGGGCCTTGGGGACACCTCCAGGGGGGTTTGGGGACACCTCCAGGGGTTTGGGGGCATTCCCAGGGGGTTTGGGGGCCATTCCCAGGGGGTTTGGGGACATTCCCAGGGGGGTTTGGGGACATTCCTGGGGGGCTTGGGGACACCTCCAAGGGCTTGGGGACACCTCCAGGGGGGTTTGGGGACACCTCCAGGGCCTTGGGGACATTCCCAGGGGGTTTGGGGGCCATTCCCAGGGGATTTTGGGGCCATTCCCAGAGATTCTTGGGGCCGTTTCCTGGGATTTTGGACCCATTCCCAGGATTTCTGGGACCCCCACCATTTTTGGGGCCATTCCCAGGGGATTTTGGGGCCATTCCCAGGGGGGTTTGGGGCCATTTCCCAGGGATTTTGGGGCCATTCCCAGGGATTTTGGGGCCATTCCCAGGGGGTTTTGGGGCCATTTCCCAGGGATTTTGGACCCATTCCCAGGATTTCTGGGACCCCATGATTTTTGGGGCCATTTCCCAGGATTTTGGGGCCATTCCCAGAATTTCTGGGACCCCCACCATTTTTGGGGCCATTCCCAGGGGATTTTGGGGCCATTCCCAGGGGGGTTTGGGGCCATTTCCCAGGGATTTTGGACCCATTCCCGGGATTTCTGGGACCCCACCATTTTTGGGGCCATTTCCCAGGATTTTGGGGCCATTCCCAGGGGGTTTTGGGGCCATTCCCACGATTTTGGGGCCATTCCCAGGATTTCTGGGACCCCCACCATTTTTGGGGCCATTCCCAGGGGATTTTGGGGCCATTCCCAGGGGGGTTTGGGGCCATTTCCCAGGGATTTTGGACCCATTCCCGGGATTTCTGGGACCCCACGATTTCTGGGGCCATTTCCCAGGATTTTGGGGCCATTCCCAGGGATTCTTGGGGCCGTTTCCTGGATTTTGGACCCATTCCCAGGATTTCTGGGACTCCCACCATTTTTGGGGCCACTCCCAGGGATTTTGGGGCCATTCCCAGGGATTCTTGGGACCGTTTCCTGGGATTTTGGACCCATTCCCAGGATTTTTGGGACTCCCACCATTTCTGGGGCCATTCCCAGGGGATTTTGGGGCCATTCCCAGGGATTCTTGGGGCCGTTTCCTGGGATTTTGGACCCATTCCCAGGATTTTTGGGACTCCCACCATTTCTGGGGCCATTCCCAGGGATTTTGGGGCCATTTCCCAGGGATTTTGGACCCATTCCTGGGATTTCTGGGACCCCACCATTTTTGGGGCCATTTCCCAGGATTTTGGGGCCATTCCAGGGGGTTTTGGGGCCATTCCCAGGATTTTGGGGCCATTCCCAGAATTTCTGGGACCCCCACCATTTTTGGGGCCATTCCCAGGGGATTTTGGGGCCATTCCCAGGGGGGTTTGGGGCCATTTCCCAGGGATTTTGGACCCATTCCCGGGATTTCTGGGACCCCACGATATCTGGGGCCATTTCCCAGGATTTTGGGGCCATTCCCAGGGATTCTTGGGGCCGTTTCCTGGGATTTTGGACCCATTCCCAGGATTTTTGGGATTCCCACCATTTCTGGGGCTATTTCCAGGGATTTTGGGGCCATTTCCCAGGGATTTTGGACCCATTCCTGGGATTTCTGGGACCCCATGATTTTTGGGGCCATTTCCCAGGATTTTGGGGCCATTCCAGGGGGTTTTGGGGCCATTCCCAGGATTTTGGGGCCATTCCCAGGATTTCTGGGACCCCACGATTTCTGGGGCCATTTCCCAGGATTTTGGGGCCATTCCCAGGGATTCTTGGGGCCGTTTCCTGGGATTTTGGACCCATTCCCAGGATTTCTGGGACTCCCACCATTTTTGGGGCCACTCCCAGGGATTTTGGGGCCATTCCCGGGGATTCTTGGGGCCGTTTCCTGGGATTTTGGACCCATTCCCAGGATTTTTGGGATTCCCACCATTTCTGGGGCTATTCCCAGGGATTTTGGGGCCATTTCCCAGGGATTTTGGACCCATTCCTGGGATTTCTGGGACCCCATGATTTTTGGGGCCATTTCCCAGGATTTTGGGGCCATTCCAGGGGGTTTTGGGGCCATTCCCAGGATTTTGGGGCCATTCCCAGGATTTCTGGGACCCCCACCATTTTTGGGGCCATTCCCAGGGGATTTTGGGGCCATTCCCAGGGGGGTTTGGGGCCATTTCCCAGGGATTTTGGACCCATTCCCGGGATTTCTGGGACCCCACGATTTTTGGGGCCATTTCCCAGGGGATTTTGGGGCCATTCCCAGGGGTTTTGGGGCCATTTCCCAGGGGTTTTGGACCCATTCCCGGGATTTCTGGGACCCCACGATTTTTGGGGCCATTTCCCAGGATTTTGGGGCCATTCCCAGGGGTTTTGGGGCCATTTCCCAGGGATTTTGGACCCATTCCCGGGATTTTTGGGACTCCCACCATTTCTGGGGCCATTCCCAGGGATTTTGGGGCCATTTCCCAGGGATTTTGGACCCATTCCCAGGATTTCTGGGACCTCATGATTTTTGGGGCCATTTCTCAGGATTTTGGGGCCATTCCAGGGGGTTTTGGGGCCATTCCCAGGATTTTGGGGCCATTCCCAGAATTTCTGGGACCCCCACCATTTTTGGGGCCATTCCCAGGGGATTTTGGGGCCATTCCCAGGGGGGTTTGGGGACATTCCCAGGGATTTTGGACCCATTCCCGGGATTTCTGGGACTCCCACCATTTTTGGGGCCATTTCCCAGGATTTTGGGGCCATTCCCGGGGGTTTTGGGGCCATTCCCAGGATTTTGGGGCCATTCCCAGAATTTCTGGGACCCCCACCATTTTTGGGGCCATTCCCAGGGGATTTTGGGGCCATTCCCAGGGGGGTTTGGGGCCATTTCCCAGGGATTTTGGACCCATTCCCGGGATTTCTGGGACCCCACGATTTCTGGGGCCATTTCCCAGGATTTTGGGGCCATTCCCAGGGATTCTTGGGGCCGTTTCCTGGGATTTTGGACCCATTCCCAGGATTTCTGGGACTCCCACCATTTTTGGGGCCATTCCCAGGGATTTTGGGGCCATTCCCAGGGATTCTTGGGACCGTTTCCTGGGATTTTGGACCCATTCCCAGGATTTTTGGGACTCCCACCATTTCTGGGGCCATTCCCAGGGATTTTGGGGCCATTTCCCAGGGATTTTGGACCCATTCCTGGGATTTCTGGGACTCCCACCATTTTTGGGGCCATTTCCCAGGATTTTGGGGCCATTCCAGGGGGTTTTGGGGCCATTCCCAGGATTTTGGGGCCATTCCCAGGATTTCTGGGACCCCCACCATTTTTGGGGCCATTCCCAGGGGATTTTGGGGCCATTCCCAGGGGGGTTTGGGGCCATTTCCCAGGGATTTTGGACCCATTCCCGGGATTTCTGGGACCCCACGATTTTTGGGGCCATTTCCCAGGGGATTTTGGGGCCATTCCCAGGGGTTTTGGGGCCATTTCCCAGGGGTTTTGGACCCATTCCCGGGATTTCTGGGACCCCACGATTTTTGGGGCCATTTCCCAGGATTTTGGGGCCATTCCCAGGGGTTTTGGGGCCATTTCCCAGGGATTTTGGACCCATTCCCGGGATTTTTGGGACTCCCACCATTTCTGGGGCCATTCCCAGGGATTTTGGGGCCATTTCCCAGGGATTTTGGACCCATTCCCAGGATTTCTGGGACCCCATGATTTTTGGGGCCATTTCTCAGGATTTTGGGGCCATTCCAGGGGGTTTTGGGGCCATTCCCAGGATTTTGGGGCCATTCCCAGAATTTCTGGGACCCCCACCATTTTTGGGGCCATTCCCAGGGGATTTTGGGGCCATTCCCAGGGGAGTTTGGGGCCATTTCCCAGGGATTTTGGACCCATTCCTGGGATTTCTGGGACCCCATGATTTCTGGGGCCATTTCCCAGGATTTTGGGGCCATTCCCAGGGGGTTTTGGGGCCATTCCCAGGATTTTGGGGCCATTCCCAGAATTTCTGGGACCCCCACCATTTTTGGGGCCATTCCCAGGGGATTTTGGGGCCATTCCCAGGGGGGTTTGGGGACATTCCCAGGGATTTTGGACCCATTCCCGGGATTTCTGGGACCCCACCATTTTTGGGGCCATTTCCCAGGATTTTGGGGCCATTCCAGGGGGTTTTGGGGCCATTCCCAGGATTTTGGGGCCATTCCCAGAATTTCTGGGACCCCCACCATTTTTGGGGCCATTCCCAGGGGATTTTGGGGCCATTCCCAGGGGGGTTTGGGGCCATTTCCCAGGGATTTTGGACCCATTCCCGGGATTTCTGGGACCCCACGATTTTTGGGGCAATTTCCCAGGATTTTGGGGCCATTCCCAGGGATTTTGGGGCCGTTTCCCGGGGTCTGGGTGCCCCTGGGCTCACCCCCTCGGAGATGAAGGTGCTGAAGCGCGGCAGCATCTGGTACAGGCCGGGGTCGGTGGCGATGCTCTGCAGGGCCTCCTGTGGGGACATTGGGGACGTTGGGGACATTGGGGACACCCCAGGGACATTTGGGGACACCCCAGGGACACCCCAGGGACATTGGGGACACCCCAGGGACATTGGGGACACTCTGAGGACATTTGGGGACACCCCAGGGACTCCCTGAGGACATTGGGGACACCCCAGGGACATTTGGGGACACCCCAGGGACACCCCAGGGACATTTAGGGACATTTAGGGACACCCCAGGGACATTGGGGACACCCCAGGGACATTTGGGGACACCGCAAGGACACCCCAGGGACATTTAGGGACACCCCAGGGACATTGGGGACACCCCAGGGACATTTGGGGACACCCCAGGGACACCCCAGGGACATTTAGGGACATTTAGGGACACCCCAGGGACATTGGGGACACCCCAGGGACATTTGGGGACACCCTGGGGACACCCCAGAGACATTTGGGGACACTCTGGGGACATTGGGGACATGCCAGGGACATTTGGTGATACCCTGGGGACATTTGGGGACACCCCAGGGACACCCCAGGGACATCTGCAGACACTCCAGGGACATTGGGGACACCCTGGGGACATTTGGGGACACACCAGGGACATTTGGGGACACCCTGGGGACATTTGGGGACACCCCAGGGACATTTAGAGACACACCAGGGACATTTGGGGACACCCTGAGGACACCATGGGGGACACCCCAAGGGACATTGAGGACACCCTGGGGACATTTGGGGACACCCTGGGGACATCAGGGACACCCCAGGGACTCCCTGAGGACATTGGGGACACCCCGGGGACACTTGGGAGACACCCCAGGGACATTTGGGGACACCCTAGGGACTCCCTGGGGACATTTGGGGACACTGCGGGGACACCCCGGGGACATTGGGGACACCCCAGGGACGTTTGGGGACATTTAGGGGACACCCTGGGGACATTTGGGGACACCCTGGGGACACCCGAGGGACATTGGGGACACTCTGGGGACACCCCAGGGACATTGGGGACACCCTGGGGACACCCCAGGGACATTGGGGACACTCTGGGGACATTTGGGGACACTCTGAGGACATTTGGGGACACCCCAGGGACTCCCTGAGGACATTGGGGACACCCCAGGGACATTTGGGGACATTTAGGGGACACCCTGGGGACATCAAGGACACCCCAGGGACACCCTGGGGACATTTAGGGACACCCTGGGGACATTTAGGGACACCCCAGGGACATTTGGGGACATTTGGGGACACCCCAGGGACATGTGGGGACACCCCGGGGACACTGGGGACACCCCAGGGACATTTGGTGATACCCTGGGGACATTTGGGGACACCCCAGGGACACCCCAGGGACATTTGGGGACACCCCAGGGACACCCCGGGGACATCTGCAGACACTCCAGGGACATTGGGGACACCCCAGGGACATTTGGGGACACCCCGAGGACATCCTGGGGACATTTAGGGACACTCTGGGGACATTTGGGGACACTCTGGGGACACTCAGGGGACACCCTGGGGTCATTGGGGACACCTCAGGGACATTTAGGGGACACCCTGGGGACATTTGGGGACACTCAGGGGACACCCCAGGGACATTTAGGGGACACCCTGGGGACTTTGGGGACATTTAGGGACACTCAGGGGACACCCCAGGGACATTTGGGGACACTTTGGGGACATTGGGGACAGCCGGGGGTGATTCTGGGGCATTTTTGGGGTGGTTTCAGGGTGGTTTTGGGTAGAATTTGGGGCGGTTTTGGGGCATTTTTGGGGCATTTTTGGGGTGGTTTTAGGGTGGTTCTGCGGGTGGTTTTGGGGAGAATTTGGGGCGGTTTTGGGGTAATTTTGGGGTGTTCTTGATGTAGTTTTGGGGTGGGTCTGGGGTGGTTTTGGGGTGACTCAGGACCCATCTGGCCTCGCAGGCCTCGGTGATCCCCTCGTAGGGGCAGATTTTGGGGGATTTTGTGGGGTTTTGCTGACTCCCTGTAGGGTTTTGGGCCCTGTAGGATTTTGGGGTGATTTGGGGGGATTTTGGGGTGGTTTTGGGGGATTTTGGGGTGGTTTTGGGTGGTTATGGGGGTGGTTTTGGGGTGATTTCAGGGTGATTTTGGGGTGGTTTCAGGGTGGTTCTGGGGGTGGTTTAGGGGAGAATTTGGGGCGGTTTGGGGGCATTTTTGGGGTGTTCTTGATGTAGTTCTGGGGTGGTTCTGGGGTGATTTTGAGCTGGTTTTGGGGTGGTTCTGGGGAGAATTTGGGGTGTTTTTGGGTTGTTTTTGGGGTGGTTTCAGGGTGGTTCTGGGGGTGCTTTTGGGGAGAATTTGGGGCAGTTTTGGGGCATTTTTCGGGTGGTTTTGGGTTGATTTTGGGGGATTTTGGGGTGACTCACGGCCCGTTTGGCCTCACAGGAGCCCACGCAGGCCTCGGTGATCCCCTCGTAGGGGCAGATTTTGGGGGATTTTGTGGGGTTTTGCTGACTCCCTGTAGGGTTTTGGGCCCTGTAGGATTTTGGGGTGATTTGGGGGGGATTTTGGGGTGGTTTTGGGGTGATTTTGGGGTGATTTGGGGTGATTTTGGGGTGGTTTTGGGTGGTTATGGGGGTGGTTTTAGGGTGATTTCAGGGTGATTTTGGGGTGGTTTCAGGGTGGTTCTGGGGGTGGTTTAGGGGAGAATTTGGGATGGTTTGGGGGCATTTTTGGGGTAGTTTTGGGTTAATTTTGGGGTGACTCAGCACCCGTTTGGCCTCACAGGAGCCCACGCAGGCCTCGGTGATCCCCTCGTAGGGGCAGATTTTGGGGGATTTTGTGGGGTTTTGCTGACTCCCTGTAGGGTTTTGGGCCCTGTAGGATTTTGGGGTGATTTTGGGATGGTTTTGGGGTGACTCACGGCCCGTTTGGCCTCGCAGGAGCCCACGCAGGCCTCGGTGATCTCCTTGTAGTAGAGCTGCTGCTCCACCGACAGCTCGTGGACGCTGCGGGGCTTCAGCCTCAGGGGGGGCCCCTCCAGCAACGGGGGCTTCTTCTCCTTCCCTGGGGACCCCAAAAACGTCAGGGATCCCCTCCCTAAAATCCCCAAAACCCCCTTGGTTTCTCCCCCAAAAAATATAGGGGATTTCTCGGCCTTCCCTGGAAGACCCCAAAAGTCACTGAGCACCTAAAGCCCCTTAAATCGCCCCAAAAGCCTTTTAGTCCCCCCAAAAACCCCTTAAAATTCCCCCTAAATCCTCCCAATCCACCCCAAAACCCCCCTTAAATCCCCCAAACGCCCCTTGATCCCCCCTAAATCTCCCTTAACCCTCCCAAACTCACTCTAAAGCCCTGTAAATCTCCCCAAAACCCATCCAAGCACCTCCAAACCCACCCTAAACCCCCTTTAATCCCCCTAAACCCACCCTAAATCCCCTGTAATCCCCCAAAACCCACCCTAAATCCCCTTTAACCCCCCAAAACCCACCCTAAACCCCCTTTAATCCCCCAAAACCCACCCTAAATCCCCTGTAATCCCCCAAAAACCCACCCTAAACCCCCTTTAATCCCCCAAAACCTACCCTAAATCCCCTGTAATCCCCCAAAAACCCACCCTAAACCCCCTTTAATCCCCCAAAACCTACCCTAAATCCCCTTTAACCCCCAAAAACCCACCCTAAACTCCCTTTAACCCCCCAAAACCCACCCTAAACCCCCTTTAATCCCCCAAAACCCACCCTAAATCCCCTAGAATCGCCCCAAATCCCTCCCAAAACCCCTCCAGCCACCCCAAAACCTCCCTTAAATCCCCTTTAATCCCCCCAAACCCTGTCAAAAGCTCCCTTAACCCCCCCAAACCCCATTAAATCCCCCAAAATCCCTCTTAACGCCCCCAAACCCCCTCAAAACCTCCCTTAACACCCCCAAACCCACCCTAAACCCCCTTAAATCCCCCAAAACCTTTTCAATTCCCCCAAAACCTCCCTTAAACTCCCCCTAATCCCCCCATAACCCCCTTAAATCCCCCCAAATCCCCCATAACCCCCCCAAAACCCCCTTATATCCCCCCAAAACCCCTTCAAACCCCCCCAAATTCCCCCAAACCCCTCCAAACCCCCCTTAAATCCCCCCAAATCCCCCCAAAAACCCCTCCAAGACCCCCAAAAAACCCCTTTAACTACCCCAAGTCCCCCATAATCCCCCCAAAAACCCCTCCAAACACCCTAAACACCCCTTAAATTCCCCCAAATCCCCCCTAATCCCCCCAAAAACCCCTCCAAGCCCCCCCAAACACCCCTTAAATTCCCCCAAATCCCCCCAAAAATCCCTCCAAGCCCCCCAAACACCCCTTAAATGACCCCAAATCCCCCATAATTCCCCCCAAATCCTTTTAATTCCCCCAAAAACCCCTCCAAGCCCCCCAAACACCCCTTAAATCCCCCCAAATCCCCCATAACCCCCCCAAAACCCCCTTATATCCCCCCAAAACCCCTTCAAACCCCCCCAAATTCCCCCTAAACCCCTCCAAACCCCCCTTAAATCCCCCCAAATCCCCCATAATCCCCCCAAAAACCCCTCCAAGCCCCCCAAAAAACCCCTTTAACTACCCCAAGTCCCCCATAATCCCCCCAAAAACCCCTCCAAACACCCCAAACACCCCTTAAATTCCCCCAAATCCCCCCAAAAACCCCTCCAAGCCCCCCCAAACACCCCTTAAATTCCCCCAAATCCCCTTTAATCCCCCCAAAACCCCCATAACCCCCCCAAAATCCCATTAAATCCCCCCTAAAACCCCCATAATGCCACCAAAACCTTTTCAATTCCCCCAAAACCTCCCTTAAACTCCCCCTAATCCCCCCATAACCCCCTTAAATCCCCCCAAATCCCCCATAACCCCCCCAAATCCTTTTTAATCCCCCCAAAAACCCCTCCAAGCCCCCCCAAACACCCCTTAAATCCCCCCAAATCCCCCATAACCCCCCCAAAACCCCCTTATATCCCCCCAAAACCCCTTCAAACCCCCCCAAATTCCCCCTAAACCCCTCCAAACCCCCCTTAAATCCCCCCAAATCCCCCATAATCCCCCCAAAAACCCCTCCAAGCCCCCCAAAAAACCCCTTTAACTACCCCAAGTCCCCCATAATCCCCCCAAAAACCCCTCCAAACACCCCAAACACCCCTTAAATTCCCCCAAATCCCCCATAATCCCCCCAAAAACCCCTCCAAGCCCCCCCAAACACCCCTTAAATTCCCCCAAATCCCCCCAAAAACCCCTCCAAGCCCCCCCAAAACCCCCTTAAATTCCCCCAAATCCTTTTTAATCCCCCCAAAAACCCCTCCAAGCCCCCCCAAACACCCCTTAAATTCCCCCAAATCCCCTTAAATCCCCCCAAAACCCCTTTAACCACCCCAAAACCTCCCCCCAAACCCCACCTTTTCCATCGCCCCCGGCCCCTCCCGGCCCTTTGGATTTTGGGGTCCCCTCGTCCTCCTGGCCGGGCTTGGCCGATTTCAGGGGTTCGGTGGCCTCGGCCTTCTGCTGCTCCTTGGGGGCTGAGGGAGGGGCACAGAAATGGGGTCAGGGGGCCCCCAAAATTTGGGGAAAGAAGAAGGGGAAAAAATAAAAGGAAAAAAAAAAAAAAATCCCCATTTTTGGGGGGTTTAGGGGTTTTTTTTTTGGGGGGGGGGGGGGGTCACGCACCTGGAGGGGGATTTTCGGGGATCGCCGGCTGCACCCCCTCGATGCTGAGCCAGTGGGCTGGGGGGGGACCCCAAAAATGGGAAATCAGACTGAAATCACCCCAAAAAAGCAGCTCCAGAACACCCCAAATCCGCTCAAATCCCAGCCCCGGAATTCGCCTTGAAAACGACCCAAATCGGGGGTTTTCCATCCGGGCCCCACAAATCCTCCCAAAATCCCCACAAATCCTCCCAAAATCCCCCCAAATCCTCCCTCCAGCCCCCAAAATCCCCCCAAATCCTCCCAAAATCCCCCCAAATCCTCCTGAAATCCCCCCAAATCCCCCCAAATCCTCCTGAAATCCCCACAAATCCCCCCAAATTCTCCTGAAATCCCCAAAAATCCCCCCTCCAGCACCCCAAATCCCCCCAAAACTCCCTCCAAACACCCCAAATCCTCCCAAAATCCCCACAAATCCCCCTAGCCCCCCAAATCCTCCCGAGATCCTCCCAAATCCTCCCAAAATCCCCACAAATCCCCCTCCAGCCCCACAAATCCCCCCAAAATCCCCCCAAATCCCTCCAGATCCTCCCAAAATCCCCCCAAATCCCCCTCCAGCACCCCAAATCCTCCCAAAATCCCCCGAAATCCCCCTCCAGCCCCACAAATCCTCCCAAAATCCTCCCAAAATCCCCCCAAATCCCCCTCCAGCACCCCAAATCCTCCCAAAATCCCCCCAAATCCTCCTCCAGGACCCCAAATCCTTCCAAATCCCCCCAAAACTCCTTCCAAACACCCCAAATCCTCCCAAAATCCCCACAAATCCCCCCTAGCCCCCCAAATCCTCCTGAAATCCTCCCCAGATCCTCCCAAAATCCCCCCAAATCCTCCTAAAATCCTCCTGAAATCCCCCTCCAGCCCCACAAATCCTCCCGAAATCCCCACAAATCCCCCTCCAGCCCCCAAAATCCCCATAAATCCTCCTGAAATCCCCCCAAATGCTCCCAAAATCCCCCCAAAATCCCCTCAAATCCTCCTGAAATCACCACAAATCCCCCCAAATTCTCCGCAAATCCCCACAAATCCCCCCTCCAGCACCCCAAATCCTCCCCAAATCCCCCCAAAACTCCCTCCAAACACCCCAAATCCTCCCAAAATCCCCACAAATCCCCCCAGCCCCCCAAATCCTCCCGAAATCCTCCCCAGATCCTCCCAAAATCCCCCCAAATCCCCCCTCCAGCCCCACAAATCCTCCCAAAATCCCCCCAAATCCTCCCCAGATCCTCCCAAAATCCCCCCAAATCCCCCTCCAGCCCCACAAATCCTCCCGAAATCCTCCCAAAATCCCCCCAAATCCCCCTCCAGCACCCCAAATCCTCCCAAAATCCCCACAAATCCCCCTCCAGCACCCCAAATCCTCCCCAAATCCCCCCAAAACTCCTTCCAAACACCCCAAATCCTCCCAAAATCCCCACAAATCCCCCCTAGTCCCCCAAATCCTCCTGAAATCCTCCCAAATCCTCCCAAAATCCCCCCAGATCCTCCCAAAATCCCCCGAAATCCCCCTCCAGCCCCACAAATCCTCCCGAAATCCCCCCAAATCCCCCTCCAGCCCCCAAAATCCCCCCAAATCCTCCCGAAATCCCCCCCAAATCCCCACAAATCCTCCCGAAATCCCCACAAATCCCCCTCCAGCCCCCAAAATCCCCATAAATCCTCCTGAAATCCCCCCAAATGCTCCCAAAATCCCCCCAAAATCCCCTCAAATCCTCCTGAAATCACCACAAATCCCCCCAAATTCTCCCCAAATCCCCACAAATCCCCCTCCAGCACCCCAAATCCTCCCAAAATCCCCCCAAAACTCCCTCCAAACACCACAAATCCTCCCAAAATCCCCACAAATCCCCCCTAGCCCCCCAAATCCTCCCAAAATCCCCACAAATCCTCCTAAAATCCCCCCAAATCCTCCTAAAATCCCCCCAGATCCTCCCAGATCCTCCCAAAATCCCCCCAGATCCTCCCAAAATCCCCCAAAATCCCCCAAAATCCCCCCAAATCCACCTGAAATCCCCCCAAATGCTCCCGAAATCCCCCCAAAATCCTCTCAAATCCTCCTGAAATCCCCACAAATCCCCCCAAATTCTCCTGAAATCCCCAAAAATCCCCCCTCCAGCACCCCAAATCCCCCCAAAACTCCCTCCAAACACCACAAATCCTCCCAAAATCCCCACAAATCCCCCTCCATCCCCACAAATCCTCCCAAAATCCCCCCAAATCCTCCTAAAATCCCCCAAAATCCCCCCAGATCCTCCCAAAATCCCCCCAGATCCTCCCAAAATCCCCCGAAATCCCCCTCCAGCCCCACAAATCCTCCCGAAATCCCCCCAAAATCCCCATAAATCCTCCCGAAATCCCCCCAAATCCTCCCGAAATCCCCCCCAAACCCCCACAAATCCTCCCGAAATCCCCCCAAATCCCCCTCCAGCCCCACAAATCCTCCCAAATCCACCTGAAATCCCCCCAAATCCTCCCGAAATCCCCCCAAAATCCCCACAAATCCTCCCGAAATCCCCCCAAATCCCCCTCCAGCCCCCAAAATCCCCCCAAATCCACCCGAAATCCCCCCAAATGCTCCCGAAATCCCCCAAAATCCCCATAAATCCTCCCAAAATCCCCCCAAATCCTCCTGAAATCCCCCCAAAATCCCCATAAATCCTCCCGAAATCCCCCCAAAATCCCCATAAATCCTCCTGAATTCCCCCCAAATCCTCCCGAAATCCCCCCAAATCCCCCTCCAGCCCCCAAAATCCCCCCAAATCCACCTGAAATCCTCCCGAAATCCCCCCAAAATCCCCCTCCAGCCCCCAAAATCCCCCCAAATCCACCTGAAATCCCCCCAAATGCTCCCGAAATCCCCCAAAATCCCCATAAATCCTCCTGAAATCCCCCCAAATGCTCCCGAAATCCCCCCCAAATCCCCACAAATCCTCCCGAAATCCCCCCAAATCCCCCTCCAGCCCCCAAAATCCCCCCAAATCCACCTGAAATCCCCCCAAATGCTCCCGAAATCCCCCAAAATCCCCATAAATCCTCCTGAAATCCCCCCAAATGCTCCTGAAATCCCCCCAAATCCCCACAAATCCTCCCGAAATCCCCCCAAATCCCCCTCCAGCCCCCAAAATCCCCCCAAATCCACCCGAAATCCCCCCAAATGCTCCCGAAATCCCCCAAAATCCCCATAAATCCTCCTGAAATCCCCCCAAATCCTCCCGAAATCCCCCCCAAATCCCCACAAATCCTCCCGAAATCCCCCCAAATCCCCCTCCAGCCCCCAAAATCCCCCCAAATCCACCCCAAATCCCCACAAATCCTCCCGAAATCCCCCCAAAATCCCCATAAATCCTCCTGAAATCCCCCCAAATCCTCCCGAAATCCCCACAAAATCCCCATAAATCCTCCTGAAATCCCCCCAAATCCTCCCGAAATCCCCCCAAATCCCTCCCCCCAGCCCCCCCACCCTTGAGGCAGACGTCGAGGGGCACCCTGGGCAGGGGGGTGTTGATGATGTCGCTCAGATCCACCTCCTTCTCCTCATAAAAGTACAGCTCCCGCCCGCCGCCGCTGGCGAAGCGGAACGGGATGAACTCCTGGGCGTGGAACCCGTACAGGGGCTGGGGACACGGGAAAAGGGGGGTTTTCCTGGGATTTTGGGGGGATTCGGGGGGTTTTGGGGGGAATTTGTGGGGTTTTGGGGGGGATTCGTGGGGTTTTGGGGGGAATTCGTGGGGTTTTGGGGGGGATTTTCCTGGATTTCGGGGCCATTTCACACCATTTCCAGGGAGTTTGCCTCAATTCCTGAGGGCTTTCCCTCAGTTTTGGGCGGCTTTCCCTCAGTTTTGGGAGGATTTCCCTCAATTTCCAAAGGGTTTCCCTCAGTTTCAGGGAGGTTTTTCCCTCAGGATGAACTCCTGGGCGTGGAACCCGTACAGGGGCTGGGGACACAGGAAAAGGGGGGTTTTCCTGGGGTTTTGGGGGGATTCGTGGGGTTTTGGGGGGAATTCATGGGGTTTTAGGGGGGATTTTCCTGGATTTCGGGGCCATTTCACACCATTTCCAGGGAGTTTGCCTCAATTCCTGAGGAGATTCCCTCAGTTTTGGGCGGCTTTCCCGCAATTTCCAAAGGGTTTCCCTCAGTTTTGGGGGGATTTCCCTCAGTTTTGGGGGGATTTCCCTCAATTTCCAAAGGGTTTCCCTCAGTTTTGGGGCTTTCCTTGGTTTTGGGGTGTTTCCCTCAGTTTTGGGGACGTTTCCTTTGATTTTCAGGGCGTTTCCCTCAGTTTCAGGGAGGTTTTTCCCTCAGGATGAACTCCTGGGCGTGGAACCCGTACAGGGGCTGGGGACACGGGAAAAGGGGGGTTTTCCTGGGGTTTTGGGGGGAATTCGTGGGGTTTTGGGGGGATTTTCCTGGATTTCAGGGCCATTTCACACCATTTCCAGGGAGTTTGCCTCAATTCCCGAGGGTTTTCCCTCAGTTTTGGGAGGATTTCCCGCAGTTTTGGGAGGATTTCCCTCAATTTCCAAAGGGTTTCCCTCAATTTTGGGGGGGTTTCCCTCAGTTTCAGGGAGGTTTTTCCCTCAGGATGAACTCCTGGGCGTGGAACCCGTACAGGGGCTGGGGACACGGGAAAAGGGGGGTTTTCCTGGGATTTTGGGGGGATTCGTGGGGTTTTGGGGGGAATTCGTGGGGTTTTGGGAGGGAATTCGTGGGGTTTTGGGGGGGATTCGTGGGGTTTTGGGGGGGATTCGTGGGGTTTTGGGGGGGATTTTCCTGGATTTCGGGGCCATTTCACACCATTTCCAGGGAGTTTGCCTCAATTCCCGAGGGCTTTCCCTCAGTTTTGGGGGCATTTCCCTCAGTTTTGGAGGGATTTCCCTGAATTTCCAAAGGGTTTCCCTCAGTTTTGGGGGGATTTCCCTCAGTTTTGGGGGGGATTTCCCTCAGTTTCCAAAGGGTTTCCCTCAGTTTTGGGGCTTTCCTTGGTTTTGGGGTGTTTCCCTCAATTTTGGGGACGTTTCCTTTGATTTTCAGGGTGTTTCCCTCAGTTTCAGGGAGGTTTTTCCCTCAGGATGAACTCCTGGGCGTGGAACCCGTACAGGGGCTGGGGACACGGGAAAAGGGGGGTTTTCCTGGGGTTTTGGGGGGGATTCGTGGGGTTTTAGGGGGGATTTTCCTGGATTTCAGGGCCACTTCACACCATTTCCAGGGAGTTTGCCTCAATTCCCGAGGGTTTTCCCTCAGTTTTGGGCGGCTTTCCCTCAGTTTTGGGAGGATTTCCCGCAGTTTTGGGAGGATTTCCCTCAATTTCCAAAGGGTTTCCCTCAATTTTGGGGGGGTTTCCCTCAGTTTCAGGGAGGTTTTTCCCTCAGGATGAACTCCTGGGCGTGGAACCCGTACAGGGGCTGGGGACACGGGAAAAGGGGGGTTTTCCTGGGATTTTGGGGGGATTCGTGGGGTTTTGGGGGGAATTCGTGGGGTTTTGGGGGGGATTTTCCTGGATTTCGGGGCCATTTCACACCATTTCCAGGGAGTTTGCCTCAGTTCCTGAGGGCTTTCCCTCAGTTCTGGGGGGATTTCCCTCAATTTCCAAAGGGTTTCCCTCAGTTTTGGGGGGGATTTTCCGCAGTTTTGGGGGCTTCCCTTGGTTTTCAGCGGGTTTCCCTCAATTTTGGGGACATTTCCTTTGATTTTCAGGGTGTTTCCCTCCGTTTCAGGGAGGTTTTTCCCTCAGGATGAACTCCTGGGCGTGGAACCCGTACAGGGGCTGGGGACACGGGAAAAGGGGGGTTTTCCTGGGATTTTGGGGGGATTCGTGGGGTTTTGGGGGGAATTCGTGGGGTTTTGGGGGGAATTTGTGGGGTTTTGGGGGGGATTTGTGGGGTTTTGGGGGGGATTTTCCTGGATTTCAGGGCCATTTCACACCATTTCCAGGGAGTTTGCCTCAATTCCTGAGGAGATTCCCTCAGTTTTGGGGGGATTTCCCTCAATTTCCAAAGGGTTTCCCTCAGTTTTGGGGGGATTTCCCTCAGTTTTGGGGGGATTTCCCTCAATTTCCAAAGGGTTTCCCTCAGTTTTGGGGCTTTCCTTGGTTTTGGGGTGTTTCCCTCAGTTTTGGGGACGTTTCCTTTGATTTTCAGGGTGTTTCCCTCAGTTTCAGGGAGGTTTTTCCCTCAGGATGAACTCCTGGGCGTGGAACCCGTACAGGGGCTGGGGACACAGGAAAAGGGGGGTTTTCCTGGGATTTTGGGGGGATTTGTGGGGTTTTGGGGGGAATTAGTGGGGTTTTGGGGGGAATTCGTGGGGTTTTGGGGGGGATTTGTGGGGTTTTGGGGGGGATTTTCCTGGATTTCGGGGCCATTTCACACCATTTCCAGGGAGTTTGCCTCAATTCCCGAGGACTTTCCCTCAGATTTGGGGGGTTTTCCCTCAATTTCCAAACGGTTTCCCACAGTTTTCGGGGGATTTCCCTCAGTTTTGGGGGGTCTTCCCTCACTTTTGGGGGCTTTCCTTGGTTTTCAGCGGGTTTCCCTCAATTTTGGGGACGTTTCCTTTGATTTTCAGGGTGTTTCCCTCAGTTTCAGGGAGGTTTTTCCCTCAGGATGAACTCCTGGGCGTGGAACCCGTACAGGGGCTGGGGACACGGGAAAAGGGGGGTTTTCCTGGGGTTTTGGGGGGATTCGTGGGGTTTTGGGGGGAATTCGTGGGGTTTTGGGGGGGATTTTCCTGGATTTTGGGGCCATTTCACACCATTTCCAGGGAGTTTGCCTCAATTCCCGAGGGCTTTCCCTCAGTTTTGGGCGGCTTTCCCTCAGTTTTGGGAGGATTTCCCTCAATTTCCGAAGGGTTTCCCTCAGTTTCAGGGAGGTTTTTCCCTCAGGATGAACTCCTGGGCGTGGAACCCGTACAGGGGCTGGGGACACGGGAAAAGGGGGGTTTTCCTGGGATTTTGGGGGGATTCGTGGGGTTTTGGGGGGGAATTCGTGGGGTTTTGGGGGGAATTTGTGGGGTTTTGGGGGGGATTTGTGGGGTTTTGGGGGGGATTTTCCTGGATTTTGGGGCCATTTCACACCATTTCCAGGGAGTTTGCCTCAATTCCCGAGGGTTTTCCCTCAGTTTTGGGAGGATTTCCCGCAGTTTTGGGAGGATTTCCCTCAATTTCCAAAGGGTTTCCCTCAATTTTGGGGGGGTTTCCCTCAGTTTCAGGGAGGTTTTTCCCTCAGGATGAACTCCTGGGCGTGGAACCCGTACAGGGGCTGGGGACACAGGAAAAGGGGGATTTTCCTGGGATTTTGGGGGGATTCGTGGGGTTTTGGGGGGAATTCGTGGGGTTTTGGGAGGGAATTCGTGGGGTTTTGGGGGGGATTCGTGGGGTTTTGGGGGGGATTCGTGGGGTTTTGGGGGGGATTTTCCTGGATTTCGGGGCCATTTCACACCATTTCCAGGGAGTTTGCCTCAGTTCCTGAGGGCTTTCCCTCAGTTCTGGGGGGATTTCCCTCAATTTCCAAAGGGTTTCCCTCAGTTTTGGGGGGGATTTTCCGCAGTTTTGGGGGCTTCCCTTGGTTTTCAGCGGGTTTCCCTCAATTTTGGGGACATTTCCTTTGATTTTCAGGGTGTTTCCCTCCGTTTCAGGGAGGTTTTTCCCTCAGGATGAACTCCTGGGCGTGGAACCCGTACAGGGGCTGGGGACACGGGAAAAGGGGGGTTTTCCTGGGATTTTGGGGGGATTCGTGGGGTTTTGGGGGGAATTCGTGGGGTTTTGGGGGGAATTTGTGGGGTTTTGGGGGGGATTTGTGGGGTTTTGGGGGGGATTTTCCTGGATTTCAGGGCCATTTCACACCATTTCCAGGGAGTTTGCCTCAATTCCTGAGGAGATTCCCTCAGTTTTGGGGGGATTTCCCTCAATTTCCAAAGGGTTTCCCTCAGTTTTGGGGGGATTTCCCTCAGTTTTGGGGGGATTTCCCTCAATTTCCAAAGGGTTTCCCTCAGTTTTGGGGCTTTCCTTGGTTTTGGGGTGTTTCCCTCAGTTTTGGGGACGTTTCCTTTGATTTTCAGGGTGTTTCCCTCAGTTTCAGGGAGGTTTTTCCCTCAGGATGAACTCCTGGGCGTGGAACCCGTACAGGGGCTGGGGACACAGGAAAAGGGGGGTTTTCCTGGGATTTTGGGGGGATTTGTGGGGTTTTGGGGGGAATTAGTGGGGTTTTGGGGGGAATTCGTGGGGTTTTGGGGGGGATTTGTGGGGTTTTGGGGGGGATTTTCCTGGATTTCGGGGCCATTTCACACCATTTCCAGGGAGTTTGCCTCAATTCCCGAGGACTTTCCCTCAGATTTGGGGGGTTTTCCCTCAATTTCCAAACGGTTTCCCACAGTTTTCGGGGGATTTCCCTCAGTTTTGGGGGGGTCTTCCCTCACTTTTGGGGGCTTTCCTTGGTTTTCAGCGGGTTTCCCTCAATTTTGGGGACGTTTCCTTTGATTTTCAGGGTGTTTCCCTCAGTTTCAGGGAGGTTTTTCCCTCAGGATGAACTCCTGGGCGTGGAACCCGTACAGGGGCTGGGGACACGGGAAAAGGGGGGTTTTCCTGGGGTTTTGGGGGGATTCGTGGGGTTTTGGGGGGAATTCGTGGGGTTTTGGGGGGGATTTTCCTGGATTTTGGGGCCATTTCACACCATTTCCAGGGAGTTTGCCTCAATTCCCGAGGGCTTTCCCTCAGTTTTGGGCGGCTTTCCCTCAGTTTTGGGAGGATTTCCCTCAATTTCCGAAGGGTTTCCCTCAGTTTCAGGGAGGTTTTTCCCTCAGGATGAACTCCTGGGCGTGGAACCCGTACAGGGGCTGGGGACACGGGAAAAGGGGGGTTTTCCTGGGATTTTGGGGGGATTCGTGGGGTTTTGGGGGGGAATTCGTGGGGTTTTGGGGGGAATTTGTGGGGTTTTGGGGGGGATTTGTGGGGTTTTGGGGGGGATTTTCCTGGATTTCAGGGCCATTTCACACCATTTCCAGGGAGTTTGCCTCAATTCCCGAGGGTTTTCCCTCAGTTTTGGGAGGATTTCCCGCAGTTTTGGGAGGATTTCCCTCAATTTCCAAAGGGTTTCCCTCAATTTTGGGGGGGTTTCCCTCAGTTTCAGGGAGGTTTTTCCCTCAGGATGAACTCCTGGGCGTGGAACCCGTACAGGGGCTGGGGACACAGGAAAAGGGGGATTTTCCTGGGATTTTGGGGGGATTCGTGGGGTTTTGGGGGGGAATTCGTGGGGTTTTGGGGGGGAATTCGTGGGGTTTTGGGGGGAATTCGTGGGGTTTTGGGGGGGATTTTCCTGGATTTCAGGGCCATTTCACACCATTTCCAGGGAGTTTGCCTCAATTCCCGAGGGCTTTCCCTCAGTTTTTGGGGGATTTCCCTCAATTTCCAAAGGGTTTCCCTCAGTTTTGGGGGGATTTCCCTCAGTTTTGGGGGGATTTCCCTCAATTTCCAAAGGGTTTCCCTCAGTTTTGGGGGGATTTCCCTCAGTTTTGGGGGGATTTCCCTCAATTTCCAAAGGGTTTCCCTCAGTTTTGGGGCTTCCCTTGGTTTTGGGGTGTTTCCCTCAGTTTTGGGGACGTTTCCTTTGATTTTCAGGGTGTTTCCCTCCGTTTCAGGGAGGTTTTTCCCTCAGGATGAACTCCTGGGCGTGGAACCCGTACAGGGGCTGGGGACACTGGAAAAGGGGGGTTTTCCTGGGGTTTTGGGGGGATTCGTGGGGTTTTGGGGGGATTTTCCTGGATTTCGGGGCCATTTCACACCATTTCCAGGGAGTTTGCCTCAATTCCCGAGGGTTTTCCCTCAGTTTTGGGAGGATTTCCCGCAGTTTTGGGAGGATTTCCCGCAGTTTTGGGAGGATTTCCCTCAATTTCCGCAGGGTTTCCCTCAATTTTGGGGGGGTTTCCCTCAGTTTCAGGGAGGTTTTTCCCTCAGGATGAACTCCTGGGCGTGGAACCCGTACAGGGGCTGGGGACACAGGAAAAGGGGGGTTTTCCTGGGATTTTGGGGGGATTCGTGGGGTTTTGGGGGGAATTCGTGGGGTTTTGGGGGGGATTTTCCTGGATTTCGGGGCCATTTCACACCATTTCCAGGGAGTTTGCCTCAATTCCTGAGGAGATTCCCTCAGTTTTGGGCGGCTTTCCCTCAATTTCCAAAGGGTTTCCCTCAGTTTTGGGGGGATTTCCCTCAGTTTTGGGGGGATTTCCCTCAATTTCCAAAAGGTTTCCCTCAGTTTTGGGGCTTTCCTTGGTTTTTGGGGTGTTTCCCTCAGTTTTGGGGACGTTTCCTTTGATTTTCAGGGTGTTTCCCTCAGTTTCAGGGAGGTTTTTCCCTCAGGATGAACTCCTGGGCGTGGAACCCGTACAGGGGCTGGGGACACGGGAAAAGGGGGGTTTTCCTGGGGTTTTGGGGGGATTCGTGGGGTTTTGGGGGGGATTCGGGGGGTTTTGGGGGGAATTCGTGGGGTTTTGGGGGGGATTTTCCTGGATTTCGGGGCCATTTCACACCATTTCCAGGGAGTTTGCCTCAATTCCTGAGGGCTTTCCCTCAGTTTTGGGAGGATTTCCCGCAGTTTTGGGAGGATTTCCCGCAGTTTTGGGAGGATTTCCCTCAATTTCCGAAGGGTTTCCCTCAATTTTGGGGGGGTTTCCCTCAGTTTCAGGGAGGTTTTTCCCTCAGGATGAACTCCTGGGCGTGGAACCCGTACAGGGGCTGGGGACACAGGAAAAGGGGGGTTTTCCTGGGATTTTGGGGGGATTCGTGGGGTTTTGGGGGGGAATTCGGGGGGTTTTGGGGGGAATTCGTGGGGTTTTGGGGGGGATTCGTGGGGTTTTGGGGGGGATTTTCCTGGATTTCAGGGCCATTTCACACCATTTCCAGGGAGTTTGCCTCAATTCCCGAGGGCTTTCCCTCAGTTTTTGGGGGATTTCCCTCAATTTCCAAAGGGTTTCCCTCAGTTTTCGGGGGATTTCCCTCAGTTTTCAGGGGTTTTCCCTCAGTTTTGGGGGCTTCCCTTGGTTTTCAGAGGGTTTCCCTCAATTTTGGGGACGTTTCCTTTGATTTTCAGGGTGTTTCCCTCAGTTTCAGGGAGGTTTTTCCCTCAGGATGAACTCCTGGGCGTGGAACCCGTACAGGGGCTGGGGACACGGGAAAAGGGGGGTTTTCCTGGGATTTTGGGGGGATTCAGGGGGTTTTGGGGGGGAATTCGGGGGGTTTTGGGGGGAATTCGTGGGGTTTTGGGGGGAATTCGTGGGGTTTTGGGGGGGATTTTCCTGGATTTCAGGGCCATTTCACACCATTTCCAGGGAGTTTGCCTCAATTCCTGAGGAGATTCCCTCAGTTTTGGGCGGCTTTCCCTCAATTTCCAAAGGGTTTCCCTCAGTTTTGGGGGGATTTCCCTCAATTTCCAAAGGGTTTCCCTCAGTTTTGGGGGGATTTTACTCAATTTCCAAAGGGTTTTCCCTCAGTTTTGGGGGGTTTTCCCTCAGTTTCGGGGCTTCCCTTGGTTTTCAGAGGGTTTCCCTCAATTTCTGAAACACAGAAAAACAGGGGGGCTCAGGGGGCTTTTACTGGGATTTTGGGAGGATTTCTCCCAATTTTTGGGGCGTTTCTCCCAATTTTGGGGGGATTCATTGGTTTTTGGGGGGATTCATTGGTTTTTTGGAGGGATTTTCCTGGATTTTGGGGCCATTTCACACCATTTCCAGGGAGTTTGCCTCAGTTTTATGGAGCTTTCTCTTGGATTTGGGGGGATTTCCCTCAATTTTGGGGGTTTCCCTTCATTTGGGAAGGTTTCCCTCATGTTTCGGGCTGTTTCCCTCGGTTTTGGGGGTTCCTCTTGGTTTGAGAGGATCTCCCTCTGTTTTGGGGGAGTTTCCCTGGATTTGGGTGGGGTTTCCTCAATTTTTGGGAAGGTTTCCCTTGGTTTAGGGGGCATTTCCCTCTGTTTTGAAGGGATTTTCCATGATTTTGGGGGAGTTTTCCTGGTTTTGAGGGAGTTTCCCTTCGCTTTTCCTGCATTTCCCCTCAGCTTTGAGGGGATTTCCCTGGATTTTGGGGGTTTCCCTCCATTTGGGATACTTCTCCTCATTTTTTTGGGGTGTTTCGACTTTGGGGAGGTTTCTCTTGGTTTTGGGGGGAGGATTTCCTGGGATTTTGAGGAATTTCCTTTGGTTTGGGAAAGTTTCCCTCGATGTTGGGGTGATTTCCCTCAATTTTAGGGCATTTCCCTCAAATTGGGACGGTTTTCCTCAGTTTTGGGGGCATTTCCCTTGATTTGGAAGAGTTTTCCACAATTCTGGGGAGCTTTCCTCCATTTCCAAAGGATTCTCCTTGATTGTGGGGGGAGTTCCTCTCGTTTTGCAGCCGTTTTCCTCAATTTTGGGGGGATTTCCCTTAATTTGGAAGAAGTTCCCCTCAATTCCTGCGTGAGTTTCTCCCGATTTTGAGGGAATTCCCTCAATTTTGAGGGGATTTTTTTCAACTTCGGAAAAGCTTCCCTCAATTCTGAGGGGATTCCTTCAATTCTGAGGGGATTCCCTCAATTTTGGAGTCTTTTCCCCTCAATTTGGGGGGGTTTTTACCTCCACATTTTTCAGCTTGAGGGCAAAATCGACATCTCCTGTTGTGAGTTTTCGTCTCTTCCCCATGTGCATGAACTTGAGAGCATCCTGTGGGGGAAAAAGAAGATTTAGGGTGGGAAAAGGGGGAAAAAGAGGAGAAAAAAGTACTTTAAGGTAAGAAAAGGGCAGGAGGAAGGGATGAAAAAGGGATTTGGGGTGGCAAAATGGGGATTTGGGGGACACTTTAGGGAGGAAAGGGGGCTTAGGATGAGAAAAGGGGGAGAAAGGGGCATTTTGGGAGGAATTAAGGGGTGAAAAGGAGGTTTAGGGAGGGTTTAGGGGGAAAAGGGGGTTCAAAGTGGGAAAACGAAGGGGAAAGGGGATTTTGGGGGGGAAGTTTGAGCTCCAAGGGGGTCCCTCCCCCACACCCAGCCCCCAAATTTTGGGGTCTCCCCCTCCCCATCCCCACCCCCCACACCTGGG
>JAQMYR010000044.1:300357-373425 GCA_028536675.1 Aphelocoma californica
AAAAGGGGATTAAAAGGGGATAAAAAACAGAACAAAAAAGGGATAAAAACCAGGATAAAAATGGGATAAAAAGGGGATAAAAAACAGGATAAAAAAGGGATAAAAAAAGGGATAAAAAGCGGATTAAAAATGGGATAAAAAACAGGATAAAAAGGGGATAAGAAGGAGATAAAAAGGAGATAAGAAAGGGATAAAAAGGACATAGAAAAGGGATAAAAAGGGGATGAAAAAGGGGATAAAAAAAGGACTAAAAGGGGATAAAAAACAGGATAAAAATGGGATTAAAAGGGGATACAAAACAGGATAAAAATGGGATTAAAAAGGGATAAAAAACAGAAGTAAAAAAGGATAAAAAAGGGATAAAAAAAGGATAAAAAAGGGACTAAAAGGGGATAAAAAACAGGATAAAAAAGGGATTAAAAAGGGATAAAAAACAGAATAAAAAAAGGATAAAAAACAGAATAAAAAAGGGATAAAAAAAGGATAAAAAAGGGATAAACAAGGAATAAAAAAGGGGATAAAAACGAGATAAAAAAGGGATAAAAAAAGCAAAAAAGGGGCAGAAAAAAAGGGGAAAACCGGGCAAAAAGCAGAACAGGGCTCGGGTTGACTCCTCTGCCTTCGGCCCCATCTCCCAGGGGGATTTTTGGGGGGTTTTCCCGGGATTTGGGGCTCACCCCGGATGCGCATCCCGCGGGGGCTCCTCTCCACGCCGCCCACCAGCAGCAGCAGCAGCGACTTCTTGACGTCCTCGTGGCCGAAGATCTCGGGGGCGATGGAGGCCGCCAGCTTCCCGTAGAAATCCTCCTCTGGAAGGGCCCAAATCCCGGGAATTCGGGGGTGGGGCGGCGGAAATCGGACTCGGGGAGCCCGAAATCGGCTTCAGGGAGCCCGAAAATGGTAAGAAGGGCCCCAGAATTGGAGTTGGGGACCCGAAAATTGGCTGGAACGACCCCAAATTGGACTTGGGGACACCAAAATTGGCAACAGCCCCAAAATTGGCTGGAACGACCCCAAAATTAGCAAGAACGGCCCCAGAATTGGACTTGGGGACCCCAAAATTGGACTTGGGGACCCCAAAATTGGCTGGAACGACCCCAAAATCGGCAAGAACGGCCCCAAAATTGGGGACCCCAAAATCGGCAAGAACGGACCCAAAATTGGACTTAGGGACCCCAAAATTGGCTGGAACGGCCCCAAAATTGGACTTTGAGACCTCAAAATTGGACTTGGGGACCCAAAATTGGCAGGAACGGACCCAAAATTGGACTTGGGGAGCCCGAAATCGACTTCAGGGACCCCGAAAATGGTAAGAAGGGCCCCAGAATTGGAGTTGGGGACCCAAAATTGGCAAGAACGGACCCAAAATTGGACGTGGGGACCCAAAATTGGACTTGGGGACCCCAAAATTGGCTGGAACGACCCCAAATTGGACTTTGGGACCCCAAAATCAACAAGAACAGCCCCAAAATTGGGGACCCCAAAATCGGCAAGAACGGACCCAAAATTGGACTTAGGGACCCCAAAATTGGCTGGAACGGCCCCAAAATTGGACTTGGGGACCCCAAAATTGGAGTTGGGGACCTCAAAATTGGCTGGAACGGCCCCAAAATTGGACTTGGGGACCCCAAAATTCGAGTTGGGGACCTCAAAATTGGCTGGAACGACCCCAAAATCGGCAAGAACGGACCCAAAATCGGGGACCCCAAAATCGGCAAGAACGGCCCCAGAATTGGACTTGGGGACCCCAAAATTGGACTTGGGGACCCCAAAATCGGCTGGAATGGCCCCGAAATTCCCCAAATCCCCATTTTTCCCCCCAAAATCCCCGTTTTTCACCCAACTCCCCATTTTTCCCCCAAAATCCCCATTTTTTTCCCCAAAAATCCCCAGTTTCTCCCTCAAAAACCCCCATTTTCCCCCCAAAAACCCCCATTTTCCTCCCAAAAATCCCTTTCTTCCCAAAAATCCCCATTTTCCCCCCAAAATCCCCATTTTTCCCCCCCAAAAATCCCCTTTTTTCCCCCCAAAATCCCCATTTCCCCGCCAAAATTCCCCATTTTCCCCCCAAAAATCCCCATTTTTCCTCCCAAAAATCCCCATTTTTTCCCCAAAATCCCCGTTTTTCCCAAATTCCCCATTTCCCCCCCCCAAAAATCCCCATTTTCCTCCCAAAAATCCCCATTTTTCACTCCAAAAAATCACCGTTTTTCACCCAAAATTCGACTTTTTCACCCAAAATCCCCCATTTTCCCCCCAAAAAATCCCCATTTTCCCCCCAAAATCCCCCATTTTCCCAAAATCCCCGTTTTTCCCCCAAAATCCCCATTTTTCCCAAAAAATCCCCCTTTTTCCCCCCAAAAATCCCCATTTTCCCCCCAAAATCCCCGTTTTTCCCAAAACCGCCGCTTTTCGCCCCAAACCCACCTGTGCCCGTGATCTCCCGCAGCTCCTCGGGGCTCAGCTCCCCTCCCCCGCCCTCCTCCTCCTCGCTCTTGTTCACCTTGGCCACGTGGTGCCCCTCCAGGAAGGTCTCGGACAGCAGCCCCTGGTTTGGGGCAAAAAACGGCGATTTTGGGAAAAATGCGGATTTTTGGGGGGAAAAACGGGGATTTTGAGTAAAAAAACGGGGATTTTGGGGTGAAAATTGGGGATTTTTGGGGGGAAAATGGAGTTTTTGGACAGGGGAGACTGTTCCCCTCCAGGAAGGTCTCGGACAGCAGCCCCTGGTTTGGGGGAAAAAATGGCAATTTTGGGAAAAATGGGGATTTTGGGGGGAAAAACGGGGATTTTGAGTAAAAAAATGGGGATTTTTGGGTGAAAATTGGGGATTTTTGGGGGAAAATGGGGATTTTGGACAGGTGAGTGCTCCCCTCCAGGAAGGTCTCGGACAGCAGCCCCTGGTTTGGGGGAAAAAACGGCGATTTTGGGAAAAATGGGGATTTTGGGGGGAAAACAGGGATTTTGAGTAAAAAAACGGGGATTTTTGGGTGAAAATTGGGGATTTTTGGGGGGAAAATGGAGTTTTTGGAGGGGCCGGGTGAGACTGTTCCCCTCCAGGAAGGTCTCGGACAGCAGCCCCTGGTTTGGGGGAAAAAACGGCGATTTTGGGAAAAATGGGGATGTTGGGGGGAAAAACGGGGATTTTGAGAAAAAAAATGGGGATTTTTGGGTGAAAATTGGGGATTTCTGGGGGGAAAAATGGGGATTTTGGGGGGGCCCGGTGAGACTGTTCCCCTCCAGGAAGGTCTCGGACAGCAGCCCCTGGTTTGGGGGAAAAAACGGCGATTTTGGGAAAAATGCGGATTTAGGGGGAAAAACGGGGATTTTGAGTAAAAAACGGGGATTTTTGGGTGAAAATTGGGGATTTTTAGGGGGAAAATGGAGTTTTTGGACAGGTGAGTGCTCCCCTCCAGGAAGGTCTCTGACAGCAGCCCCTGGTTTGGGGTGAAAAACGGCGATTTTGGGAAAAATGCGGATTTTGGGGGGAAAAACGGGGATTTTGAGTAAAAAAACGGGGATTTTTGGGTGAAAATTGGGGATTTTTGGGGGGAAAATGGAGTTTTTGGAGGGGCCAGGTGAGACTGTTCCCCTCCAGGAAGGTCTCGGACAGCAGCCCCTGGTTTGGGGGAAAAAACGGCGATTTTGGGAAAAATGGGGATTTTTGAGGGAAAAACGGGGATTTTGAGTAAAAAACGGGGATTTTGGGGTGAAAATTGGGGATTTTTGGGGGGAAAAATGGGGATTTTGGGGGGGCCAGGTGAGACTGTTCCCCTCCAGGAAGGTCTCGGACAGCAGCCCCTGGTTTGGGGCAAAAAACGGCGATTTTGGGAAAAACGGGGATTTTTGGGGGAAAATGGGGATTTTGAGTAAAAAAATGGGGATTTTTGGGTGAAAATTGGGGATTTTTGGGGGGAAAATTGGGGATTTTGGAGGGGCCAGGTGAGACTGTTCCCCTCCAGGAAGGTCTCGGACAGCAGCCCCTGGTTTGGGGCAAAAAACGGCGATTTTGGGAAAAACGGGGATTTTTGGGGGGAAAAATGGGGATTTTGAGTAAAAAAATGGGGATTTTGGGGTGAAAATTGGGGATTTTTGGGGGGAAAATGGAGTTTTTGGACAGGGGAGACTGTTCCCCTCCAGGAAGGTCTCGGACAGCAGCCCCTGGTTTGGGGCAAAAAACGGCGATTTTGGGAAAAATGGGGATTTCTGGGGGAAAAATGGGGATTTTGAGTAAAAAACGGGGATTTTGGGGTGAAAATTGGGGATTTTTGGGGGGAAAATGGAGTTTTTGGACAGGTGAGTGCTCCCCTCCAGGAAGGTCTCGGACAGCAGCCCCTGGTTTGGGGCAAAAAACGGCGATTTTGGGAAAAACGGGGATTTTTGGGGGGAAAAATGGGGATTTTGAGTAAAAAAATGGGGATTTTGGGGTGAAAATTGGGGATTTTTGGGGGGAAAAATGGGGATTTTGAGTAAAAAAATGGGGATTTTGGGGTGAAAATTGGGGATTTTTGGGGGGAAAATGGAGTTTTTGGACAGGGGAGACTGTTCCCCTCCAGGAAGGTCTCGGACAGCAGCCCCTGGTTTGGGGCAAAAAACGGCGATTTTGGGAAAAATGCGGATTTTTGGGGGAAAAATGGGGATTTTGAGTAAAAAAATGGGGATTTTTGGGTGAAAATTGGGGATTTCTGGGGGGAAAAATGGGGATTTTGGGGGGGCCCGGTGAGACTGTTCCCCTCCAGGAAGGTCTCGGACAGCAGCCCCTGGTTTGGGGCAAAAAACGGCGATTTTGGGAAAAATGGGGATTTGGGGGAAAATGGGGATTTTGGGGGAAAAACGGGGATTTTGGAGGGAAAAACGGGGATTTTGGAGGAAAAACGGGGATTTTTTGGGCAAGAAATGGGATTGTTTTGGGGGGAAAAAGGGGAATTTTGGGGGGGGAAAATGAGGGGTGTGGGGCTGGGCAGGTGAGATTTGGGGGAAAAAAGGGGGATTTTGGGGAAAATGGGGATTTTTGGAGGGAAAAAGAGGATTTGGGGGGGGATGGGTGAGACCCCTCCAGGATCAGCAAACCTTGGGTTGGGAAAAACAGGGAAAAGTGGGAATTTGGGGGATTTGGGGTCCCAGGTGGGATTTTTGGGGTCCCAGGTACAGTTTTTGGGGTGCCAGGTGTGATTTTTGGGGTCCCAGGTGAGGTTTTTGGGGTCCCAGGTGAATTCTGGGTGGATTTTGGGGTCCCAGGTGCGGTTTTTGGGGTCCCAGGTGTGGATTTTGGGGTCCCAGGTGGGGTTTTTGGGGTCCCAGGTGAATTCTGGGTGGATTTTGGGGTCCCAGGTGCAGTTTTTGGGGTCCCAGGTGTGGATTTTGGGGTCCCAGGTGTGGATTTTGGGGTCCCAGATGAGGTTTTTAGGGTGCCAGGTGCAGTTTTTGGGGTCCCAGGTGTGATTTTTGGGATGTCAAGGGCAGTTCTTGGAGTCCCAGGGGAGGCTTTTGGGGTCCCAGGTGTAGATTTTGGGGTGCCAGGTGTGATTTTTGGGGTGCCAGGTGCGTTTTGGCCACTCACCTGTGTCACCTGGCGGAATCCCGGCCGCAGCAGGGGCAGCAAGGGGAGTTCTGGGAGATCCCAGGTGTGATTTTTGGGGTCCCAGGTGAGGTTTGGGTGCATTTTTGGGGTCCCAGGTGAGGTTTTTGGGGTGCCAGGTGTGGATTTTGGGGTCCCAGGTGTGATTTTTGGGGTGCCAGCTGCGTTTTGGCCACTCACCTGTGTCACCTGGCGGAATCCCGGCCGCAGCAGGGGCAGCAAGGGGAGTTCTGGGAGATCCCAGGTGAGGTTTGGGTGCATTTTTGGGGTCCCAGGTGAGGTTTTTGGGGTCCCAGGTGTGATTTTTGGGGTCCCAGGTGTGATTTTTGGGGTCCCAGGTGCGTTCTGGCCACTCACCTGTGTCACCTGGCGGAATCCCGGCCGCAGCAGGGGCAGCAAGGGGAATTTTGGGTGCGTTTTTTACCCTCCCAGGTGAGGGTTGAGTACATTTTTGGGGTCCCAGGTGTAGATTTTGGGGTGTTTTGGGGTCCCAGGTGCGTTTTGGCCACTCACCTGTGTCACCTGGCGGAATCCCGGCCGCAGCAGGGGCAGCAAGGGGAGTTCTGGGAGATCCCAGGTGAGGTTTGGGTGCATTTTTGGGGTCCCAGGTGTGGATTTTGGGGTCCCAGATGTGATTTTTGGGGTCCCAGGTGCGTTCTGGCCACTCACCTGTGTCACCTGGCGGAATCCCGGCCGCAGCAGGGGCAGCAAGGGGAGTTCTGGGAGATCCCAGGTGAGGTTTTTGGGGTGCCAGGTGAGGTTTGGGTGCATTTTTGGGGTCCCAGGTGTGGATTTTGGGGTCCCAGGTGTGATTTTTGGGGTGCCAGGTGCGTTTTGGCCACTCACCTGTGTCACCTGGCGGAATCCCGGCCGCAGCAGGGGCAGCAAGGGGAGTTCTGGGAGATCCCAGGTGAGGTTTGGGTGCATTTTTGGGGTCCCAGGTGAGGTTTTTGGGGTCCCAGGTGTGATTTTTGGGGTGCCAGGTGAGGTTTTTGGGGTCCCAGGTGTGGATTTTGGGGTGCCAGGTGTGATTTTTGGGGTCCCAGGTGCGTTTTGGCCACTCACCTGTGTCACCTGGCGGAATCCCGGCCGCAGCAGGGGCAGCAAGGGGAGTTCTGGGAGATCCCAGGTGTGATTTTTGGGGTCCCAGGTGAGGTTTGGGTGCATTTTTGGGGTCCCAGGTGAGGTTTTTGGGGTGCCAGGTGTGGATTTTGGGGTCCCAGGTGTGATTTTTGGGGTGCCAGCTGCGTTTTGGCCACTCACCTGTGTCACCTGGCGGAATCCCGGCCGCAGCAGGGGCAGCAAGGGGAGTTCTGGGAGATCCCAGGTGAGGTTTGGGTGCATTTTTGGGGTCCCAGGTGAGGTTTTTGGGGTCCCAGGTGTGATTTTTGGGGTCCCAGGTGTGATTTTTGGGGTCCCAGGTGCGTTCTGGCCACTCACCTGTGTCACCTGGCGGAATCCCGGCCGCAGCAGGGGCAGCAAGGGGAATTTTGGGTGCGTTTTTTACCCTCCCAGGTGAGGGTTGAGTACATTTTTGGGGTCCCAGGTGTAGATTTTGGGGTGTTTTGGGGTCCCAGGTGCGTTTTGGCCACTCACCTGTGTCACCTGGCGGAATCCCGGCCGCAGCAGGGGCAGCAAGGGGAGTTCTGGGAGATCCCAGGTGAGGTTTGGGTGCATTTTTGGGGTCCCAGGTGTGGATTTTGGGGTCCCAGATGTGATTTTTGGGGTCCCAGGTGCGTTCTGGCCACTCACCTGTGTCACCTGGCGGAATCCCGGCCGCAGCAGGGGCAGCAAGGGGAGTTCTGGGAGATCCCAGGTGAGGTTTTTGGGGTGCCAGGTGAGGTTTGGGTGCATTTTTGGGGTCCCAGGTGTGGATTTTGGGGTCCCAGGTGTGATTTTTGGGGTCCCAGGTGTGTTTTGGCCACTCACCTGTGTCACCTGGCGGAATCCCGGCCGCAGCAGGGGCAGCAAGGGGAGTTCTGGGAGATCCCAGGTGAGGTTTGGGTGCATTTTTGGGGATGCCAGGTGTGATTTGGGGGTCCCAGGTGTGATTTTTGGGGTGCCAGGTGTGATTTTTGGGGTGCCAGGTGCGTTCTGGCCACTCAACTGTGTCACCTGGCGGAATCCCGGCCGCAGCAGGGGCAGCAAGGGGCGTTCTGGGAGATCCCAGGTGTGATTTTTGGGGTCCCAGGTGAGGTTTTTGGTGTCCCAGGTGAGGTTTGGGTACATTTTTGGGGTGCCAGGTGTGGATTTTGGGGTGCCAGGTGTGATTTTTGGGGTGCCAGGTGCGTTTTGGCCACTCACCTGTGTCACCTGGCGGAATCCCGGCCGCAGCAGGGGCAGCAAGGGGAGTTCTGGGAGATCCCAGGTGAGGTTTTTGGGGTGCCAGGTGAGGTTTGGGTACATTTTTGGGGTCCCAGGTGTGGATTTTGGGGTGCCAGGTGTGATTTTTGGGGTCCCAGGTGTGTTTTGGCCACTCACCTGTGTCACCTGGCGGAATCCCGGCCGCAGCAGGGGCAGCAAGGGGAATTTTGGGTGCGTTTTTTACCCTCCCAGGTGAGGTTTGGGTGCATTTTTGGGGTCCCAGGTGAGGTTTCTGGGGTCCCAGGTGAGGTTTTTGGGGTCCCAGGTGTGATTTTTGGGGTCCCAGGTGAGGTTTTTGGGGTCCCAGGTGTGATTTTTGGGGTGCCAGCTGCGTTTTGGCCACTCACCTGTGTCACCTGGCGGAATCCCGGCCGCAGCAGGGGCAGCAAGGGGAGTTCTGGGAGATCCCAGGTGAGGTTTGGGTACATTTTTGGGGTCCCAGGTGTGATTTTTGGGGTCCCAGGTGTGGATTTTGGGGTCCCAGGTGTGATTTTTGGGGTCCCAGGTGCGTTCTGGCCACTCACCTGTGTCACCTGGCGGAATCCCGGCCGCAGCAGGGGCAGCAAGGGGAGTTCTGGGAGATCCCAGGTGAGATTTGGGTGCATTTTTGGGGTCCCAGGTGTGGATTTTGGGGTCCCAGGTGTGGATTTTGGGGTCCCAGGTGCGATTTTTGGGGGGCCAGGTGTGATTTTTGGGGTCCCAGGTGCATTCTGGCCACTCACCTGTGTCACCTGGCGGAATCCCGGCCGCAGCAGGGGCAGGAAGGGGAATTTTGGGTGCGTTTTTTACCCTCCCAAGTGAGGTTTGGGTGCATTTTTGGGGTCCCAGGTGAGGTTTTTGGTGTCCCAGGTGAGGTTTGGGTACATTTTTGGGGTCCCAGGTGTGGATTTTGGGGTTCCAGGTGCAGTTTTTGGGGTCCCAGGTGTGGATTTTGGGGTGCCAGGTGTGATTTTTGGGGTCCCAGGTGCGTTTTGGCCACTCACCTGTGTCACCTGGCGGAATCCCGGCCGCAGCAGGGGCAGCAAGGGGAGTTCTGGGAGATCCCAGGTGTGATTTTTGCGGTCCCAGGTGAGGTTTTTGGTGTCCCAGGTGAGGTTTGGGTACATTTTTGGGGTCCCAGGTGTGGATTTTGGGGTCCCAGGTGTGATTTTTGGGGTGCCAGGTGTGATTTTTGGGGTCCCAGGTGCAGTTTTTGGGGTGCCAGGTGCGTTTTGGCCACTCACCTGTGTCACCTGGCGGAATCCCGGCCGCAGCAGGGGCAGCAAGGGGAATTTTGGGTGCGTTTTTTACCCTCCCAGGTGAGGTTTGGGTGCATTTTTGGGGTCCCAGGTGAGGTTTCTGGGGTCCCAGGTGAGGTTTTTGGGGTCCCAGGTGTGATTTTTGGGGTCCCAGGTGAGGTTTTTGGGGTCCCAGGTGAGGTTTTTGGGGTCCCAGGTGTGATTTTTGGGGTGCCAGGTGCGTTTTGGCCACTCACCTGTGTCACCTGGCAGAAGCCCGGCCGCAGCAGGGGCAGCAAGGGGAGTTCTGGGAGATCCCAGGTGAGGTTTGGGTACATTTTTGGGGTCCCAGGTGTGATTTTTGGGGTCCCAGGTGTGGATTTTGGGGTCCCAGGTGTGATTTTTGGGGTCCCAGGTGCGTTCTGGCCACTCACCTGTGTCACCTGGCGGAATCCCGGCCGCAGCAGGGGCAGCAAGGGGAGTTCTGGGAGATCCCAGGTGAGGTTTGGGTACATTTTTGGGGTGCCAGGTGTGGATTTTGGGGTCCCAGGTGAGGTTTTTGGGGTCCCAGGTGTGGATTTTGGGGTCCCAGGTGTGATTTTTGGGGTCCCAGGTGTGTTTTGGCCACTCACCTGTGTCACCTGGCGGAATCCCGGCCGCAGCAGGGGCAGCAAGGGGAATTTTGGGTGCATTTTTTACCCTCCCAGGTGAGGGTTGGGTACATTTTTGGGGTCCCAGGTGTAGATTTTGGGGTCCCAGGTGCGGATTTTGGGGTCCCAGGTGTGATTTTTGGGGTCCCAGGTGTGATTTTTGGGGTCCCAGGTGTGTTTTGGCCACTCACCTGTGTCACCTGGCAGAAGCCCGGCCGCAGCAGGGGCAGCAAGGGGAATTTTGGGTGCGTTTTTTACCCTCCCAGGTGAGGTTTGGGTGCATTTTTGGGGTCCCAGGTGTGATTTTTGGGGTCCCAGGTGTGATTTTTGGGGTCCCAGGTGCGTTTTGGCCACCCACCTGTGTCACCTGGCGGAATCCCGGCCGCAGCAGGGGCAGCAAGGGGAGTTCTGGGAGATCCCAGGTGAGGTTTGGGTACATTTTTGGGGTCCCAGGTGAGGTTTTTGGGGTCCCAGGTGTGATTTTTGGGGTCCCAGGTGAGGTTTTTGGTGTCCCAGGTGAGGTTTGGGTACATTTTTGGGGTCCCAGGTGTGGATTTTGGGGTCCCAGGTGTGGATTTTGGGGTGCCAGGTGTGATTTTTGGGGTGCCAGGTGCGTTTTGGCCACTCACCTGTGTCACCTGGCGGAATCCCGGCCGCAGCAGGGGCAGCAAGGGGAGTTCTGGGAGATCCCAGGTGAGGTTTTTGGTGTCCCAGGTGAGGTTTGGGTGCATTTTTGGGGTGCCAGGTGAGGTTTTTGGGGTCCCAGGTGTGGATTTTGGGGTCCCAGGTGTGATTTTTGGGGTGCCAGGTGTGATTTTTGGGGTCCCAGGTGCGTTTTGGCCACTCACCTGTGTCACCTGGCGGAATCCCGGCCGCAGCAGGGGCAGCAAGGGGAGTTCTGGGAGATCCCAGGTGAGGTTTGGGTGCATTTTGGGGTCCCAGGTGAGGTTTTTGGGGTGCCAGGTGTGGATTTTGGGGTCCCAGGTGTGATTTTTGGGGTCCCAGGTGCGTTCTGGCCACTCACCTGTGTCACCTGGCAGAATCCCGGCCGCAGCAGGGGCAGCAAGGGGAGTTCTGGGAGATCCCAGGTGAGGTTTGGGTGCATTTTTGGGGTCCCAGGTGTGGATTTTGGGGTGCCAGGTGTGGATTTTGGGGTCCCAGGTGCGTTCTGGCCACTCACCTGTGTCACCTGGCGGAATCCCGGCCGCAGCAGGGGCAGGAAGGCGCCGCTGACCCGGACGTGGTCGCCGGGCTGGGCCTGGCGCGTGTTGGCCCCGCTCAGGTGCAGCGACAGCGACCGGGGCAAGTGGCCCACGGGCACCTGGTCGGACTGAGGGCACGAAAGGGGGACAGGTGAGATTTTGGAAGCGATTTTGGGGAGATTTTGGGGCGTTTTGGGACGTTCCAATCCACTTTGGCGACGTCGAAGTCGAATTTGAGGGGTTTTCGGGGAGATTTTTTTTTGTCGTTTCGGGGCAGTTTGTGACGTTTTGGGGGTGTTAAAGTCAAGTTTAGGGAGGTTTTGGGATGCTTTGGGACAGTTTAGGGATGTTTTAGGATTTAAAACCAATTTTGGGGAGATTTTTAGGCATTTTGAGACGTTTGGGGCAGTTTAGGACCTTTCTGGGGACAGTTTAGGGACGTTAGAGTCAATTTTAGAAAGATTTTTTGGACATCTGGGGATATTTGGAGTCATTTGGGGCCATTCAGGGACATTTGGAGCCATTTTTGGGATGTTTGGGGTCAGTCTGGGGACATTTGAGACAATTTTGGGACATTCCAGGACATTTGAGCCCATTTTTAACACCCAGGCCGCCATTTTGAAAGCAATTCTGAGAGGATTTTTGAGGATTTTGGAGTTTCCGGAGGGGATTTTTTGGGATTTTGGGGTCTCCCATCAGGAATTTCGGGTCCTCCCCTCACTCACGTGTTCCTGAATCCACAATTCCTGGAATTTGGTGGATTTGGAGCCAATTTTAGGATCCTGGGGGTCATTTTAAAGACCCTGGCGGCCATTTTGGAAGCAATTCTGAGAGGATTTTTGAGGATTTTGGAGTTTCCTGAGGGGATTTTTTGGGATTTTGGGGTCTCCCGTCAGGAATTTCGGGTTCCCCCCTCACTCATGTGTTCCTGAACCCACAATTCCTGGAATTTGGTGGATTTGGAACCAATTTTAAGCCCCTAGAGTCGATTTTAAAGACCCCGGCCGCCATTTTGGAATCAGCTTTGAGGGGATTTTGGAGTTTCCTGAGGGGATTTTTTGGGATTTTGGGGTCTCCCATCAGGAATTTCGGGTCCTCCCCTCACTCACGTGTTCCTGAATCCACAATTCCTGGAATTTGGTGGATTTGGAGCCAATTTTAGGATCCTGGGGGCCGTTTTAAAGACCCTGGCGGCCATTTTGGAAGCAATTCTGAGGGAATTTTGGAGGATTTTGGAGTTTCCTGAGGGGATTTTTTGGGATTTTGGGGTCTCCCGTCAGGAATTTCGGGTTCCCCCCTCACTCACGTGTTCCTGAATCCACAATTCCTGGAATTTGGTGGATTTGGAGCCAATTTTAGGATCCTGGGGGCCGTCTTAAAGACCCCGGCCGCCATTTTGGAAGCAATTCTGAGGGGATTTTTGAGGATTTTGGAGTTTCCTGAGGAGATTTTTTGGGATTTTGGGGTCTCCTGTCAGGAATTTCGGGTTCCCCCCTCACTCACGCGTTCCTGAATCCACAATTCCTGGAATTTGGTGGATTTGGAGCCAATTTTAGGATCCTGGGGGCCGTCTTAAAGACCCCGGCCGCCATTTTGGAAGCAATTCTGAGGGGATTTTTGAGGATTTTGGAGTTTCCTGAGGGGATTTTTTGGGATTTTGGGGTCTCCCGTCAGGAATTTCGGGTTCCCCCCTCACTCACATGTTCCTGAATCCGCAGCTCCTGGAATTTGGTGAATTTGGAGCCTCGGCTCTGCAGGTAGAGCCGCCCGCCCGAGCGGTTGGTTTGGCACTCGCGGCTCGGGCAGAGCAGCAGCGGCGTAAAAGTCGGGCCCTCGATCTGGGGAAAGATCCCAAAAACTCAGAGAACCCCCCCAAAAAATCCACCTGGACCCTCAAAACTTCACCTGAACCCCCAAAACTTCACCTGAACCCCCAAAAATTCACCCAAGATCCCAAAAAAATCCCCCCCGGGGCCCCCAAAATGGCCCCTTGGAAAAGGCGGGAAAATGAGGCCTTCGATCTGTGAGGGGAAATCCCAAAAAGTCAGAGAATCCCCCCAAAAATCCACCTGAAATCGCCCCAAAACCCCTCAAACCCCCTCCCAGTTCATCCCAGTCCATCCCAGTTAGTCCCAGTCCATCCCAGTACCGGCTGGTAGGTATCAGCCCCGCACTGGTCACAGTTGGAGGTGGCACTGAGACGCCAAAACTGCCCCCAAATCCCCTGAAACTGCCCAAAACTGCCCCAAATCCCCCCAAAACCGTCCCAAATCCATTCCCAGTCGATCCCAATCCCTCCCAGTCCATCCCAGTACCGCCTGGTAGGTCTCAGCCCTGCACTGGTCACAGCTGTAGGTGACACTGAGAACCCAAAACTGCCCCAAATCCCCCCCAAAAGTGCCCCAAATCCCCCCCAAAATTGCCCCAAATTCCCCCAAAACTGCCCCAAATCCCCCTAAAACTGCCCCAAACCCATTCCCAGTTTGTCCCAGTTTGTCCCAGTCCATCCCAGTACCGGCTGGTAGGTCTCAGCCCCGCACTGGTCGCAACTGGAGGTGGCACTGAGACCCCAAAACTGCCCCAAATTCCCCCAAAACTGCCCCAAATCCCCCCAAAACTGCCCCAAACCCATTCCCAGTCCATCCCAGTTAATCCCAGTCCATCCCAGTACCGGCTGGTAGGTCTCAGCCCCACACTGGTCACAGCTGTAGGTGGCCACGCGCAGCAGGGGCCGGACGTCGCTGGCCCGGGTGACGATGCCCTCCCCCAAAACTGCCCCAAATCCCCCCAAAACTGCCCCAAATCCCCCCAAAACTGCCCCAAACCCATTCCCAGTTAATCCCAGTTAATCCCAGTCCATCCCAGTACCGGCTGGTAGGTCTCAGCCCCGCACTGGTCGCAGCTGTAGGTGGCCACACGCAGCAGGGGCCGGACGTCGCTGGCCCGGGTGACGATGCCCTCCCCCAAAACTGCCCCAAATCCCCCCAAAACTGCCCCAAATCCCCCCAAAACTGCCCCAAACCCATTCCCAGTCCATCCCAGTTAATCCCAGTCCATCCCAGTACCGGCTGGTAGGTCTCAGCCCCGCACTGGTCGCAGCTGTAGGTGGCCACCCGCAGCAGGGGCCGGACGTCGCTGGCCCGGGTGACGATGCCCTCCCCCAAAACTGCCCCAAATCACCCCAAAACTGCCCCAAATCCCCCCAAAACTGCCCCAAACCCATTCCCAGTCCATCCCAGTCCATCCCAGTCCATCCCAGTACCGGCTGGTAGGTCTCAGCCCCGCACTGGTCGCAGCTGTAGGTGGCCACACGCAGCAGGGGCCGGACGTCGCTGGCCCGGGTGACGATGCCCTCCCCCAAAAACTGCCCCAAATCCCCCCAAAACTGCCCCAAATCCCCCCAAAACTGCCCCAAACCCACTCCCAGTCCATCCCAGTTAATCCCAGTCCATCCCAGTACCGGCTGGTAGGTCTCAGCCCCGCACTGGTCACAGCTGGAGGTGGCTCTGAGACCCCAAAACTACCCCGAAACCCCCTGAAACTGCCCCAAATTGCCCCAAATCCCCCCAAAACCGTCCCAAATCCATTCCCAGTTGATCCCAATCCCTCCCAGTCCATCCCAGTACCGGCTGGTAGGTCTCAGCCCTGCACTGGTCACAGCTGGAGGTGGCACTGAGACCCCAAAACTGCCCCAAATCCCCCCCAAAAGTGCCCCAAATCCCCCCCAAAAGTGCCCCAAATCCCCCTAAAACTGCCCCAAACCCATTCCCAGTCCATCCCAGTTAGTCCCAGTCCATCCCAGTACCGGCTGGTAGGTCTCAGCCCCGCACTGGTCACAGCTGTAGGTGGCCACACGCAGCAGGGGCCGGACGTCGCTGGCCCGGGTGACGATGCCCTCCCCCAAAACTGCCCCAAATCCCCCCAAAACTGCCCCAAATCCCCCCAAAACTGCCCCAAACCCATTCCCAGTCCATCCCAGTTAATCCCAGTCCATCCCAGTACCGGCTGGTAGGTCTCAGCCCTGCACTGGTCACAGCTGGAGGTGGCACTGAGACCCCAAAACTGCCCCAAATCCCCCCCAAAACTGCCCCAAATCCCCCCCAAAAGTGCCCCAAATCCCCCTAAAACTGCCCCAAACCCATTCCCAGTTTGTCCCAGTTTGTCCCAGTCCATCCCAGTACCGGCTGGTAGGTCTCAGCCCCGCACTGGTCGCAACTGGAGGTGGCACTGAGACCCCAAAACTGCCCCAAATTCCCCCAAAACTGCCCCAAATTCCCCCAAAACTGCCCCAAACCCCCCCAAAACTGCCCCAAACCCATTCCCAGTCCATCCCAGTTAATCCCAGTCCGTCCCAGTACCGGCTGGTAGGTCTCAGCCCCGCACTGGTCGCAGCTGTAGGTGGCCACGCGCAGCAGGGGCCGGACGTCGCTGGCCCGGGTGACGATGCCCTCCCCCAAAAACTGCCCCAAATCCCCCCAAAAGTGCCCCAAATCCCCCCAAAACTGCCCCAAACCCACTCCCAGTCCATCCCAGTTAATCCCAGTCCATCCCAGTACCGGCTGGTAGGTCTCAGCCCCGCACTGGTCACAGCTGGAGGTGGCTCTGAGACCCCAAAACTACCCCGAAACCCCCTGAAACTGCCCCAAATTGCCCCAAATCCCCCCAAAACCGTCCCAAATCCATTCCCAGTTGATCCCAATCCCTCCCAGTCCATCCCAGTACCGGCTGGTAGGTCTCAGCCCTGCACTGGTCACAGCTGGAGGTGGCACTGAGACCCCAAAACTGCCCCAAATCCCCCCCAAAAGTGCCCCAAATCCCCCCCAAAAGTGCCCCAAATCCCCCCCAAAACTGCCCCAAATCCCCCCAAAACTGCCCCAAACCCATTCCCAGTCCATCCCAGTTAATCCCAGTCCATCCCAGTACCGGCTGGTAGGTCTCAGCCCCGCACTGGTCACAGCTGTAGGTGGCCACACGCAGCAGGGGCCGGACGTCGCTGGCCCGGGTGACGATGCCCTCCCCCAAAACTGCCCCAAATCCCCCCAAAACTGCCCCAAATCCCCCCAAAACTGCCCCAAACCCATTCCCAGTCCATCCCAGTTAATCCCAGTCCATCCCAGTACCGGCTGGTAGGTCTCAGCCCTGCACTGGTCGCAGCTGTAGGTGGCCACACGCAGCAGGGGCCGGACGTCGCTGGCCCGGGTGACGATGCCCTCCCCCAAAACTGCCCCAAATCCCCCCAAAACTGCCCCAAATCCCCCCAAAACTGCCCCAAACCCATTCCCAGTCCATCCCAGTTAATCCCAGTCCATCCCAGTACCGGCTGGTAGGTCTCAGCCCTGCACTGGTCACAGCTGGAGGTGGCACTGAGACCCCAAAACTGCCCCAAATCCCCCCCAAAACTGCCCCAAATCCCCCCCAAAAGTGCCCCAAATCCCCCTAAAACTGCCCCAAACCCATTCCCAGTTTGTCCCAGTTTGTCCCAGTCCATCCCAGTACCGGCTGGTAGGTCTCAGCCCCGCACTGGTCGCAACTGGAGGTGGCACTGAGACCCCAAAACTGCCCCAAATTCCCCCAAAACTGCCCCAAATTCCCCCAAAACTGCCCCAAACCCCCCCAAAACTGCCCCAAACCCATTCCCAGTCCATCCCAGTTAATCCCAGTCCATCCCAGTACCGGCTGGTAGGTCTCAGCCCCGCACTGGTCACAGCTGTAGGTGGCCACATGCAGCAGGGGCCGGACGTCGCTGGCCCGGGTGACGATGCCCTCCCCCAAAACTGCCCCAAATCACCCCAAAACTGCCCCAAATCCCCCCAAAACTGCCCCAAACCCATTCCCAGTCCATCCCAGTACATCCCAGTACCGGCTGGTAGGTCTCAGCCCCGCACTGGTCACAGCTGTAGGTGGCCACACGCAGCAGGGGCCGGACGTCGCTGGCCCGGGTGACGATGCCCTCCCCCAAAAACTGCCCCAAATCCCCCCAAAACTGCCCCAAATCCCCCCAAAACTGCCCCAAATCCATTCCCAGTCCATCCCAGTCCATCCCAGTACCGGCTGGTAGGTCTCAGCCCCGCACTGGTCGCAGCTGTAGGTGGCCACACGCAGCAGGGGCCGGACGTCGCTGGCCCGGGTGACGATGCCCTCCCCCAAAACTGCCCCAAATTCCCCCAAAACTGCCCCAAATCACCCCAAAACTGCCCCAAACCCATTCCCAGTCCCTCCCAGTTTGTCCCAGTCCATCCCAGTACCGGCTGGTAGGTCTCAGCCCCGCACTGGTCACAGCTGTAGGTGGCCACACGCAGCAGGGGCCGGACGTCGCTGGCCCGGGTGACGATGCCCTCCCCCAAAACTGCCCCAAATCACCCCAAAACTGCCCCAAACCCATTCCCAGTTTGTCCCAGTTTGTCCCAGTCCATCCCAGTACCGGCTGGTAGCTCTCAGCCCCACACTGGTCACAGCTGTAGGTGGCCACACGCAGCAGGGGCCGGACGTCGCTGGCCCGGGTGACGATGCCCTCCCCCAAAACTGCCCCAAATCACCCCAAAACTGCCCCAAACCCACTCCCAGTTAGTCCCAGTCCATCCCAGTACCGGCTGGTAGGTCTCAGCCCCGCACTGGTCGCAGCTGTAGGTGGCCACACGCAGCAGGGGCCGGACGTCGCTGGCCCGGGTGACGATGCCCTCCCCCAAAACTGCCCCAAATCACCCCAAAACTGCCCCAAATCACCCCAAAACTGCCCCAAACCCATTCCCAGTCCATCCCAGTCCCTCCCAGTCCATCCCAGTACCGGCTGGTAGGTCTCAGCCCCACACTGGTCGCAGCTGGAGGTGGCCACACGCAGCAGGGGCCGGACGTCGCTGGCCCGGGTGACGATGCCCTCCCCCAAAACTGCCCCAAATCCCCCCAAAACTGCCCCAAATCCCCCCAAAACTGCCCCAAACCCATTCCCAGTCCATCCCAGTCCATCCCAGTACCGGCTGGTAGGTCTCAGCCCTGCACTGGTCACAGCTGGAGGTGGCACTGAGACCCCAAAACTGCCCCAAATCCCCCCCAAAAGTGCCCCAAATCCCCCCCAAAAGTGCCCCAAATCCCCCTAAAACTGCCCCAAACCCATTCCCAGTTTGTCCCAGTTTGTCCCAGTCCATCCCAGTACCGGCTGGTAGGTCTCAGCCCCGCACTGGTCGCAACTGGAGGTGGCACTGAGACCCCAAAACTGCCCCAAATTCCCCCAAAACTGCCCCAAATTCCCCCAAAACTGCCCCAAATCCCCCCAAAACTGCCCCAAACCCATTCCCAGTCCATCCCAGTCCATCCCAGTACCGGCTGGTAGCTCTCAGCCCCGCACTGGTCACAGCTGTAGGTGGCCACACGCAGCAGGGGCCGGACGTCGCTGGCCCGGGTGACGATGCCCTCCCCCAAAACTGCCCCAAATCCCCCCAAAACTGCCCCAAACCCATTCCCAGTCCATCCCAGTTAATCCCAGTCCATCCCAGTACCGGCTGGTAGGTCTCAGCCCCGCACTGGTCACAGCTGTAGGTGGCCACGCGCAGCAGGGGCCGGACGTCGCTGGCCCGGGTGACGATGCCCTCCCCCAAAACTGCCCCAAATCCCCCCAAAACTGCCCCAAATCACCCCAAAACTGCCCCAAACCCATTCCCAGTCCATCCCAGTCCATCCCAGTACCGGCTGGTAGGTCTCAGCCCCGCACTGGTCACAGCTGTAGGTGGCCACACGCAGCAGGGGCCGGACGTCGCTGGCCCGGGTGACGATGCCCTCCCCCAAAACTGCCCCAAATTCCCCCAAAACTGCCCCAAATCCCCCCAAAACTGCCCCAAACCCATTCCCAGTCCCTCCCAGTTAGTCCCAGTCCATCCCAGTACCGGCTGATAGGTCTCAGCCCCGCACTGGTCACAGCTGTAGGTGGCCACGCGCAGCAGGGGCCGGACGTCGCTGGCCCGGGTGACGATGCCCTCCCCCAAAACTGCCCCAAATCCCCCCAAAACTGCCCCAAATCACCCCAAAACTGCCCCAAACCCATTCCCAGTCCATCCCAGTTAATCCCAGTCCATCCCAGTACCGGCTGGTAGGTCTCAGCCCCGCACTGGTCGCAGCTGTAGGTGGCCACGCGCAGCAGGGGCCGGACGTCGCTGGCCCGGGTGACGATGCCCTCCCCCAAAACTGCCCCAAATCCCCCCAAAACTGCCCCAAATCCCCCCAAAACTGCCCCAAACCCACTCCCAGTCCATCCCAGTCCCTCCCAGTCCCTCCCAGTCCATCCCAGTACCGGCTGGTAGGTCTCAGCCCCGCACTGGTCACAGCTGTAGGTGGCCACATGCAGCAGGGGCCGGACGTCGCTGGCCCGGGTGACGATGCCCTCCCCCAAAAACTGCCCCAAATCCCCCCAAAACTGCCCCAAATCCCCCCAAAACTGCCCCAAATCCCCCCAAAACTGCCCCAAACCCACTCCCAGTCCATCCCAGTTAATCCCAGTCCATCCCAGTACCGGCTGGTAGGTCTCAGCCCCGCACTGGTCACAGCTGTAGGTGGCCACACGCAGCAGGGGCCGGACGTCGCTGGCCCGGGTGACGATGCCCTCCACCAAAACTGCCCCAAATCCCCCCAAAACTGCCCCAAATCCCCCCAAAACTGCCCCAAACCCATTCCCAGTTAATCCCAGTCCATCCCAGTACCGGCTGGTAGGTCTCAGCCCCGCACTGGTCGCAGCTGTAGGTGGCCACACGCAGCAGGGGCCGGACGTCGCTGGCCCGGGTGACGATGCCCTCCCCCAAAACTGCCCCAAATCCTCCCAAAACTGCCCCAAATCCCCCCAAAACTGCCCCAAACCCATTCCCAGTCCATCCCAGTTTGTCCCAGTCCATCCCAGTACCGGCTGGTAGGTCTCAGCCCCGCACTGGTCGCAGCTGTAGGTGGCCACACGCAGCAGGGGCCGGACGTCGCTGGCCCGGGTGACGATGCCCTCCCCCAAAACTGCCCCAAATCCCCCCAAAACTGCCCCAAATCCCCCCAAAACTGCCCCAAATCACCCCAAAACTGCCCCAAACCCATTCCCAGTCCATCCCAGTTTGTCCCAGTCCATCCCAGTACCGGCTGGTAGGTCTCAGCCCCGCACTGGTCACAGCTGGAGGTGGCACTGAGACCCCAAAACTGCCCCAAATCCCCCCCAAAACTGCCCCAAATCCCCCCCAAAACTGCCCCAAATCCCCCCAAAACTGCCCCAAACCCATTCCCAGTCCATCCCAGTTAGTCCCAGTCCATCCCAGTACCGGCTGGTAGGTCTCAGCCCCGCACTGGTCGCAGCTGTAGGTGGCCACACGCAGCAGGGGCCGGACGTCGCTGGCCCGGGTGACGATGCCCTCCCCCAAAACTGCCCCAAATCCCCCCAAAACTGCCCCAAATCCCCCCAAAACTGCCCCAAATCACCCCAAAACTGCCCCAAACCCATTCCCAGTCCATCCCAGTTTGTCCCAGTCCATCCCAGTACCGGCTGGTAGGTCTCAGCCCCGCACTGGTCACAGCTGGAGGTGGCACTGAGACCCCAAAACTGCCCCAAATCCCCCCCAAAACTGCCCCAAATCCCCCCCAAAACTGCCCCAAATCCCCCCAAAACTGCCCCAAACCCATTCCCAGTCCATCCCAGTTAGTCCCAGTCCATCCCAGTACCGGCTGGTAGGTCTCAGCCCCGCACTGGTCGCAGCTGTAGGTGGCCACACGCAGCAGGGGCCGGACGTCGCTGGCCCGGGTGACGATGCCCTCCCCCAAAACTGCCCCAAATCCCCCCAAAACTGCCCCAAATCCCCCCAAAACTGCCCCAAATCACCCCAAAACTGCCCCAAACCCATTCCCAGTTAATCCCAGTCCATCCCAGTCCATCCCAGTACCGGCTGGTAGGTCTCAGCCCCGCACTGGTCGCAGCTGTAGGTGGCCACACGCAGCAGGGGCCGGACGTCGCTGGCCCGGGTGACGATGCCCTCCACGGTGACCAAGGAGCCGATGCTGCTGGCCCGGAGCTCCCGCGGGGACAGAGCCTTGGAGCAGGACGGGGCACGGAAGTACAGCTCGCTTTTGGGGTGAAAAACGGGGATTTTGGGCAAAACGGGAATTGGGACAGGGAAAAGGGGGATTGGGGGGGAAAAATATGGAATTTGTGGGGTGGAAAATGGGGGGAAATGGAGGGAAATTGGGTCTGGAGCTCCTGTGGGGACAGCGGGTTGGAGCAGGATGGGGTGTGGAAGGACAGCTCCGTTTTGGGGTGAAAAACGGCGATTTTGGGCAAAACGGGAATTGGGACAGGGAAAATGGGGATGGGGGGATGTGGGGAGCAAAAAAACCCCGGAATTTTGGGGTGAAAAATGGGGATTGTAGAGAGAAAAGTGAGGTGGCTCCCACAGGGTGTTGGAGCAGGATGGGGTGTGGAAGGACAGCTCGCTTTTGGGGTGAAAAACGGCGATTTTGGGCAAAATGGGAATTGGGACAGGGAAAATGGGGATTGGGGGATGTGGGGAGCAAAAAAACCCCGGAATTTTGGGGTAAAAAATGGGGATTGTAGAGAGAAAAGTGAGGTGGCTCCCACAGGGCCTTGGAGCAGGATGGGGCACGGAAGGACAGCTCCGTTTTGGGGTGAAAAACGGGGATTTTGGGCAAAACGGGAATTGGGACAGGGAAAAGGGGGATTGGGGGGGAAAAATATGGAATTTGTGGGGTGGAAAATGGGGGGAAATGGGGTCTGGAGCTCCTGTGGGGACAGAGCCTTGGAGCAGGATGGGGTGTGGAAGGACAGCTCCGTTTTGGGGTGAAAAATGGGAATTTTGGGCAAAACGGGAATTGGGACAGGGAAAATGGGGATTGGGGGATGTGGGGGAAAAAAAACCCCGGAATTTTGGGGTAAAAAATGGGGATTGTAGAGAGAAAAGTGAGGTGGCTCCCACAGGGCCTTGGAGCAGGATGGGGTGTGGAAGGACAGCTCGGTTTTGGGGTGAAAACACAGAAAAACGGAAAAAAAGTGGGATTTGTGGGAATTGTGGTGTTTGAGAAGGAAAAAGTGAGGGAAAAAATGGGGTTCATGGAGCAAAAACGGGGGTAAAATGAGAAAAAACGGGGTTTTTGGGGGGGAAAGGGGATCTGAACAGGAAATAAATGGGGCTTCAGGGAGATGGGAAGAGAAAAAATGGGGGAAAATGGGGGAAAAATGGGAAAAAAATTGGGTTTTGGGGTGAAAACTGGAGATGGGAGAGAACAAAACTGGGAGAAATGGGGGAAAAAAATGGGAATTGAGGGGGATTTGGGGGACCTGAGGAGGATTTAGTTGGGATTGGGAAGGATCTGAGGAAGCAGGGTAAGGTTTGGAGGGGTTTGTGGGGTTTTGGGGTGCCCAAAATTGGGGTCTGGGGTCCCCAAAGCCCCTCCCCCGACTCACAAACGCCGCAGCAGCTCCGGGGGGAACTGATTTTGGGGGTCCCTGGGGGCCCCCCCGGCCCGGCCCCGCTGCTCCAGCAGCAGCCGATGCTCCAGGTAAACGTCCAGGGGGTCCCGGGCGGGGGCCTGGAGGGGGGGAAAAAATTGGGGAGGGGGCTCAGGTGGGGTTTGGGGGGGGATCCTCACCCCAAATTGTCCCAAAATCCCAGTCAAAACCACCCTAAAATGCCTCAAATCCCACTCAAATCCCATCGTGGGCACCCCCGAAATGACCCCGAGAGCACCCGAAGGTGCTCCAGGTAAAGGTTCTGGGGAGCACAAATTGGGGAGGGGGGCTTTGGGGGGCTTTGGGGGGCTTTGGGGGGTCCCCATGTAGAAGCACCCCAAAATTGTCCTGAAATCGCACTCAAAGGCCCCAAAATGATCCTGGAATGCCCCAAAGGTGCTCCAAGTAAAGGTTCTGGGCTCAGAGGGACCCCCACCCAAAATCCTCCTGAAGGGATTTTAAAACCACCCCCAAATTCCCCTCAAAATCACCCCAAAATCCCACTCAAAATCCCACCCAAAACCACCCCAAACCCCCCTCAAACCCACCCAAAACCACCCCAAACCCCACCCAAATCCCTCCTCAAATCCCCCTCAAACCCACCCCAAACCCCACCCAAAATCCCCCTAAAAACCCACCCAAAATCCCCCTAAAACCACCCCAAATCCCCCCTAACCCCACCCAAACCCACCCCAAACCTCACCCAACCCCCCCAAAACCACCCCAAACGCCCCCAAAACCACCCCAAACCCACCCAAAATCCCCCTAAAAACCACCCAAAATCCCGCTAAAACCACCCCAAATCCCCCCTAACCCCACCCAAAACCACCCCAAACCCACCCAAAAAATCACCCCAAACCCGCCCCAAAACCACCCCAAATCCCCTCAAACCCCACCAAACCCACCCCAAACCTCACCTAAACCCCCCCAAACCCCACCCAAAACTCTCCAAACCCACCCCAAATCCCCCCCAAAACCGCCCCAAACCCACCCCAAATCCCCCCCATGCCCACCCAAACCCCCCCAAAACCCACCCAAAATTCCCCCAAACCCACCCCAAACCTCACCCAACCCACCCCCAAACCCCACCAAACCCATCCAAAATCCCCCCTAACCCACCCAAACCCACCCAAATCCCCCTCAAAACCACCCCAAACCCACCCAAAATCCCCCCAAACCCCCCCAAAGCCCCCCCAACCCCCCCCAAACCCACCCAAAATCCCCCAAAGCCCACCCAAACCCCCCTCAAACCCACCCCAAATCCCCCCTAACCCCACCCAAACCCACCCAAAATCCCCAAAACCCCCTCAAACCCACCCAAATCCCCCCAACCCCCTCAAACCCACCCAAACCCCCCTCAAAACCACCCCAAATCCCCTAAAAACCACCCCAAACCCCCCAAAACCACCCCAAACCCACCAAGACCCACCCAAAAACCCCCAAACCCACCCAAAATCCCCCTCAAACCCCCCCAAAATCCCCCTAAAAACCACCCAACCCACCCCAAACCCACCCAAATCCCACCCCAACCCCCCCAAAATCCCCCTAAAACCACCCCAACCCACCCCAACCCCCCCCACCCACCCAAAATCCCCCAAACCCCCCCAAACCCCCCCCAAGCCCACCCAAACCCCCCCTCAAACCCACCCAAAATCCCCCCTAACCCCACCCAAACCCACCCAAAATCCCCCAAAACCCCCCAAGCCCACCCAAACCCCCTCAAACCCACCCAAAATCCCCCCTAACCCCACCCAAACCCACCCAAATCCCCCGCAACCCCCTCAAACCCACCCAAACCCCCCTCAAAACCACCCCAAATCCCCCTAAAAACCACCCCAAATCCCCCCCAAACCCCCCCTAAAACACCCGACACCACTCCAAACCCACCCAAATCCCCCCCAACCCCCTCAAACCCACCCAAACCCCCCTCAAAACCACTCAAAATCCCCCTAAAAACCACCCCAAATCCCCCCAAACCCACCCAAAATCCCCTCAAAACCACCCAAAATCCCCCTAAAACCACCCCAAACCCCCAAACCCACCCAAATCCCCCCTAACCCCACCCAAACCCACCCAAGCCCACCCAAAATCCCCCCAAATCCCCCCAAACCCACCCAAACCCCCCCAAAACCCCCCCAAACCCACCCCAAACCCCCCCAAATCCCATCAAACCACCCAAAATCCCCCAAACCCCCCCAAATCCCACCCCAACCCCCCCAACCCGCCCCCAAACCCCCCCAACCCACCCCAAACCCCCCCTAACGCCCCCAAACCCCCCTCAAACCCACCCCAACCCCCCCAAAATCCCCCTAAAACCACCCAAACCCCCCCCAACCCCACCCCAAACCCCCCCAAACCCCACCCCAAGCCCCCCCAACCCACCCCAAACCCCCCCCAAACCCACCCAAAATCCCCCCAACCCCCCCAAATCCCCCCAACCCCACCCAAACCCCCCCAAACCCCCCCCAAACGCCCCCAATCCCCCAACCCCACCCCAAACCCCCCCAAATCCCACCCAAACCCCCCCAAAACCCCCCCAAACCCACCCAAAATCCCCCTAACCCCACCCAAACCCCCCAAAACCCCCCCAAACCCCCCCAAATCCCATCAAACCCACCCCAAACCCCCCCAAACCCCCCCAAATCCCACCCAAACCCCCCCAAACCCCCCAAAATCCCCCTAAAACCACCCCAAACCCCCCAAACCCCACCCCAACCCCCCCCCCACGCCCCGCTAGCCCCCTCCCGCCCCGCGGTTGCCCCCGGTGCCCCCCGACCTGGGCGCTGCCGTAGCGGGGCAGCAGCTCGTGCGCGGCGGCGGCGAAGACGCGCCCGTAGCGCCGGACGTTCTCCAGCACGGCCTCGGCCAGCTCGGGCTCGTCCGCGGCCACGTCGTCCAGGGCCACCCAGAGGGCCACCTGCTGCCGCCGGGCCACAGCCGCCTGGGGTTGGGGGGGAAAAAGGGGGGTTTTGGGGTGAAAAATGGGGATTTTGGTGAAATAAAGGGAAAAAGGGGGTTTTGGGGTGAAAGAAGGGGGTTTGGGGTGAAAAAAGGGGGTTTGGGGTGAGCCACGTCGTCCAGGGCCACCCAGAGGGCCACCTGCTGCCGCCGGGCCAGAGCCACCTGGGGTTTGGGGGGAAAAGGGGGGTTTGGGGTGAAAAATGGGGGTTTTGGTGAAATAAAGGGGGTTTGGGGTGAAAAAAGGGGGTTTTGGTGAAATAAAGGGGGTTTGGGGTGAAATAAAGGGGGTTTGGGGTGAGCCACGTCGTCCAGGGCCACCCAGAGGGCCACCTGCTGCTGCCGGGCCACAGCCGCCTGGGGTTGGGGGGAAAAAGGGGAGTTTTGGGGTGAAAAATGGGGGTTTTGGTGAAATAAAGGGGGTTTGGGGTGAGCCACGTCATCCAGGGCCACCCAGAGGGCCACCTGCTGCCGCCGGGCCAGAGTCGCCTGGGGTTGGGGGGAGAAAGGGGGGTTTTGGGGTGAAAAATTGGGATTTTGGTGATATAAAGGGGGTTTTGGTTAAAAAAGGGGGGTTTTGGTGAAATAAAGGGGGTTTGGGGTGAGCCACGTCGTCCAGGGCCACCCAGAGGGCCACCTGCTGCCGCCGGGCCACAGCCGCCTGGGGTTGGGGGGAGAAAGGGGGGTTTTGGGTGAAAAATGGGAAAAAATGGAGGTTTTTGGGGTGAAAATGGGGGTTTTGGTGAAATAAAGGGGGTTTGGGGTGAAAGAAGGGGGTTTGGGGTGAGCCACATCGTCCAGGGCCACCCAGAGGGCCACCTGCTGCCGCCGGGCCAGAGCCGCCTGGGGTTTGGGGGGAAAAAGGGGGGTTTGGGGTGAAAAATGGGGGTTTTGGTGAAATAAAGAGGATTTGGGGTGAAAAAAAGGGGATTTAGGGTGAAAAATGGGAAAAATGGAGGTTTTTGGGGTGAAAGAGGGGGTTTTGGGGTGAAAAAAGGGAGATTTTGGGGAGAAGAAAAGGGTTTTGGGGAAAAAGGGAGGTTTTGGGGTGAAAAAGGGGGGTTTTGGGGGAAAAAAGAGAGCTTTGGTGAAATAAAGGGGGTTTGGGGTGAAAGAAAGGGGTTTTGGGGTGAAAAAAGGGAAAAAATGGAGGTTTTGGGGGAAAAAAAGGGGGTTTGGGGTGAGCCACGTCGTCCAGGGCCACCCAGAGGGCCACCTGCTGCCGCCGGGCCAGAGCCACCTGGGGTTTTGGGGTGAAAAAGGGAGGTTTGGGGTGAAGAAAGGGAGATTTTGGGGAGAAGAAAAGGGGTTTTGGGGAAAAAGGAAAGTTTTGGGGTGAAAAAGGGGTTTTGGGGTGAAAAAGGGAGGGTTTGGGGGGAAAAAAGGGGGGTTTTGGGGTGAAAAATGGGGATTTGGGGTGGAAAAGGGAGGGTTTTGAGGGCAAAAAAGGGGGTTTGGGGTAAAAATGGGGGTTTGGGGTAAAAATGGGGGTTTGGGGGGAAAAAAGGGGGTTTGGGGGAGCCACGTCGTCCAGGGCCACCCAGAGGGCCACCTGCTGCCGCCGGGCCAGAGCCACCTGGGGTTTGGGGGAAAAGGGGGGTTTGGGGTGAAAAAGGGGGGTTTGGGGTGAAAAAAGGGAAAAAAATGGAGGTTTTTGGGGTGAAAAAAGGGGGTTTTGGGGTGAAAAAAGGGAGGTTTGGGGTGAAAAAGGGAGGTTTGGGGTGAAGAAAGGGAGATTTTGGGGAGAAGAAAAGGGGTTTTGGGGAAAAAGGGAGATTTTGGGGTGAAAAAGGAAGGTTTTGGGGGGAAAAAGGGAGGGTTTGGTGTGAAAAGGGGGATTTTGGAGTGAAAAAAGGGGGTTTGGGGGTGAAAAAGGGGGGTTTGGGGTGAAAGAAGGGGGTTTGGGGTGAGCCACATCGTCCAGGGCCACCCAGAGGGCGCCGCTGGGCCAGAGCCGCCTGGGGTTGGGGGGAGAAAGGGGGGGTTTTGGTGAAATAAAGAGGATTTGGGGTGAAAAAAGGGGATTTGGGGTGAAAAATGGGAAAAAATGGAGGTTTTTTGGGTGAAAGAGGGGGTTTTGGGGTGAAAAAAGGGAGATTTTGGGGAGAAGAAAAGGGGTTTTGGGGAAAAAGGGAGGTTTTGGGGTGAAAAAGGGAGGTTTTGGGGTGAAAAAGGGGGGTTTTGGGGTGAAAAAGGGGAGTTTTGGTGAAATAAAGGGGGTTTTGGGGTGAGCCACGTCGTCCAGGGCCACCCAGAGGGCCACCTGCTGCCGCCGGGCCAGAGCCACCTGGGGTTGGGGGGAAAAGGGGGGGTTTTGGGGTGAAAAATGGGGGTTTTGGTGAAATAAAGGGGAAAAGAGACGTTTTGGGGTGAAAAAAGGAAGGGTTTTGGTGAAAGAAGGGGGTTTGGGGTGGAAAATGGGGGTTTGGGGTGAAAAAGGGGGGTTTTGGGGTGAAAAATTGGGATTTTGGTGAAATAAAGGGGGTTTGGGGTGAAAAAAGGGGGTTTGGGGTGAAAAAGGGGGGTTTTGGGGTGAAAAAGGGGGGTTTTGCTGAAATAAAGTGGGTTTTGGGGCGAAAAAAGGGAAAAAATGGAGGTTTTGGGGGTGAAAAAGGGGGTTTTGGCGTGAAAAAAGGGAGGTTTGGGGTGAAAAAGAGAGAATTTGAGGGGGAAAAAAGGGGGTTTGGGATGAAAAAAGGGAAAAAAGGGAGGGTTTTGGGGTGAAAAAGGGGGTTTGGGGTAAAAATGGGGGTTTGGGGTGAAATAAAGGGGGTTTGGGGTGAGCCACGTCGTCCAGGGCCACCCAGAGGGCCACCTGCTGCCGCCGGGCCAGAGCCACCTGGGGTTGGGGGTGAAAAAGGGGGGTTTTGGTGAAATAAAGGGGGTTTGGGGTGAAAAAAGGGGGGTTTGGGGTGAAAAATGGGGGTTTGGGGTGAAAAAGGGGGGTTTTGGGGTGAGAAAAGGGAAAAAATGGAGGTTTTGGGGGTGAAAAAAGGGGGTTTTGGGGTGAAAAAAGGGAGGTTTGGGGTGAAAAAGGGAGGTTTGGGGTGAAGAAAGGGAGATTTTGGGGAGAAGAAAAGGGGTTTTGGGGAAAAAGGGAGATTTTGGGGTGAAAAAGGAAGGTTTTGGGGGGAAAAAGGGAGGGTTTGGTGTGAAAAAGGGGATTTTGGAGTGAAAAAAGGGGGTTTGGGGGTGAAAAAGGGGGGTTTGGGGTGAAATAAAGGGAAAAAGGGGGGTTTTGGGGTGAAAGAAGGGGGTTTGGGGTGAGCCACATCGTCCAGGGCCACCCAGAGGGCCACCTGCTGCCGCCGGGCCAGAGCCGCCTGGGGTTGGGGGGAGAAAGGGGGGTTTTGGGGTGAAAAATGGGGGTTTTGGTGAAATAAAGGGGGTTTGGGGTGAAAAAAGGGAGGGTTTTGAGGGAAAAAAGGGGGTTTGGGGGTGAAAAAAGGGGGCTTTGGGGTGAAAAAAGGGAGGTTTTGAGGTGGAAAAAAGGATTTTAGGGTGTAAAAAGGGGTTCTGAGGGAAAAAAGGGAGGTTTTGGGGTGAAAAAGGGAGGGTTTGGGGCGAAAAAGGGGGTTTTGAGGGAAAAAAGGGGGTTTTGGAGTGAAAAAGGGAGGTTTTGGGGAGAAGAAATGGGGTTTGGGGTAAAGAAAGGGAGGGTTTGGGGCGAAAAAAAGGGGTTTTGGGGTGAAAAATGTGGTTTTGGGGTAAAAAAAGGGGCTTTTGGGGTGAAAAAAGGGAGGGTTTGGGGTGAAAAAGGGGGCTTTCAGGTGAAAAAAGGGGATTTTGAGGGAAAAAGGGGTTTGGGGGCTGAAAAAAGGGGGTTTTGGGCTGAAAAAAGGGGGTTTTGGGGAAATTTGGGAGGGATTGGGGGAGGTTTGGGGGGGATTGAGGAGAGTGGGAGAGTTTGAAGCGGTTTGGGGAGAATCTGAGGGACTTTAGGAGAGATTTGAGGGGTGCAGGAGGGGAATTCGAGGAGATTTGGAGAAGTTCAGGAGAAATTGGAGATGAATTTAGGGGATTTTAAGGTGGAACCTGAGGGAGTTTTGGGGGGGTTTCGAGGGGGTTCGGGGTGAATTTGGGGGTGCCGGCCCTCACCAGCTGCTCCCGGTACGGGAATTCCTTGTGTCCGTCGGGACCATCGCGATAAAACTCCTCAAAAAACCGCTTCGCCTTCTCTGAGGGGAGATCACAGACCGAGAAACGGGAATCAGAAACGGGAGGAAAATGCCGATAACGGAGGGAATATCCCGATAATTGCGAGAGTTCCCCAATTACGGCATGCGATATGGGGAGGGGGGGGGGTCCCGATAACAGATCAATAACGCAGTCCCGGCGGCCCCTGCCCTCCCCAAACCTTTCTCGCTGTCGTAGTCGCGCGGGGCCATGTCGGGGCCGCTCCTGTGGCGATTCCTCGTCGCGATTTCCCCTCACGGTCGCGATTTCCCCCTCACGGTCGCGATTTCCCCCTCACGATCGCGATTTCCCCCTCACGGTGGCGATTTCTCCCTCACGATCACGATTTCCCCCTCACGATCACGATTTCCCCCTCACGGTGGCGATTTCCCCCTCACGGTCGCGATTTCCCCCTCACGATCGCGATTCCCCCTCACGATCTCTCCCCCCCCCTTTTCCCGCCACCGCCGCCGCCTCACAGCGAGTGGCGCGAAAAACCGGCGGCCACGTGACAGCCGGGCGGCCAATCAGAACGCAAGGTCCGCCCTTCCCCCTGGCGACAGCGAGGACCAATCACAACGGGGGCACACCCGGAAGTAGGGGAGCGATCAACCAATAGGAAGAAGCGGCGGTGGCCACGTGAGGCGAGGCCACGCCCACGGCGGCGGCGGGAAGCGGCCCGGAGGTTCGCGGGGTCCGGAAGGGGGCTTGGCCACGCCCCCTCTTAAAGGGGCCGCGCCGCTTTTTGGGAGATTTTCGGGGGGATTTGGGGTTTTTTTGGGGGCTCCTGAGGGGATTTTGGGGGGCGGCGAGGGGTTGGGGGTCGGGGGTCGGGCGGAATTTGGGGTCCGGGTGGGGATCTGGGGGTGGGAGGGGGCTTAGGTTTGAGGGGAGCTCCGTTTTTGGGGCCTCAGATCTGAGCGGGGGGGGGGGGGACTCCGATTTTGGGGGATTTTGAGGGATTTTGGGGGTTCCAGAGACCCCGGGGAGGGGGGGGTTAAGTTTCAGAAGGGGTTTTTGGGGATATTTTGGGGGGTTTCGGGGGTCTCTGACCCCCCCTTGTCCCCCCCAGATGATTTCCCAGCTCTTCATCCTCAGCTCCAAGGGGGACCCCCTGATCCACAGGGATTGTATCCCCCCAAAAAAGCCCCAAATCTGCCCAAAATCCACCCCCAGACCCCAAAATCCATCTCGGGACCCCCCAGATTTCCTTGACCCCTCCCAAAATCCCTCAGGACCCCCCAAATCCCCCCCAAAAATCCCCCCCTAAATCCTCAAATTCCGCCCCCCCAACTCCTCAAATCTTCCCCCCTAAACTTCCCCAAATCCCCCCCAAATTTCCCCAAAACCCCCCCAGGGCCCCCCACAATCCCCTCAGGACCCCCCAAATTCCCTTGACCCCCCAAAACCCCCTCAGGACCCCCCAAATCCCCCCCAAAATCCCCAAATCCCCGCCCCCAATCCCCAAATCCCCCCCAAACCTCCCAAAATTCCCTCCCCAAACCTCCCCAAATCCCCCCCCGAATTTCCCCAAAACCCCCCCAGGACCCCCCAAAATCCCCTCAGGACCCCCCAAAATTTCCTTGACCCCCCCAAAGTCCCTCAGGACCCCCCAAATCCCCCCTAAATCCTCAAATATCCCCCCCCAAACTCCTCAAATCCCCCCCAAAACCTCCCCAAATCCCCCCAAATTTCCCCAAATCCCCCCCAAATTTCCCCAGAACCCCCCCAGGACCCCCCAAAATCCCCTCAGGACCCCCCAAATTCCCTTGACCCCCCAAAACCCCCTCAGGACCCCCTCAGGACCCCCCAAATCCCCCCCAAATCCCCGAATCCCCGCCCCCAATCCCCAAATCCCCCCCAAACCTCCCAAAATTCCCTCCCCAAACCTCCCCAAATCCCCCCCCGAATTTCCCCAAAACCCCCCCAGGACCCCCCAAAATCCCCTCAGGACCCCCCAAAATTTCCTTGACCCCCCCAAAGTCCGCAGGGAGCCCCCAAATCCCCCCCCCCAAATCCCCAAATCCCCCCTAAATCCTCAAATATCCCCCCCAAACCTCCCAAAAATCCCCCCAAACCTCCCCAAATCCCCCACAAATTTCCCCAGGACCCCCCAAAATCCCCTCAGGACCCCCCAAAATTTCCTTGACCCCCCCAAAAGTCCGCGGGGACCCCCCCAGGACCCCCCGGGACGTCACCGACCTCTTCTACCGCGGGGTGACCTCGGTGCGGGGCGAGCAGACCCCCGTCTTCATGGCGAGTTCGGGGTTTTTTGGGGGGATTTTGGGGTTTTTTGGGGGGATTTTGGGGCTTTGGGGGGATTTTGGGGGTCCTGGGGATTTGGGGGGGCCCTCGGGGGGGTTTTTTGGGGGGTTCTGAGGGGGTTTGGGGGGGATTTGAAGATTTGGAGGGGGGGGATTTGGGGGGATTTGGGGATTTTGGGGGGGATTTGGGGGGTCCTGAGGGATTTGGGGGGGGGTTAAGGAAATTTTGGGGGTCCTGAGAGGATTTGGGGGGTCCTGGGGGCGTTTTGGGGAAATTTGGGGGGGATTTGGGGATGTTTAGGGGGAGATTTGAGGATTTTGGGGGGGGATTTGGGGATTTTGGGGGATTTGGGGAGTCTTGAGGAGTCCCTGAGGGATTTGGGGGGGGGGATTTTGGGGTTTTTGGGGGGATTTTGGGGTTTTGGGGGGATTTTGGGGGTCCTGGGGATTTGGGGGGGCCCTCGGGGGGTTTTTTTGGGGGGGTTCTGAGGGGGTTTGGGGGGGATTTGAAGATTTGGAGGGGGGGGATTTGGGGGGATTTGGGGATTTTGGGGGGGATTTGGGGGGGAGATTTGGGGATTTTGGGGATTTTGGGGGGGATTTGGGGGGTCCTGAGGAGTCCCTGAGGGATTGGGGGGGGGGGATTTTGGGGGTCCTGGGGATTTGGGGGGGCCCTCGGGGGGTTTTTTTTGGGGGGGTTCTGAGGGGGTTTGGGGGGGATTTGGGGGAGATTTGAAGATTTGGAGGGGGGGGATTTGGGGATTTTGGGGGGTCCTGAGGGATTTTGGGGGGGGTCAAGAAAATTTTGGGGGTCCTGAGAGGATTTGGGGGGGTCCTGGGGGCGTTTTGGGGAAATTTGGGGGGATTTGGGGATGTTTGGGGGGAGATTTGAGGATTTTGGGGGGGATTTGGGGATTTTGGGGGGGATTTGGGGAGTCTTGAGGAGTCCCTGAAGGATTTGGGGGGGGGATTTTGGGGTTTTTGGGGGGATTTTGGGGTTTTGGGGGGATTTTGGGGGTCCTGGGGATTTTGGGGGGCCCTGGGGGGGTATTTTTGGGGGGTTCTGAGGGGGTTTGGGGGGGATTTGAAGATTTGGAGGGGGGGGATTTGGGGGGATTTGGGGATTTTGGGGATTTTGGGGGGGATTTGGGGGGTCCTGAGGAGTCCCTGAGGGATTTGGGGGGGGGATTTTGGGGTTTTGGGGGGATTTTGGGGGTCCTGGGGATTTGGGGGGGCCCTCGGGGGTTTTTTTTGGGGGGGTTCTGAGGGGGTTGGGGGGGGATTTGGGGGAGATTTGAAGATTTGGAGGGGGGGGATTTGGGGATTTTGGGGGGTCCTGAGGGATTTTGGGGGAGGTCAAGAAAATTTTGGGGATCCTGAGAGGATTTGGGGGGTCCTGGGGGCGTTTTGGGGAAATTTGGGGGGGATTTGGGGATGTTTGGGGGGAGATTTGAGGATTTTGGGGGGGGATTTGGGGATTTTGGGGGGGATTTGGGGAGTCTTGAGGAGTCCCTGAGGGATTTTGGGGGGGGGATTTTGGGGTTTTTGGGGGGATTTTGGGGTTTTGGGGGGATTTTGGGGGTCCTGGGGATTTGGGGGGGCCCTGGGGGGGTATTTTTGGGGGGTTCTGAGGGGGTTTGGGGGGATTTGAAGATTTGGAGGGGGGGGATTTGGGGGGATTTGGGGATTTTGGGGGGGATTTGGGGGGAGATTTGGGGATTTTGGGGGGGATTTGGGGGGTCCTGAGGAGTCCCTGAGGGATTGGGGGGGGGGGATTTTGGGGTTTTGGGGAGATTTTGGGGGTCCTGGGGATTTGGGGGGGCCCTCGGGGGGTTTTTTTGGGGGGGTTCTGAGGGGGTTTGGGGGGGATTTGGGGGAGATTTGAAGATTTGGAGGGGGGAATTTGGGGGGATTTGGGGATTTTGGGGGGGATTTGGGGGGTCCTGAGGGATTTGGGGTGGAGGGTCAAGGAAATTTTGGGGGTCCTGAGAGGATTTGGGGGGTCCTGGGGCCGTTTTGGGGAAATTTGGGGGGGATTTGGGGATGTTTGGGGGGAGATTTGAGGAGTTTGGGGGGAGATTTGGGGATTTTGGGGGGGGATTTGGGGATTTTGGGGGGGATTTGGGGATTTTGGGGGGGATTTGGGGATTTTGGGGGGGATTTGGGGAGTCTTGAGGAGTCCCTGAGGGATTTTGGGGGGGATTTTGGGGTTTTTGGGGGAGGATTTGGGGATTTTGGGGGGGGATTTGGGGATTTTGGGGGGGATTTGGGGATTTTGGGGGGGATTTGGGGAGTCCTGAGGAGTCCCTGAGGGATTTTTGGGGGGATTTTGGGGTTTTTGGGGGAGGATTTGGGGATTTTGGGAGGATTTGGGGGGTTCTGAGGAGTCCCTGAGGGATTTGGGGAGGATTTGGGGGGTCCTGGGGAGATTTTGGGGAAATTTGGGGGGGTTAAAAGGGTCCTAAAGGGGTTTTGGGGGCGGATTTTGGGGAGATTTGAAGATTTGGGGATTTGGGGTGGATTTGGGGTGGATTTTCGAGGGATTTCTGCGGGATTTTGTGGGATTTCTGTGGAATTTTCGGGGATTTGGGGTGGATTTTGTGGGATTTCTGTGGGATTTCTGTGGGATTTCTGTGGGATTTCTATGGCATTCTGGAGGATTTTTGGGGATTTTGGGTGGATTTAGGGTGGATTTGGGGCGGATTTGGGGCGGATTTTGTAGGATTTCTATGGGATTTCTGTGGCACTTCTGGGGGATTTCTATGGAATTTCTACGGGATTCTGGGGGATTTCTATGGGATTTTGGGGGATTTTGGGGGATTTCTGTGGGATTTCTATGGAATTCTGTGGGATTTTGTAGCATTTCTGTGGGATTTCTATGGGAATCTGTGGGATTTCTATGGGATTTTGTGGGATTTTGAGGGATTTCTGTGGGATTCTATGGGATTTCTATGGGATTTTGTGGGATTCTGTGGGATTTCGATGGAATTTCTACGGGATTTTGTGGCACTTCTGTGGGATTTCTATGGGATTCTATGGGATTTCTATGGGATTCTGTGAGATTTCTATGGGATTTCTATGGGATTCTGTGGGATTTCTATGGGATTCTGGGGGATTTCTATGGGATTTTGGGGGAATTCTGTGGGATTCTATGGGATTTCTATGGGATTTCTATGGGATTCTGGGGGATTTCTATGGGATTCTGTGGGATTTCTATGGGATTTCTATGGGATTCTGTGAGATTTCTATGGCATTTCTATGGGATTTTGTGGGATTTCTATGGGATTTCTATGGGATTCTGTGGCATTTCTATGGGATTCAATGGGATTTCTATGGGATTCTATGGGATTTCTATGGGATTCTGTAGGATTCTATGGGATTTCGATGGAATTTCTATGGGATTTTGTGGCATTTCTATGGGATTTCTATGGGATTCTGTGGGATTTCTATGGGATTCTATGGGATTTCTATGGGATTCTATGGGATTTTGGGGGATTTCTATGGGATTTTGTGGCATTTCTATGGGACTTCTATGGGATTTTGGGGGAATTCTGTGGGATTCTATGGGATTCTATGGGATTCTGTAGGATTTCTGTGGGATTCTATGGGATTTTGGGGGAATTTCTATGGGATTTTGTGGCACTTCTGTGGGATTTCTATGGGATTCTGTGGGATTCTATGGCATTTCTATGGGATTCTGTGGCATTTCTATGGCATTTCTATGGCATTTCTATGGAATTCTGGGGGATTTGGGGGTTTCCGGGGCGCTTTTGGGGGGTTTTTGGGGGTCCCGAAGAGTTCTGGGGACCCCCTGACCCCCCCCGGGCCCCCGCAGACCCTCGGGGGGCTCCACTTCGCCCACGTCCGGCACGGGGGGCTCTTCTTCGGGGCCAGCACCGAGGGCGACGCCTCCCCCTTCACCCTCGTGGAGTTCCTCAACAGGCGAGGCCGGGAATTCGGGGGGATTTTTGGGGGTTTTTTGGGGATTTTTTTGGGGATTTTTTGGGATTTTTTTGGTGGAGTCCTTGGGGATTTTTTGGGGTTTTTTTGGGATTTTTTTGGGATTTTTTTGGATTTTTTGAGGATTTTTTTTATTTTTTTGAGGATTTTTTTTTTATTTTTTTGGGGAGTTTTTGGGGGAGTTTTGGGGGATTTTGGGGGATTTTTTGGGATTTTTTGGGGGGATTTTTTGGGATTTTTGGGGGGATTTTTTGGGGACTTTATTTTTGGGGGGGATTTTTTTGAGGATTTTTTGGGATTTTTTTGAGGATTTTTTGGGGTTTTTTTGAGGGTTTTTTTGGGATTTTTGGGGGATTTTTTGAGGATTTTTGGGGGGATTTTTGGGATTTTTTGAGGATTTTTGGGGGGATTTTTGGGATTTTTTGAGGATTTTTTGGGGATTTTTTTGAGGATTTTTGGGGATTTTTTTGGAATTTTTGGGGTTTTTTTTGAGGATTTTTGGGGATTTTTTTGGGGGGATTTTTGGGGATTTTGAGGGGATTTTTTTGAGGATTTTTGGGGGATTTTTTGGGGATTTTTTGGGGGGATTTTTGGGAATTTTTTGGGATTTTGGGGGGGATTTTTTGGGGGATTTTTGAAGATTTTTGGGGGATTTTTGGGGATTTTTTTGGGGGGGGATTTTGGGGGGTTTTTTGAGGGTTTTCTGGGGATTTCTTGAGGATTTTTTGGGGCCTTTTGAGGATTTTTTGGGGGATTTTTGGGGGGATTTTTTTGGATTTTTTGAAAGATTTTTGGGGGGATTTTTTTGGGATTTTGGGGGGATTTTTTGGGGGGATTTTTTTGGGGTTTCTTGGAGGATTTTTTGGGGATTTTTTGGGGGATTTTTGGGATTTTTTGAGGATTTCTTTGGGATTTTTTTTAATTTTTGGGGGTTTTTTGAAGATTTTTTGGGATTTTTTGGGGATTTTTGGGGGATTTTGGGGAATTTTTTGGGGATTTTTTGGGGGATTTTTGGGGGGATTTTTTGGGGGATTTTAGGGGATTTTTTGGGGAGGATTTTGGGAATTTTGGGGGAGGATTTGGGAGGATTTTGGGAATTTTTGGGGGAGGATTTGGGAGGATTTTGGGGGAGGATTTGGGGATTTATTTGGGAGGATTTGGGGGGATTTGGGGGAATTTTTTAGGGAGGATTTTGGGAATTTTTGGGGAGGATTTGGGAGGATTTTGGGGAATTTTTGGGGAGGATTTTGGGAATTTTTAGGGAGGATTTTGGGGAATTTTTGGGGAGGATTTGGGGAATTTTTAGGGAGGATTTTGGGAATTTTTGAGGAGGATTGGGGAGGATTTTTTGGGGAGGATTTTGGGATTTTTTGGGGGGATTTGGGGGAGGATTTTTTGGGAGGATTTTTGGGAATTTTTGGGGAGGATTTTGGGGAATTTTTGGGGAGGATTTGGGGAATTTTTGGGGAGGATTTGGGGAAATTTTAGGGAGAATTTGGGGGAATTTTTGGGGAGGATTTTGGGGAATCTTTAGGGAGGATTTGGGAGGATTTTGGGGAGGATTTGGGAGGATTTTGGGGAGGATTTGGGGGAGGATTTTTGGGAAGGATTTTTTGGAATTTTTAGGGAGGATTTTGGGGAAATTTTGGGGGATTTGGGGGAGGATTTTTTGGGGAGGATTTTGGGAATTTTTAGGGAGGATTTTGGGGAATTTTTGGGGGATTTGGGGGAGGATTTTTAGGGAGGATTTTTGGAATTTTTGGGGAGGATTTTGGGAATTTTTAGGGAATTTTTGGGGGATTTGGGGGAGGATTTTTTAGGGAGGATTTGGGGAATTTTTGGGGGAGGATCTTGGGAATTTTTAGGGAGGATTTTGGGGAAATTTTTGGGGGATTTGGGGGAGGATTTTTTGGGGAGGATTTTGGGAATTTTTGGGGAGGATTTGGGAGGATTTTGGGAAGGATTTTTTGGAATTTTTAGGGAGGATTTTGGGGAATTTTTGGGGGATTTGGGGGAGGATTTTTAGGGAGGATTTTTGGAATTTTTGGGGAGGATTTTGGGAATTTTTTGGGAATTTTTGGGGGATTTGGGGGAGGATTTTTTAGGGAGGATTTTGGGAATTTTTGGGGAGGATTTTGGGGGATTTGGGGAGGATTTTGGGGCCGTCTGGGACGGATTTGGGGCTTTGGGGTGCCAGGTTGGTGACGCTGCTCCGCGATTTCTGTGGCCCCCTGAGCGAGAAAAGCCTCGGGATGAACCTGGGACTGGTGGGGGAGCTCCTGGAGGAACTGGTGGTAACTGGGAGCCACTGGGAGGCACTGGGAGGGGATTGGGAGGGACTGGGAGCCACTGGGAGGGGACTGGGAGGGGCTGGGAGGGGACTGGGAGGGGATTGGGAGGGGACTGGGAGGGACTGGGAGGGACTGGGAGGGGACTGGGAGGAACTGGGCACCACTGGGAGGGGACTGGGGGGCACTGGGAGCCATTGGGAGGGGACTGGGAGGGACTGGGAGCCACTGGGAGGGACTGGGAGCCACTGGGAGGGGACTGGGAGGAACTGGGAGGAACTAGGAGGGCACTGGGAGCCACTGGGAGGGGACCAGGAGGGGACTGGGAGAGACTGGAAGAGTGTTTGGGGTCACTGGGATGGACTGGGAGCAACTGGGAGGGACTGGGAGGGGATTGGGAGGGGACTGGGAGGGACTGGGAGCCACTGGGAGGGACTGGGAGGGGACTGGGAGGAACTGGGCACCACTGGGAGGGAACTGGGAGCCACTGGGAGGGAACTGGGAGCCACTGGGAGGGACTGGGAGGGGATTGGGAGGGACTGGGAGCCATTGGGAGGGGACTGGGAAGGACTGGGAACCACTGGGAGGGACTGGGAGCCACTGGAAGGGGACTGGGAGGAACTGGGAGGAACTAGGAGGGCACTGGGAGCCACTGGGAGGGGACCAGGAGGGGACTGGGAGAGACTGGGAGAGTGTTTGGGGTCACTGGGATGGACTGGGAGCAACTGGGAGGGACTGGGAGAGTGTTTGGGGTCACTGGGAGGGACTGGGAGCCACTGGGAGGGGACCAGGAGGGACTGGGAGGAACTAGGAGGGCACTGGGAGGGACTGGGAGGGGACTGGGATGAACTGGGATGGACTGGGAGGGTCTGGGAAGGACTGGGATGAACTGGGATGAACTGGGAGGGACTGGGATGGACTGGAAGGGACTGGGATGAACTGGGATGGAACTGGGAAGGACCGGGATGAACTGGGAGGGTCTGGGATGAACTGGGATGAACTGGGATGGACTGGGATGAACTGGGATGAACTGGGAGGGACTGGGATGAACTGGAAGGGACTGGGATGAACTGGGATGGACTGGGATGAACTGGAAGGGACTGGGATGAACTGGGAGGGAACTGGGATGAACTGGGATGGACTGGGATGAACTGGAAGGGACTGGGATGAACTGGGATGGACTGGAAGGGACTGGGATGAACTGGGAGGGACTGGGATGAACTGGGATGAACTGGAAGGGACTGGGATGAACTGGGACGGACTGGGATGAACTGGAAGGGACTGGGATGAACTGGGATGGACTGGGATGAACTGGGAGGGAACTGGGATGAACTGGAAGGGACTGGGATGAACTGGGATGGACTGGGATGAACTGGAAGGGACTGGGATGAACTGGGATGGAACTGGGAAGGACTGGGATGAACTAGAAGGGACTGGGATGAACTGGGATGGACTGGGATGAACTGGAAGGGACTGGGATGAACTGGGATGGAACTGGGAAGGACTGGGATGAACTAGAAGGGACTGGGAGGGACTGGGATGAACTGGAAGGGACTGGGATGAACTGGGAGGGACTGGGATGAACTGGGATGAACTGGAAGGGACTGGGATGGACTGGGAGGGACTGGGATGAACTGGGATGAACTGGAAGGGACTGGGATGAACTGGGATGGACTGGGATGGACTGGAAGGGACTGGGATGAACTGGGATGGAACTGGGAAGGACCGGGATGAACTGGGAGGGTCTGGGAAGAACTGGGATGGAACTGGGATGAACTGGGATGGACTGGGATGAACTGGAAGGGACTGGGATGAACTGGGAGGGACTGGGATGAACTGGGATGGAACTGGGAAGGACTGGGATGAACTGGGAAGAACTGGGATGAAACTGGGATGAACTGGGATGAAACTGGGATGAACTGGGATGAACTGGGATGAACTGGGATGGAACTGGGAAGGACTGGGATGAACTGGGATGAACTGGGCATCCCCTTTGGGGCCAATCCTGGGGGTCCCGGGGCCTTTTTGAGCCTCCTGGACCCTCCCTGGGAGAACCCTGAAGGCCAAAACTTCCCGAAATTCCCAGAAAATTCCCGATTTTTCCCCCCCCCCCCCCCAAAAATTCCAGGATTTCGGCCACATCCAAACCACGACCCCCGAAATCCTCCGGAGCCTCGTCCAGTCCGAGCCCGAGACCCCCAAACCCTTCAGCCTCCTGGATTTGGGCTCCGTGGGGCTGGTGGGGACCCCCCTTTTCCTCCGATTCCCCATCCCCAAATTCCCAAAATTCCCCAAATTCCCCCCAAAAAAACCCCGGAATTTGTCGCTGTTTTCCAGTTCGGGGCGGAGACGCAGCAGAGCCGGGTGGTGCCGGGGGGGGCGGCCACCAGACCCCTCCCCCCACCTCGGGGGGACCAGGTATGACCCCCCCCCCACGATGGTCCCAAAGCCCCAATTCCCGAAATTCCCAAAATTCCCAAAATTCCAGCCCGGAATTCCCAAAATTCCCGCTCGGATCGGCTCAAAATGGTGAAAATTCTGCTCGAAATCCGCTCAAAATTCACCCAAATTCCCCCAAAATCCCACCCAGAGTCACCCCAGGGACCCCCCCCCGATGGCCCCAATTCCCAAAATTCCCAAAATTCCCAAAATTCCAGCCCAGAATTCCCAAAATTCCAGCCCGGAATTCCCAAAATTCCCGCTCGGATCGGCTCAAAATGGTGAAAATTCCGCTCGAAATCCGCTCAAAATTCACCCAAATTCCCCCAAAATCCCACCCAGAGTCACCCCAGGGACCCCCTCGGTGTTCCTAAATGTCCCCTCCCCCAGAATTCCCAAAATTCCCGCCCAGAATTCCCAAAATTCCAGCCCGGAATTCCCAAAATTCCCACTCGGATCGGCTCGAAATGGTGAAAATTCCCCTCGAAATCCGCTCAAAATTCACCCAAATTCCACCCAAAATCCCACCCAGAGTCACCCCAGGTACCCCCTCGGTGTTCCTAAATGTCCCCTTCCCCAGAATTCCCAAAATTCCCAAAATTCCAGCCCAGAATTCCCAAAATTCCAGCCCGGAATTCCCAAAATTCCAGCCCGGAATTCCCAAAATTCCCACTCGGATCGGCTCGAAATGGGGAAAATTCCGCTCGAAATCCGCTCAAAATTCACCCAAATTCCCCCAAAATCCCACCCAGAGTCACCCCAAGGACCCCCCTGGGTGTCCCCAAATGTCCCCTCCCCCAGAATTCCCAAAATTCCCAAAATTCCAGCCCAGAATTCCCAAAATTCCAGCCCAGAATTCCCAAAATTCCAGCCCGGAATTCCCAAAATTCCCGCTTGGATTGGCTCGAAATGGTGAAAATTCCGCTCGAAATCCGCTCAAAATTCACCCAAATTCCACCCAAAATCCCACCCAGAGTCACCCCAAGGACCCCCCCGATGGCCCCAATTCCCAAAATTCCTAAAATTCCCAAAATTCCAGCCCAGAATTCCCAAAATTCCAGCCCAGAATTCCCAAAATTCCCGCTCGGATCGGCTCGAAATGGTGAAAATTCTGCTCAAAATCCGCTCAAAATTCACCCAAATTCCCCCAAAATCCCACCCAGAGTCACCCCAAGGACCCCCCTGGGTGTCCCCAAATGTCCCCTCCCCCAGAATTCCCAAAATTCCCAAAATTCCAGCCCAAAATTCCCAAAATTCCAGCCCAGAATTCCCAAAATTCCACCCAAATCTGCTCAAAATTGCGACCATTCCACTCAAAATTCACCCAAAATGCCCCAAAATCCACCCAAATTCCCCCAAAATCCCACCCAGAGTCACCCCAGGGACCCCCCCCGATGGCCCCAAATCCCCAATTCCCGGAATTCCCAAAATTCCAGCCCGGAATTCCCAAAATTCCCGCTCGGATCAGCTCAAAATCCCAAAAATTGCACCCAAAATTCAGGCAAATCCACTCAAAAGTCCCCAAAAAATCCCGCTCAAAAATCCCCCCCAAAAGTCCCCAAAAAATCCCCCAGAAAACCCCAAAAAATCTCCAGAAAGTCCCAAAAATCCCCCAAAAATCCCCAAAAATCCCCAAAAAAATCCCCAAAAAATGAAAAAAAAATTCCCCCAAAATCCCCCAAAAATCTCCAGAAAATCCCAAAAATCCCCCACAAAGCCCCCAAAAATCCCCCCCAAAATCCCCAGAAAACCCCAAAAAATCCCCTCCAAAAATCCTGAAAAATCCCCCAAAATCCCCTAAAAATCCTCCAAAAAAATCCCCCCAAAAAATCCCCCCAAAATAAATTTAAAAAAATCCCCAGAAAATCCCAAAAATCCCTCAAAAATCCTCCAAAAATCCCCCCAAAAATCCCCAAAAAATCCCCTCAAAATCCCCAGAAAACCCCAAAAAAACCAAAAAAATCCCCCCAAAATCAAAAAAAAATCCCAAAAAATTCCCCCCATTATCCAAAAAAAATCCCAAAAAATTCCCCCCAAAATAAAAAAAAAAAAATCCCAAAACAGTCCCCAAAAATCCCCCCAAAAAATCCCAAGAAAATCCCAAAATCCCTAAAAAATCCCCAAAAATTCCCCAAAAAAATCTCCAGAAAATCCCCCAAATCCCCCAAAAATCCTTAAAACAATCCTCCCAAAATCCCCAAAAAATCCCCCCCAAATCCCCAGAAAACCCCAAAAAAACAAAAAAATCCCCCCAAAATAAAAAAAAATCCCAAAAAATCCCCCAAAAATCCCAAAACAATCCCCAACAAATCCCCCCAAAAATCTTCCAAAAATCCTTTAAAAAATCCCCCCAAAATCCCCAAAAAATCCCCCAAAAATTCCCCCCCAAAATCCCCAGAAAACCCCAAAAAAACAAAAAAAATCCCCCCCAAATCAAAAAAAAAATCCCAAAAAACTCCCCCCAAAATCCCCAAAAAAATCCAAAAAAATCCAAAAAAAGTCCCAAAAAATCCCCCAAAAATCCCAAAAAATCTCCAGAAAATTCCAAAAATCCCCCAAAAATCCTTAAAACAATCCCCCCAAAATCCCACAAAAATCCCCAAAAAATCCCCAGAAAACCCCGAAAAAACCCCCCAAAATCCCAAAAAAATCCTAAAAAAATCCCCAAAAAATCCCCAAAAAATCCCCAGAAAGCCCAAAAAAACCCTAAAAAATCCCCCCAAAACTCCCCCAAAAAACCCCCAAAATAAAAAAAAAAAACCAAAAAATCCCCAAAAAATCCCCAAAAAAATCCCAAAAAATCCCAAAAAACCCCCAAAAACCCCCAAAACCCCCCAGCCCCCCCCCAACCCCCAAAACCCCCAAAATCCTCCCCAAAATTTTCCCCCCAGCCCTCCAAACCCGAAGTCTTCGTCGACGTCCTCGAGCGCCTCTCGGTCGTCATCGCTGCCAACGTGAGCCCAGCAAACCCCCCAAAAAACCCCCGAAAAAACCCCAAAACCCCCCCAAAATCCCTCCAAAACCCCCAAACCACCCCAAAATCGGGGTCCCCGCCCCAAAAAACCCCCCGGGGACCCCCCAAAAATCCCCAAATTTGGCAGGGGACCCCCCTGAAGATCGACGTGCAGGGCGAGATTCGGCTCAAGTGTTACCTCCCCCCCTCCGTCGGTAAATTTGGGGCGGGGCCCCAAAATTTTGGGAGGGTTTTGGAGGGATTTTGGGGGGGATTCCCCCCAAAAATTTGGGGGCGTTCCCCAAAAAATTGGGGGATTTTCGGAGGGATTTGGGGGTGATTTAAGGGGTTTTTGTGCGTTTTGAGGGGATTTTTTTGGGGGGGGGTGGGGTTTAAAGGGAATTTGGGGAGGGGTCCCCGAAATTTTGGGAGTTTGGGGTTTGGGAGAGATTTGGGGGGGGGATCCCCGGAATTTTGGGGGGGTTTGGAGGGAATTTTTGAGGGAATTTTGGGGGGATTTGGGGAGAATTAAGGGGAATTTTGTGAGGGCCAAAAGGTCCTGGAAGAGGGGGAAAAAAGGGCGGGAAAAGGAATTTGGGGGGGTTTTGAGGGATTTTGGGGGATTTTGGGGTCCTGGGGGGATTTTGGGGGATCCTGGAGAGGTTTGAGGGGGATTTGGGGGGAATTTTGAGGGAATTTGGAGAAAATTTTGAGGGAATTTGGGGCAATTTGGGGAGAATTAACGGGAATTTTGTGAGGGCAAAAAGGTCCTGGAAGAGGGGGAAAAAAGGGCGGGAAAAGGAATTTGGGGGGGTTTTGAGGGATTTTGGGGGTCCTGGGGGATTTTGGGGGATCCTGGAGGGGTTTGAGGGGGATTTGGGGGGAATTTTGAGGGAATTTTGAGGGAATTTGGGGGAATTTAGGGAGAATTAAGGGGAATTTTGTGAGAGCCAAAAGGTCCTGGAAGAGGGGGAAAAAAGGGCGGGAAAAGGAATTTGGGGGGGTTTTGGGGGATTTTGGGGGATTTTGGGGTCCTGGGGGGATTTTGGGGGATCCTGGAGGGGTTTGAGGGGGATTTGGGGGGAATTTTGAGGGAATTTTGGGGGAATTTGGGGGAATTTAGGGAGAATTAAGGGGAATTTTGTGAGGGCCAAAAGGTCCTGGAAGAGGGGGAAAAAAGGGCGGGAAAAGGAATTTGGGGGGGTTTTGGGGGATTTTGGGGGATTTTGGGGTCCTGGGGGGATTTTGGGGGATCCTGGAGGGGGATTTGGGGGGAATTTTGAGGAAATTTTGGGGGAATTTTGGGCAATTTGGGGAGAATTAAGGGGAATTTTGTGAGGGCAAAAAGGTCCTGGAAGAGGGGGAAAAAAGGGCGGGAAAAGGAATTTGGGGGGGTTTGGGGGGACTTTGGGGTCCTGGGGGGATTTTGGGGGATCCTGGAGGGGTTTTGAGGGGATCTGGGGGGAATTTGGAGAGAATTTTGAGGGAATTTGGGGCAATTTGGGGAGAATTAACGGGAATTTTGTGAGGGCAAAAAGGTCCTGGAAGAGGGGGAAAAAAGGGCGGGAAAAGGAATTTGGGGGGGTTTGAGGGATTTGGGGGTCCTGGGTGGGATTTTGGGGGATCCTGGAGGGGTTTGAGGGGGATTTGGGGGGAATTTGGAGGGAATTTGGAGGGAATTTGGGGCAATTTGGGGAGAATTAACGGGAATTTTGTGAGGGCCAAAAGGTCCTGGAAGAGGGGGAAAAAAGGGCGGGAAAAGGAATTTGGGGGGGTTTTGGGGGATTTTGGGGTCCTGGGTGGGATTTTGGGGGATCCTGGAGGGGTTTGAGGGGGATTTGGAGGGAATTTTTGAGGGAATTTTTGGGGGGATTTGGGGGAATTTAGGGAGAATGAAGGGGAATTTTGTGAGGGCCAAAAGGTCCTGGAAGAGGGGGAAAAAAGGGCGGGAAAAGGAATTTGGGGGGGTTTGAGGGATTTGGGGGTCCTGGGTGGGATTTTGGGGGATCCTGGAGGGGTTTGAGGGGGATTTGGGGGGGATTTGGAGGGAATTTTGAGGGAATTTGGGGCAATTTGGGGAGAATTAACGGGAATTTTGTGAGGGCAAAAAGGTCCTGGAAGAGGGGGAAAAAAGGGCGGGAAAAGGAATTTGGGGGGGTTTTGAGGGATTTTGGGGGATTTTGGGGCCCTGGGTGGGATTTTGGGGGATCCTGGAGGGGTTTGAGGGGGATTTGAGGGGGATTTGGGGGGAATTTGGAGGGAATTTTGGGGGAATTTGGGGGAATTTAGGGAGAATTAAGGGGAATTTTGTGAGGGCAAAAAGGTCCTGGAAGAGGGGGAAAAAAGGGCGGGAAAAGGAATTTGGGGGGGGTTTTGAGGGATTTTGGGGGTCCTGGGGGGATTTTGGGGGATCCTGGAGGGGTTTGAGGGGGATTTGGGGGGAATTTGGAGGGAATTTTGGGGGAATTTGGGGGCAATTTGGGGGGAATTAACGGGAATTTTGTGAGGGCAAAAAGGTCCTGGAAGAGGGGGAAAAAAGGGCGGGAAAAGGAATTTGGGGGGGTTTTGAGGGATTTTGGGGGTCCTGGGGGATTTTGGGGGATCCTGGAGGGGTTTGAGGGGGATTTGGGGGGAATTTGGAGGGAATTTGGAGGGAATTTTGAGAAAATTTTGAGGGAATTTGGGGCAATTTGGGGAGAATTAACGGGAATTTTGTGAGGGCAAAAAGGTCCTGGAAGAGGGGGAAAAAAGGGCGGGAAAATGAATTGGGGGGGGTTTGAGGGATTTGGGGGTCCTGGGTGGGATTTTGGGGGATCCTGGAGGGATTTGAGGGGGATTTGGGGGGGATTTGGAGGGAATTTTTGAGGGAATTTTTGGGGGGATTTGGGGGAATTTGGGGAGAATTAAGGGGAATTTTGTGAGGGCAAAAAGGTCCTGGAAGAGGGGGAAAAAAGGGCGGGAAAAGGAATTTGGGGGGGTTTGAGGGATTTGGGGGTCCTGGGTGGGATTTTGGGGGATCCTGGAGGGGTTTGAGGGGGATTTGGGGGGAATTTGGAGGGAATTTTGAGGGAATTTGGGGCAATTTGGGGAGAATTAACGGGAATTTTGTGAGGGCAAAAAGGTCCTGGAAGAGGGGGAAAAAAGGGCGGGAAAAGGAATTTGGGGGGGTTTTGAGGGATTTTGGGGGTCCTGGGGGATTTTGGGGGATCCTGGAGGGGTTTGAGGGGGATTTGGGGGGAATTTTGAGGGAATTTTGAGGGAATTTGGGGGAATTTAGGGAGAATTAAGGGGAATTTTGTGAGAGCCAAAAGGTCCTGGAAGGGGGAAAAAAGGGCGGGAAAAGGAATTTGGGGGGGTTTTGAGGGATTTTGGGGGTCCTGGGGGATTTTGGGGGATCCTGGAGGGGTTTGAGGGGGATTTGGGGGGAATTTTGAGGGAATTTTGGGGGAATTTTGGGCAATTTGGGGAGAATTAAGGGGAATTTTGTGAGGGCAAAAAGGTCCTGGAAGAGGGGGAAAAAAGGGCGGGAAAAGGAATTTGGGGGGGGGTTGAGGGATTTTGGGGGATTTTGGGGCCCTGGGTGGGATTTTGGGGGATCCTGGAGGGGTTTGAGGGGGATTTGGGGGGATTTGGAGAGAATTTGGAGGGAATTTGGGGAGAATTAACGGGAATTTTGTGAGGGCAAAAAGGTCCTGGAAGAGGGGGAAAAAAGGGTGGGAAAAGGAATTTGGGGGGGTTTTGAGGGATTTTGGGGGGTCTTGGGGGGTTTTGAGGGGTCCTGAGGGGATTTTGGGGCATCCCGGGTGGATTTTGGGGCATCCCGGGTGGATTTTGGGGGGTCCCGGCTGGATTTTGGGGTCAGGACCCCCCCATTTTCCCCCCCTTTTCCCTCCCAGAGCTCCGGATCGGCCTCACGGAGGAATTTTGTGTGGGAAAATCGGAACTGAGGGGTGAGACCCCCCCCCAAATTCTTGGGGACCCCAAAATCCAACCCCAGGACCCCCAAAATCCCCTCGGACCTCCCCAAATCCCCCCAGGGCCCCCAAATTCCCCCAAGTCCCCCCAAATTCCCCTCAAATCCCTCCCCTTTTTTCCCCCTTCCAGGACCTTCTTTACCCTTCCTAAAATCCCCATTGAAATCCCCGAGATTTCCCATTTTTCCCCATTTTTTCCCCATTTGAACTCCCAAAATCTCCCCAAAACACCCCAAAATTTCCTCGAATCCTCCCTAAAATCCCTCTGCACCCTGCCAGGACCCCCAAATTCTTCCTTATTCTCCTTCCAGGACCCTTTTAACCCCTCAAAATTCCCCTTTTTTCCCCATTTCAATGCCCCAAAATCCCCTTTTTTCCTCCCAAAACTCCTCCAAACCCCCCAAATTTTCCCCAATTCTCCCAAATTTTCCCCAACATCCCCAAATCCCCTTTTTTGCCCTTCCAGGACCTTCTTACCCCCTCAAAACCCCCCAAAAATCCCCATTTTTTCCCCTTTAAACCCCCCAAAATCCCCTTTTTTCCTCCCAAAACTCCTCCAAACCCCCCCAAATTTTCCCAAATCATCCCCAAATCCCCTTTTTTCCCTTCCAGGACCCTTTTAACCCCTTAAAACCCCCCAAAAATCCCCATTTTTTCCCTTTTAAACCCCCCAAAATCCCCTTTTTTCTCCCTTAACTCCTCCAATCCCCCCAAATTTTCCCCAATTCTCCCAAATTTTCCCAAACATCCCCAAATCCCCTTTTTTCCCCTTCCAAGACCCTTTTAACCCTCTAAAGCCCCCTAAAATCCCCATTTTTTCCCTTTTAAACCCCCCAAAATCCCCTTTTTTCCTCCCAAAACTCCTCCAAACCCCCCCAAATTCTCCCAAATTTTCCCAAACATCCCCAAATCCCCTTTTTTTCCCCTTCCAGGACCCTTTTAACGCCTTAAAACCCCCCAAAAATTCCCATTTTTTCCCCTTTAAACCCCCCAAAATCCCCTTTTTTCCTCCCAAAACTCCTCCAAACCCCCCCAAATTTTCCCGAATTTTCCCGAATTGTCCCGAATTGCCCCGAATTTTCCCGAATTCCCGGATTTTGGCCCCCCCAGGCTACGGGACCCCGGTGAGGGTGGACGAGTGCTCCTTCCACAGCTCCATCAAACTGGACGAGTTCGGCTCCGGGAGGGTCCTCAGGGTCACCCCCAGCGCCGGCGAGGTCGGGAGATTTGGGGGGAATTTGGGGGGAATTGGGAAAAAATTGGGGGGAAAGCTGGGAAAAAAAGGGAAAAAAATTGGGGGAAATTGGGAAAAAAATGGGGGGAAAAATTGGGAAAAATTGGGGTAGTTTAGGGGAAAATTGGGAAAAAAGGGGGAAAAATTGGGGGAAAGTTGGGGGGAGTTTGGGGAAAAAATTGGGGGAAAGTTGGGGGAGTTTGGGGGAAAACTGGGAAAAAATTGGGGGAAAATTGGGGAAAAACTGTGGGAAAGTTGGGGAAAAAAATTGGGGAAAAATTGGGGGAAAGTTGGGGGGAGTTTGGGGAAAAATTGGGGAGAAATTGGGAAAAATTGGGGGAAAGTTGGGGGAAAAATTGGGGAAAAATTGGGAAAAATTGGGGGAAAGTTGGGGGAGTTTGGGGAAAAAATGGGAAAAATTGGGGGAAAGGTGGGGGAGTTTGGGAAAAAATTGGGAAAAAATTGGGGAAAAGTTGGGGAAAAATTGGGAAAAAATTTGGGGAAAGCTGGGGGGAGTTTGGGAAAAAAATTGGGAAAAAATTGGGGGAAAGTTGGGGGAAAGTTGGGGGGAGTTTGGGGAAAAAATTGGGGGAAAGTTGGGGGAGTTTGGGGGAAAATTGTGAAAAAATGGGGAAAAATTGGGGGAAAGTTGGGGGAGTTTGGGGAAAAATTGGGGAAAAATTGGGGAAAAATGGGGGAAAATTGGGGGAAAGTTGGGGGGAATTTGGGGAAAAATTGGGGAAAAAATTTGGGGGAAAATTTGGGAAAAAATGGGAAAAAATTGGGGAAAATTGGGGGAAAGGTGGGGGGACTTTGGGGGAAAATTGGGGAAAAATTGGGGGAAAGTTGGGGGGAGTTTGGGGAAAAATTGGGGAGAAATTGGGAAAAATTGGGGAAAAAATCAGGGGAAAGTTGGGGGGATTTGGGGGGAAAAATGGGGGAAAGTTGGAGGAAAGTTGGGGGAGTTGGGAGAAAAATGGGGGAAAATTTGGGGGAAAGTTGGGGGGAGTTTGGGGAAAAATAAACTGGGAGGGACTGGGGGGGACTGGGATGGACTGGGAGGGACTGGGAGGGACTGGGAGGGACTGGGAGGGACTGGGAAAGGCCGAAAAGACGGCGTTTTTCCCAAATTCCCGCCCTTTCTCCCCAATTCCCGCCATTTCTCCCAAATTCCTGGGTTTTTATCCCAAATTCCCGCCCTTTCTCCCAAATTCCTGCCATTTTCTCCCAAATTCCTGTCAAATTCCTCCCAAATTCCTGGTTTTTTATCCCAAATTCCTTGGTTTTTTCCCAAATTCCTGCCCTTTCTCCCGAATTCCCTCCCTTTCCCCCAAATTCCCGCCCTTTTCTCCCAAATTCCCGCCATTTTTCCCAAATTTCTGGTTTTTTATCCCAAATTCCCATTTTTTTATCCCAAATTCCTGTTTTTTTCCCAAATTCCCACCATTTTCTCCCAAATTCCCGCCGTTTATCTCCCAAATTCCTGGGTTTTTTATCCCAAATTCCTGTTTTTTTTTCCCAAATTCCTGGGTTTTTTCCCCAAATTCCTGGGGTTTTTTCCCAAATTCCTGGGTTTTTTTCCCCAAATTCCTGGGGTTTTATCCCAAATTCCTGTTTTTTTCCCAAATTCCCGCCCTTTCTCCCCAATTCCCACCATTCTCTCCCAAATTCCCGCCGTTTTTCCCAAATTTCTGGGGTTTTTTCCCAAATTCCTGGTTTTTTATCCCAAATTCCTGGTTTTTTCCCAAATTCCCGCCGTTTATCTCCCAAATTCCTGGGTTTTTTATCCCAAATTCCTGGGTTTTTTATCCCAAATTCCTGGTTTTTTATCCCAAATTCCTGGGTTTTTTTCCCAAATTCCTGGTTTTTTATCCCAAATTCCTGGGTTTTTTTCCCAAATTCCTGTTTTTTATCCCAAATTCCTGTTTTTTCCCAAATTCCCGCCGTTTTCTCCCAAATTCCCGGGTTTTCTCCCAAATTCCTTGTTTTTTATCCCAAATTCCTGGTTTTTTTTCCCAAATTCCCTCCATTTTATCCCAAATTCCCGCCATTTTCTCCCAAATTCCTCCCAAATTCCGGGTTTTTTTCCCAAATTCCTGGGTTTTTTTCCCAAATTCCCGCCCTTTTCTCCCAAATTCCCGCAGTTTTTCCCAAATTCCTGGTTTTTTATCCCGAATTCCTGTTTTTTTTCCCAAATTCCCTCCATTTTCTCCCAAATTCCCACCCCTTTCCCCCAAATTCCCGCCATTTTCTCCCAAATTCCCGCCATTTTATCCCAAATTCCTGGTTTTTTATCCCAAATTCCTTGGGTTTTCCCACATTCCCACCATTTCTCCCAAATTCCCGCCCTTTCTCCCCAATTCCTGCCATTTTCTCCCAAATTCCCGCAGTTTTTCCCAAATTCCTGGTTTTTTATCCCGAATTCCTGGTTTTTTTCCCAAATTCCCGCCATTTTCTCCCAAATTCCTGCCAAATTCCTCCCAAATTCCTGGGTTTTTTTCCCAAATTCCCGCCCTTTCTCCCCAATTCCCGGCCTTTCTCCCAAATTCCCACCATTTTCTCCCAAATTCCTCCCAAATTCCTGGTTTTTTATCCCAAATTCCTTGTTTATTATCCCAAATTCCTGGGTTTTTTTCCCAAATTCCCGCCCTTTCTCCCAAATTCCCTCCATTTTATCCCAAATTCCCGCCGTTTATCTCCCAAATTCCTGGTTTTTTATCCCAAATTCCTGGTTTTTTATCCCAAATTCCTGGGTTTTTTATCCCAAATTCCTGTTTTTTATCCCAAATTCCTGGGTTTTTTATCCCAAATTCCTGTTTTTTATCCCGAATTCCCGCCGTTTATCTCCCAAATTCCTGGGGTTTTTTATCCCAAATTCCTGTTTTTTATCCCAAATTCCTGGGTTTTTTATCCCAAATTCCTGGTTTTTTATCCCAAAATCCTGTTTTTTTATCCCAAATTCCTGGGGTTTTTATCCCAAATTCCTGGGTTTTTTATCCCAAATTCCTGGGGTTTTTATCCCAAATTCCTGTTTTTTATCCCAAATTCCCACCATTTTCTCCCAAATTCCCGCTGTTTATCTCCCAAATTCCTGGGGTTTTTATCCCAAATTCCTGTTTTTTTATCCCGAATTCCTGGTTTTTCCCAAATTCCCGGCTTTTCTCCCCAATTCCCGCAGATGACGCTGATGCAGTACCAGGTCATGGACGAGATCCCGGCCCCGCTCCCGTTCCGCCTCTTCCCCACCCTGGACAAGGAGCCCGGGGGAAGGTGGGACCCCAAATCCGGGGAAAAATCCCCAAAAACCTTCGGGAATTTGGGCCTGGATTGAGGGGGGGGGGGGTTTCTGAATTTTGGGGATATTTTCCTAAATTTTGGGGATTTTTTCACATTTTTGGGGATTTTTTTCTGGATTTTTTGGGATTTTTTCGGGATTTTTTTCTGGATTTTTGGGATTTTTTTGGGATTTTTTTGCGATTTTTTTTCTGGATTTTTTGGGATTTTTCAGATTTTTTTGGGGATTTTTTTCTGGATTTTTTGGGGATTTTTTCAGATTTTTTGGGGACTTTTTTCTGGATTTTTTGGGAATTTTTTCAGATTTTTTTTTTATTTTTTCTGGATTTTTTTTGGATTTTTTTCAGATTTTTTTGGGATTTTTTTCTGGATTTTTGGGAATTTTTCAGATTTTTTGGGGATTTTTTTTTGGATTTTTTTTCAGATTTTTTTTGGATTTTTTTTCTGGATTTTTTGGGATTTTTTCAGATTTTTTTGGGATTTTTTTCTGGATTTTTTGGGATTTTTTCAGATTTTTTTGGGATTTTTTTCTGGATTTTTTGGGAATTTTTCAGATTTTTTGGGGATTTTTTTTCTGGATTTTTTTGGGGATTTTTTTTCTGGATTTTTTTGGGATTTTTTTCAGATTTTTTTGGGGATTTTTTTCTGGATTTTGGGTTTTTTTTCAGATTTTTTGGGATTTTTTTCTGGATTTTTTTGGATTTTGGGGGGTTTTTTAACGTTTTTTTTGGGATTTTTTTCTTGGTTTTTTTGGGGATTTTTTGGTGAATTTTGGGGATTTTTTCCTGAATTTGGGGGATTTTTTTCAGATATTTTTGGGATTTTTTTCTAGATTTTTTGGGATTTTTTTGGATTTTTTTATGGATTTATTTTTTTTTTTAATGTATTTTTTGCGATTTTTTTCTTGGTTTTTGGGGGGGTTTTTTAGTGACTTTTGGGGATTTTTTCCCTGATTTTTGGGAATTTTTCCGTTTTTTTTTTTTACTTTTTCAGGGATCTTTTTTTTATTTTTTTCCCCGATTTTGAAGGATTTTTTCCAGATTTTTTTGGTTTTTTTCCGGATTTTTTGGGAATTTTTCCGGATTTTTTTTACTTTTTCAGGGATTTTTTCCCCGATTTTTTGGGGATTTTTTCCTGAATTTTGGGGATTTTTTCCTGAATTTTGGGGATTTTATCCAGATTTTTGGGATCATTTTGCAGATTTTTTGGGGATTTTTTTCCTGATTTTTTGGGATTTTTTCCCTGAATTTTGAATTTTTTCTGGATTTTTTGGGAATTTTTTCCTGGTTTGTTTTATTTTTTTCCTGAATTTTTGGGATTTTTTTCTGGATTTTTTGGGGATTTTTTTCCTGTTTTCCTGGATTTGGGGAATTTTTCCTGATTTTTGGGGGATTTTTCCCTGATTTTTTTGGAATTTTTTCCTGATTTTTTGGGAATATTTTCCAGATTTTTGGGGATTTTTCCAGATTTTTGGGATTTTTTTTTTCCTGATTTTGGGGGGATTTTTCCCTGATTTTTTTAAAATTTCCCTGATTTTTTGGGAATTTTTCCTTAATTTTTTTTTACTTTTTTCTCAATTTTGGGGTTTTTTTCCTCGTTTTTAGGGATTTTCCCCTCATTTTTCCACCTAATTTTTGGGGATATCCCAAAATTTGGGGGGGGGCTCCTCCTTTCCTCCCAAATTTTTGGGATTTTTCCCAATTTTTGGGTTTTTTCCCCCTCAGGATCCGCCTTTATTTGAAGCTCCGCTGCGACCTCCCCCCCAAAAGGTGAAATTTGGGGGGAATTTCGGGAATTTTGGGCAAGATCCCGGGATTTTCAATGGCCTGGGAGCCTCAAAATTCCCCAAAATTCCCAAAATTCCCGTTTTTCCCCCCAAAAAAATCCCAGCCACGCCATCAACGTTCGCCCTGCAGCTCCCGGTGCCCAAAGGCGTCTCCAGGTGGGGATTTTGGGGGATTTTGGGGAATTTTGGGGGATTTTGGGGGATTTGGGGGGTCCTGGGGGGGTGAATCCCAAATTTTGGGCCCTGCCAGTCTTTCCCAGGTGGAATCTGGGGGGAATTTTGGGGAATTTTGAGGGAATTTGGGGGGAAATTTTGGGAATTTGGGGAATTTTTGGGAATTTGGAGGAATTTTTGGGAATTTGGAGGGAATTTGGGGGAATTTGGGGGGAATTTTGGGCAATTTTTGGGAATCTGGGGGGGATCTGGGGAGGAATTTGGGGATTTGGGGGGTCCTGGGGGGGGTGAATCCCAAATTTGGGTGGAATTTGGGTCGGATTTTCGGGAATTTTTGGGAATTTGGGGGAATTTTAAGGGATTGGGGGGGGGCATTTGGGGATTTGGGATTCGGGGGGAATTTTGGGGCTCAAATCCCAAATTTTGGGGTTCCCCAGCCTCTCCCAGGTGGAATTTGGGGGAATTTGGGGATTTGGGGGAGAATTTTGGGGCTGGAATCCCAAATTTTGGGGCTCCCCAGCCTCTCCCAGGTGGAATTTGGGGGGAATTTGGGGGGATTTTGGGGCCCATTTGGGTGGAATTGGTGGGGATTTGGGAGGAATTTCCAGGGGATTTGGGGGAATTTGGGGATTTGGGGGGAATTTTGGGGCTCAAATCCCAAATTTTGGGGCTCCCCAGCCTCTCCCAGGTGGAATTTGGGTGGAATTTGGGGGGATTTGGGGGTGGATTTGAGGCCAATTTGGGTGGACTTGGTGGGGATTTGGGGGGAATTTCCAGGGGATTTGGGGGATTTTGGGGGAATTCGGGGATTTGGGGGAATTTTGGGGCTGGAATCCCAAATTTTGGGGCTCCCCAGCCTCTCCCAGGTGGGATTTTGGGGCAGATTTGAGGCCAATTTGGGTGGACTTGGTGGGAATTTGGGGGGAATTTCCAGGGGATTTGGGGGAATTTGGGGATTTGGGGGAATTTGGGGGGAATTTTGGGGCTGGAATCCCAAATTTTGGGGCTCCCCAGCCTCTCCCAGGTGGAATTTGGGGGGATTTGGGGGGATTTTGGGGCCAATTTGGGTGGAATTTGGGGGGATTTGGGAGGAATTTCCAGGGGATTTGGGGGATTTGGGGGAATTTGGGGATTCAGGGGGAATTTTGGGGCTCAAATCCCAAATTTTGGGGTTCCCCAGCCTCTCCCAGGTGGAATTTGGGGGGAATTTGGGGGGATTTGGGGGGATTTTGGGGCGGATTTGAGGCCAATTTGGGTGGAATTTGGGGGGATTTGGGAGGAATTTCCAGGGGATTTGGGGGAATTTGGGGATTTGGGGGAATTTGGGGATTTGGGGGGAATTTTGGGGCTGGAATCCCAAATTTTGGGGCCCCCCAGCCTCTCCCAGGAGCTGAGCAGCCCCGACCAAGCGGCCGAGTTGGATTTGGGCTCCCGCAGCATCCGCTGGGAAATTCCCAAAATCCAGGGGGGCTCCCAACTCTCCGCCCTCTTCAAGGTCAGAGTCCCCTCAGAACCCCAAAGTGAGCCCAAAATCCCCAAATTGAGCCCAAAAATCCCAAATTGAGCCCAGAATCCCCAAAGTGAGCCCAAAATGCCCAAATTGAGCCCAAAAATCCCAAATTGAGCCCAAAAATCCCAAAGTGAGCCCAAAATGCCCAAATTGAGCCCAAAAATCCCAAATTGAGCCAAAATGCCCAAATTTAGCTCAAAATGCCCCAAATTGAGCCCAAAAATCCCAAATTGAGCCCAAAAATCCCAAAGTGAGCCCAAAATGCCCAAATTGAGCCCAAAATGCCCAAATTGAGCCCAAAATGCCCAAATTTAGCCCAAAATCCCCAAATTTAGCCCCAAATCCCCAAATTGAGTCCAAAATTCCCAAATTGAGCCCAAAAATCCCCAAATTGAGCCCAGAATTCCCCAATTCCCAGCTGGATCTGGCCTGGCCGGTGCCCGCCTGGCGCCTGGAGCTGGGCGCTGCCCACGGCTCCTTCCAGCTGCCAACGTCCCAAACATCCCAGAGATCCCAAACATCCCAAACACCCCAGAGATCCCAAACCCCCAAACCCCCCAAACACCCCAAACCCCCCAAACATTCCCAACCCCCTGAATTCCCAAATTCCCGATATTCCCAGCTGGATCTGGCCTGGCCGGTGCCCGCCTGGCGCCTGGAGCTGGGCACTGCCCACGGCTCCTTCCAGCCCTGAACATCCCAAACATCCCAAACCCCCCAAACATCCCAAACATTCCCAACCCCCTGAATTTTCTGAATTCCCAAATTCCCGCTATTCCCAGCTGGATCTGGCCTGGCCGGTGCCCGCCTGGCGCCTGGAGCTGGGCGCTGCCCACGGCTCCTTCCAGCCCTGAACATCCCAAAGATCCCAAAGATCCCAAACATCCCAAACATCCCAGAGATCCCAAACATCCCAAAGATCCCAAATCCCCTCATCACCCCCAATATCCCAAACATTCCCAACCCCCTGAATTCCCAAATTCCCGATATTCCCAGCTGGATCTGGCCTGGCCGGTGCCCGCCTGGCGCCTGGAGCTGGGTGCTGCCCACGCCTCTTTCCAGCCCTGAACATCCCAAACATCCCAAACCCCCCAAACATCCCAAACATCCCAGAGATCCCAAACATTCCCAACCCCCTGAATTCCCAAATTCCCTGAATTCCCAGCTGGATCTGGCCTGGCCGGTGCCCGCCTGGCGCCTGGAGCTGGGCACTGCCCACGGCTCCTTCCAGCTGCCAACGTCCCAAACACCCCAAACATCCCAAAAATCCCAAACCCCCCAAACCCCCCAAACATTCCCAACCCCCTGAATTCCCAAATTCCCTGAATTCCCAGCTGGATCTGGCCTGGCCGGTGCCCGCCTGGCGCCTGGAGCTGGGCGCTGCCCACGGCTCCTTCCAGCCCTGAACATCCCAAACATCCCAAACATCCCAAATCCCCCAAATCCCCCAAATATCCCAAACATTCCCAACCCCCTGAATTCCCAAATTCCCACTATTCCCAGCTGGATCTGGCCTGGCCGGTGCCCGCCTGGCGCCTGGAGCTGGGCACTGCCCACGGCTCCTTCCAGCCCTGAACATCCCAAAAATCCCAAACATCCCAAAAATCCCAAACCCCCCAAACATTCCCAAATCCCTGAATTCCCAAATTCCCGCTATTCCCAGCTGGATCTGGCCTGGCCGGTGCCCGCCTGGCGCCTGGAGCTGGGCGCTGCCCACGCCTCTTTCCAGCTGCCAACGTCCCAAACACCCCAAACATCCCAAACATCCCAAACATCCCAAACCCCCCAAACACCCCCAACACCCCAAACATTCCCAACCCCCTGAATTCCCAAATTCCCGCTATTCCCAGCTGGATCTGGCCTGGCCGGTGCCCGCCTGGCGCCTGGAGCTGGGCGCTGCCCACGGCTCCTTCCAGCTGCCAACATCCCAAACATCCCAAACATCCCAAAGATCCCAGAGATCCCAAATCCCCCAAACCCCCCAAACATTCCCAACCCCCTGAATTCCCAAATTCCCGATATTCCCAGCTGGATCTGGCCTGGCCGGTGCCCGCCTGGCGCCTGGAGCTGGGCACTGCCCACGGCTCCTTCCAGCCCTGAACATCCCAAACCTCCCAAAGACCCCAAACATCCCAAACATCCCAGAGATCCCAAATCCCCCAAACACCCCCAATATTCCAAACATTCCCAACCCCCTGAATTCCCAAATTCCCCCAATTCCCAGCTGGATCTGGCCTGGCCGGTGCCCGCCTGGCGCCTGGAGCTGGGCGCTGCCCACGGCTCCTTCCAGCCCTGAACATCCCAAAGATCCCAAACATCCCAAACATCCCAAACATCCCAGAGATCCCAAACATCCCAGAGATCCCAAACCCCCCCAAACATCCCAAACATTCCCAACCCCCTGAATTCCCAAATTCCCGATATTCCCAGCTGGATCTGGCCTGGCCGGTGCCCGCCTGGCGCCTGGAGCTGGGCGCTGCCCACGGCTCCTTCCAGCCCTGAACATCCCAAAGATCCCAAACCCCCCAAACACCCCCAACATCCCAAACATTCCCAACCCCCTGAATTCCCAAATTCCCCCAATTCCCAGCTGGATCTGGCCTGGCCGGTGCCCGCCTGGCGCCTGGAGCTGGGCGCTGCCCACGCCTCCTTCCAGCTGCCAACATCCCAAACCTCCCAAAGACCCCAAACATCCCAAACATCCCAAACATCCCAAACCCCCCCAAACATTCCCAAACCCCTGAATTCTCTGAATTCCCAAATTCCCTGAATTCCCAGCTGGATCTGGCCTGGCCGGTGCCCGCCTGGCGCCTGGAGCTGGGCGCTGCCCACGGCTCCTTCCAGCCCTGAACATCCCAAACATCCCAAATCCCCCAAACACCCCAAACATTCCCAACCCCCTGAATTCCCAAATTCCCGATATTCCCAGCTGGATCTGGCCTGGCCGGTGCCCGCCTGGCGCCTGGAGCTGGGCGCTGCCCACGCCTCTTTCCAGCTGCCCTCCCAGAGCTGCTCCGGGCTCCGCGTTCGCTTCCTGCGGCTCTCGGTGCCCCCGGGCGCGGCCCCGGCTCAGCGCTGGGTGCGTTACCTGAGCCACAGCGACTCCTACGTGCTTCGCCTCTGAGCCCCTCCCCCCCCCGGGGGATTCCCGGGAATTCCCGGGGAGAATTCCCAAAAAATTCCCGGGAAAAATTCCCCCCCCCCCCCCCGAAAAAAAAATCCCCGAAAAAATCGGCTTGGAAATGGCGGAGTTGGGGGGGGGGGGGGGGGGGGGAAAGGGGGGGAAAAAAATGGGGTGGGGGTTGTGGGGTTTGGGGCGGAGGGGGTTTGGAAGGGGAAGAGGGGGTGGGAATTCCTGAAATTTTGGGAAAAGACCCCGAAATTCCCGAAAAAAACGGCCGGGAAATGGTGGAATTGTGGGAGGGTTGCATTGGGGGACACCGAGGGATTTTGGGGTGAAAATGGGCAAGAAAGGGGAAAAATGGGGTGGGGGTTGTGGGGTTTGGGGCGGAGGGGGTTTGGAAGGGGAAGAGGGGGTGGGAATTCCTGAAATTTTGGGAAAAGACCCCGAAATTCCCGAAAAAATCGGCCTGGAAAGGATGGAATTGTTGGAGTTTTTTGTTGGGGGAGTTTTGGGGTGAAAATGGGCAAAAATGGGCAAAAACTGGGTGAAAGTTCTTGGATTCAATGCTCAGAGAGAACGGAAGGGGAAGAGGGGGTGGGAATCCCAAAATTTTGGGAAAAAACCCCAAAATTCCCAAAAAAATCAGCCTGGAAAGGATGGAATTGTGGGAGGGTTTCATTGGGGGACACCGAGGGATTTTGGGGTGAAAATGGGCAAAAAAGGGGAAAAATGGGGTGGGGGTTGTGGGGTTTGGGGCTGAGGGGGTTTGGAAGGGGATGAGGGGGTGGGAATCCCAAATTTTGGGAAAAAAAACCCAAAATTCCCAAAAAAAATCAGCCTGGAAAGGGTGGAATTGTGGGAGGGTTTCATTGGGGGACACCGAGGGATTTTGGGGTGAAAATGGGCAAAAAAGGGGAAAAAAGGGGAAAAATGGGGTGGGGGTTGTGGGGTTTGGGGCGGAGGGGGTTTGGAAGGGGAAGAGGGGATGGGAATTCCTGAAAATTTGGGAAAAGACCCCGAAATTCCCAAAAAAATCGGCCTGGAAAGGATGGAATTGTTGGAGTTTTTTGTTGGGGGAGTTTTGGGGTGAAACAGCCCAAAAATGGGCAAAGAAAGGGGGGAAAAAAGGGGTGGGGGTTGTGGGGTTTGGGGCAGAGGGGGTTTGGAAGGAGAAGAGGGGGTGGGAATTCCTGAAATTTTGGGAAAAAAAACCCGAAATTCCCGAAAAAAACGGCCTGGAAAGGATGGAATTGTTGGAGTTTTTTGTTGGGGGAGTTTTGGGGTGAAATGGCCCAAAAATGGGCAAAGAAGGGGAAAAAAAGAGGTGGGGGTTGTGGGGTTTGTGGCTGAGGGGGTTTGGAAGGAGAAGAGGGGGTGGGAATTCCTGAAATTTTGGGAAAAAAAAACCTGAAATTCCCGAAAAAAACGGCCGGGAAATGGTGGAATTGTGGGAGGGTTTCATTGGGGGAGTTTTGGGGTGAAAATGGGCAAAAATGGGCAAAAACTGGATGAAAGTTCTTGGATTCAATGCTCAGAGAGAATGGAAGGAGAAGAGGGGGTGGGAATCCCAAAATTTTGGGAAAAAACCCCAAAATTCCCGAAAAAATCGGCCTGGAAAGGATGGAATTGTGGGAGGGTTTCATTGGGGGAGTTTTGGGGTTAAAATGGGCAAAAATGGGCAAAAAAGGGGTGGGGGTTGTGGGGTTTGGGGCTGAGGGGGTTTGGAAGGGGAAGAGGGGGTGGGAATCCCAAAATTTTGGGAAAAAAACCCAAAATTCCCCAAAAAAAACGGCCTGGAAATGATGGAATTGTGGGAGTTTTTTGTTGGGGGAGTTTTGGGGTGAAAATGGGCAAAAATGGGCAAAAAAGGGGGGAAAAAAGGGGTGGGGGTTGTGGGGTTTGGGGCGGAGGGGGTTTGGAAGGAGAAGAGGGGGTGGGAATCCCAAAATTTTGGGAAAAAAAACCCCAAAATTCCCGAAAAAAATCGGCCTGGAAAGGATGGAATTGTTGGAGATTTTTGTTGGGGGAATTTTGGGGTGAAACAGCCCAAAAATGGGCAAAAAAGGGGTGGGGGTTGTGGGGTTTGGGGCTGAGGGGGTTTGGAAGGGGAAGAGGGGGTGGGAATTCCTGAAATTTTGGGAAAAAAACCCAAAATTCCCGAAAAAATTGGCTGGGAAAGGATGGAATTGTGGGAGTTTTTTGTTGGGGGAGTTTTGGGGTGAAAATGGGCAAAAATGGGCAAAAACTGGATGAAAGTTCTTGGATTCAATGCTCAGAGAGAACGGAAGGAGAGGAGGGGGTGGGAATCCCAAAATTTTGGGAAAAACCCCGAAATTCCCGAAAAAATCGGCCTGGAAAGGATGGAATTGTGGGAGGGTTTCATTGGGGGAGTTTTGGGGTTAAAATGGGCAAAAATGGGCAAAAAAGGGGTGGGGGTTGTGGGGTTTGGGGCGGAGGGGGTTTGGAAGGAGAAGAGGGGGTGGGAATCCCAAAATTTTGGGAAAAAAACCCCAAAATTCCCGAAAAAAATCAGCCTGGAAAGGGTGGAATTGTGGGAGGGTTTCATTGGGGGACACCGAGGGATTTTGGGGTGAAAATGGGCAAAAAAGGGGAAAAAAGGGGAAAAATGGGGTGGGGGTTGTGGGGTTTGGGGCGGAGGGGGTTTGGAAGGGGATGAGGGGGTGGGAATTCCTGAAATTTTGGGAAAAGACCCCGAAATTCCCGAAAAAAACAGCCGGGAAATGGTGGAATTGTTGGAGATTTTTGTTGGGGGAGTTTTGGGGTGAAACGGCCCAAGAATGGGCAAAGAAAGGGGGGAAAAAAGGGGTGGGGGTTGTGGGGTTTGGGGCGGAGGGGGTTTGGAAGGAGAAGAGGGGGTGGGAATCCCAAAATTTTGGGAAAAAAACCCCAAAATTCCCGAAAAAAATCGGCCTGGAAAGGGTGGAATTGTGGGAGGGTTTCATTGGGGGACACCGAGGGATTTTGGGGTGAAAATGGGCAAAAAAGGGGAAAAATGGGGTGGGGGTTGTTGGGTTTGGGGCTGAGGGGGTTTGGAAGGGGATGAGGGGGTGGGAATCCCTGAAATTTTGGGAAAAAAACCCCGAAATTCCCGAAAAAAACGGCCTGGAAATGGTGGAATTGTGGGAGGGTTTATTGGGGGAGTTTTGGGGTTAAAATGGGCAAAAATGGGCAAAAAAGGGGTGGGGGTTGTGGGGTTTGGGGCGGAGGGGGTTTGGAAGGAGAAGAGGGGGTGGGAATCCCAAAATTTTGGGAAAAAAACCCAAAATTCCCCAAAAAAAACGGCCGGGAAATGGTGGAACTGTTGGAGAGTTTTATTGGGGGAGTTTTGGGGTGAAAATGGGCAAAAATGGGCAAAAACTGGATGAAAGTTCTTGGATTCAATGCTCAGAGAGAATGGAAGGAGATGAGGGGGTGGGAATCCCAAAATTTTGGGAAAAAACCCCGAAATTCCTGAAAAAATCGGCCTGGAAAGGATGGAATTGTGGGAGGGTTTCATTGGGGGACACCGAGGGATTTTGGGGTGAAAATGGGCAAGAAAGGGGAAAAATGGGGAAAAATGGGGTGGAGGTTGTGGGGTTTGGGGCGGAGGGGGTTTGGAAGGGGATGAGGGGGTGGGAATTCCTGGAATTTTGGGAAAAAACCCCGAAATTCCCGAAAAAAACGGCCGGGAAAGGATGGAATTGTTGGAGTTTTTTGTTGGGGGAGTTTTGGGGTGAAACGGCCCAAGAATGGGCAAAGAAGGGGGGAAAAAAGGGGAAAAATGGGGTGGGGGTTGTGGGGTTTGGGGCGGAGGGGGTTTGGAAGGGGATGAGGGGGTGGGAATTCCTGAAATTTTGGGAAAAAAAACCCGAAATTCCCGAAAAAATCGGCCTGGAAAGGATGGCATTGTGGGAGGGTTTTATTGGGGGACACCGAGGGATTTTGGGGTGAAAATGGGCAAAAAAGGGGAAAAAAGGGGTGGAGGTTGTGGGGTTTGGGGCTGAGGGGGTTCGGAAGGGGAAGAGGGGGTGGGAATCCCAAAATTTTGGGAAAAAAACCCCGAAATTCCCAAAAAAAATCGGCCTGGAAAGGATGGAATTGTTGGAGATTTTTGTTGGGGGAGTTTTGGGGTGAAAATGGGCAAAAATGGGCAAAAACTGGATGAAAGTTCTTGGATTCAATGGTCAGAGAGAACGGAAGGAGAGGAGGGGGTGGGAATCCCGAAATTTTGGGAAAAAACCCCGAAATTCCCGAAAAAAACGGCCGGGAAATGGTGGAATTGTGGGAGGGTTTTATTGGGGGACACCGAGGGATTTTGGGGTGAAAATGGGCAAAAAAGGGGAAAAATGGGGTGGAGGTTGTGGGGTTTGGGGCGGAGGGGGTTTGGAAGGGGATGAGGGGGTGGGAATTCCTGGAATTTTGGGAAAAAACCCCGAAATTCCCGAAAAAAACGGCCGGGAAATGGTGGAATTGTGGGAGGGTTTCATTGGGGGAGTTTTGGGGTGAAAATGGGCAAAAATGGGCAAAAACTGGATGAAAGTTCTTGGATTCAATGCTCAGAGAGAATGGAAGGAGAAGAGGGGATGGGAATCCCAAAATTTTGGGAAAAACCCCCAAAATTCCCGAAAAAAATCAGCCTGGAAAGGGTGGAATTGTGGGAGGGTTGCATTGGGGGACACCGAGGGATTTTGGGGTGAAAATGGGCAAAAAAGGGGAAAAATGGGGTGGGGGTTGTGGGGTTTGGGGCTGAGAGGGTTTGGAAGGGGAAGAGGGGGTGGGAATCCCAAAATTTTGGAAAAAAAACCCGAAATTCCCGAAAAAATCGGCCGGGAAATGATGGAATTGTTGGAGTTTTTTGTTGGGGGAGTTTTGGGGTGAAAATGGGCAAAAATGGGCAAAAAAGGGGTGGGGGTTGTGGGGTTTGGGGCTGACGGGGTTTGGAAGGGGAAGAGGGGGTGGGAATCCCAAAATTTTGGGAAAAAACCCCGAAATTCCCCAAAAAACCAGCCTGGAAAGGATGGAATTGTGGAAGTTTTTTATTGAAGGAATTTTGGGCTGAAAAGGCCAAAAACGGGCAAAAAACCGGATGGGAATTCCTGGATTCCGTTCCCAGGGAGTTTAGAAGGAGCCAAAGAAGTGGAAACCCCAAAATATTTGGGATAAAGCCCCAAAATTCCCCAAAATCCGGCCAGAAACCCACTCGGCTCCCGTTTTAACTGAACAAAACCTGGGAAATTTGGGGTGAAAAGCCCCAAAAACGGGAAAAAAAAACGGGTGGAAACTGCGGAATTCCATCCTTAAAAAGTCAGGAAGGAGATAAAGAAGTGGAAACCCCCAAAAATTTGGGATAAAGCCCCAAAATTCCCGAAAAAAAAGGGCTCAAAAAAGCTCCATTTGCCCTTTTTGAACCGGGGAAAAAGGAGGAATTTTGGGGTGAAAAAGGCAAAAAACGGGGAAAAAACGGGGTGGGAATTCTGGGATTCCGTCTTCAGAAAGTCTGGAAAGAGAAGAGAGGGGGGAGACCCCCGAAATATTTGGGATACATCCCAAAAAACCCCAAATCCCTCCCAAAAATCCCCAAAATTGTGGAATTTGGGGCTTTTTTTTTAACTGGGAGGACCCGAATTTTGGGGTAAAAAATCCCCAAAAAGGGCAAAAAAAAGGGGAAATTTTGGGGTTTCACCCTCTGAGGTTCTGGAGGGGGGGGACTCCCCAAATTTTGGGGGAAAACCCCCAAAAAATCCCAAAAATCCCCCCAAAAATGCTCCCAAACTGCTCAATTTTGGTGGTTTTGACCAAAATGTCCCAAAAATCCCCCAAAAAATGCTCCCAAACTGCTCAATTTTGGCGGTTTTTAACCCAAAAGTCCCAAAACTCCCCCAAAAATGCTCCCAAACTGCTCAATTTTGGTGGTTTTAACCAAAAATTCCCCAAATCCCCCCAAAAATGCTCCCAAACTGCTCAATTTTGGCGTTTTTTAACCAAAAAGCCCCAAAATCGCCCCAAAAATGTTCCCAAACTGCTCCATTTTGGTGGTTTTAACCAAAAATTCCCCAAAATGCCCCAAAAATGCTCCCAAACTGCTCCATTTTGGTGGTTTTAACCAAAATGTCCCAAAAATCCCCCAAAAATGCTCCCAAACTGCTCAATTTTGATGGTTTTTAACCCAAAATTCCCCAAAATGCCCCAAAAATGCTCCCAAACTGCTCCATTTTGGTGGTTTTTAACCAAGAAGCCCCAAAATCCCCCCAAAAATGCTCCCAAACTGCTCAATTTTGGTGGTTTTAACCAAAAATTCCCCAAATCCCCCCAAAAATGCTCCCAAACTGCTCCATTTTGGTGTTTTTTAACCAAAAATTCCCCAAAAATCCCCCAAAAATGCTCCCAAACTGCTCCATTTTGGTGTTTTTAACCCAAAATTCCCCAAATCCCCCCAAAAAGCTCCAAAACTGCTCAATTTTGGCATTTTTTAACTGTAAAGTCCCCAAATCCCCCAAAAATGCTCCCAAACTGCTCAATTTTGGCGGTTTTTAACCAAAAATTCCCCAAATCCCCCCAAAAAGCTCCAAAACTGCTCCATTTTGGCGTTTTTTAACCCAAAATTCCCTAAAATCGCCCCAAAAATGCTCCCAAACTGCTCCATTTTGGTGTTTTTAACCCAAAATTCCCCAAATCCCCCCAAAAATGTTCCCAAACTGCTCAATTTGGTGTTTTTTAACCAAAATGTCCCAAAAATCCCCCAAAAATGTTCCAAACTGCTCCATTTTGGCATTTTTTAACCAAAAATTCCCAAATCCCCCCAAAAATGCTCCCAAACTGCTCAATTTTGGTGTTTTTTAACCAAAAATTCCCCAAATCCCCCCAAAAATGCTCCCAAACTGCTCCATTTTGGCGTTTTTTAACCAAAAATTCCCCAAATCCCCCCAAAATCTCACCTGGAATTCGAGGCTGGAGGAGCCAAAAAGGTCCCGGGGCTGCTCCAGGGGGGTCTGGGGGGCCCAAAATCCACAAAATTCACTTTTTTCTCCCCCAAATTTGGGATTTTTCCCCCCTAAAACCCCCCAAAAATTCGGATTTTCCACCCCAAAATTGGAGTTTTTACCCCCAAAATTCGGCTTTTCCCCCCAAATTTCAGCTTTTTCACCCCCAAATTTGGATTTTCCCCCCCCAAAATTCAGATTTTCCTCCCCAAATTCAGGGGTTTTTAACCCAAATCTCCCCCAAAATTCGCGTTTCCCACCCCAAAAAGTCGGAATTTTCTCCCCCAAATGCCCCAAAATTCTGGGATCTTTCCCCAAATTTTTGGGATTTTTCCCCCAAATTTTGGGGGGATTTTTTTTCCCCAAATGTTTAGGATTTTTTTTCCCAAATTTTTGGGATTTTTCCCCAATTTTTTTGGATTTTTCCCCCTATTTTTGGGATTTTTCCCCAATTTTTGGGGGGATTTTTTTTCCCCAAATTTTTAGGATTTTTTTTCCCAATTTTCGGGATTTTTCCCCAGATATTTGGGGATCTTTTCCCCAATTTCTTCAAGATTTTTTCCCCAAATTTTTGGGATTTTTTCCCCAATTTTTTGGGATTTTTCCCCAAAATTTTTGGGATTTTTCCCCAAATTTTTGGGATTTTTCCCCCATTTATTTGGGGACTTTTCCCCCAGTTTTTCGGGATTTTCCCCCAAATTTTTGGATTTTTTCCCCAAATTTTGGGGATTTTTTTCCCCAATTTTTGGGGGATTTTTTCCCCCATTTTTTTGGGGATTTTTTCCCCAATTTTTTGGGATTTCCCCCAAATTTCGGGGGGCCTTTTTGGGGTCTCACCTCGGGGGTTTTTGGGGTCTCCCCCCCTCCTCTTCCTCCTCCTCTTCCTCCATCAGGCTCAGGCTGGGGGGGAGGGGGAGGGTAAAGGGGACCCCTCCCCCCAAAAACCCACCCAGAACCCCCAAAAATCCCCCCAAAATCCCTCAAAATCCCCCCAAAATCCACCCCAAATCCCCCAAAATTCACCCAAAATCCCCTGAAATCCCCAAAAAACCCCACCCAGGACCCCCAAATCCTCCTAAATTCCCCCAAATTCAACCCCAAATCCCTCCCCAAACCCCCCCAGAACCCCCAAAATCCCCCCAAATCCCTCCCCAAAATCCCAAAATTCCAAAATTTCCCCCAAATTCCCCCAAATCCCAAAATCCTCAAAATTTCCCCCAAATTCCCCCCAAATCCTCAAAATTTCCCCCAAATTCCCCCCAAAATCCCAAATTTCCCCCAAATTCCCCCCAAATTCCCTCACCGGGACCCCCAGCTCCTCCTGGATTCGCTGCTGGGGAGGCCAAAAAAAAAAACAAACCCCAAATTTGGGGGATTTCAGGGGGTTTCCCCCAAAATTTTGGGGGTTTTTTGGGGGGAGGGGAGAGGGAGGGGCCTCACCTGAGCAGGTGGGGGGAGGGGCCCCGGATTTGGGGACCCCCCCTCAAAAGGGTCGAGGTCAAATTGGGGCTGGGGGGCCACGGGCTGGAGCTGGGGGGGGCTGGAAGAGGGAGGGGGACCCCAAAATTTGGGGGATTTCACCCAAAAATTTGGGGGTTTTAACATAAAATTTTGAAAGGTTTTTTCAGCAAAATTTGGGGTTTTTTGGGTTTTTTTTTCCCACCCCAAAATTGGGAGTTTTTCACCCCAAATGCCCCCAAATTTGGAGCCCCCGGAACCCGACACCCCCCAGGAACCCCAAATCCCCCCCCAAAATTTGGGATTTTTCACCCCCAAAATCTCCCAAATTGGGGATTTTCCCTCTCAAATTTGGGAGTTTTCCCCCCCCAAACCCCTCCAAAAATTTGGGGGTTTTCCACCCAAAACTCCCCAAATTTGGGGTCTCCCCCACAGGGTCCCCAAAATCTGGAATTTCCCTTCTCAACCCCCTCGAATTTCGGGATTTCCCTCTGCAAAATTTGGGATCTTCTCCCCAGACCCCCCCCCAAATTTTGGAGTTTTCCCCCTGAAATTCGGATTTTCCCCCCAAAATTCAAATTCCCCCCCCCCAAATTCAGATTTTCCCCCCCAAATTCAGAGTTTTTTCTCCCAAAAATTCACATTTTTCTCCCTAAATTTCCGATTTCCCCCCGCCAAATTTGGGTTTTTACCCCTAAAATTCAGGATTTTCCCCTCAAAATTCAGATTTTTGGTCCCAAAAGCCCCAAAATCCCAGGATTTCCCCCCAAATTCGGGTCTCACCGACGCTCCGGGCTCTCTTGGGCCGGGGGGGTCCCGGGGGGCTCTCGGGGGGGGCTCAGGGAGCGGCGGTAGCTGAGCAGGGGGAGCCCCAAATCCCCCAAATCCGACCCAAAATCCGGCCCCAAACCCCGCTCCCGGCACGTCCGCTCCAGCAGCGCCAGCCTGGGGCACCCCAAAACCCCCCAAAATCAGCCCAAAAATCGGCCCCAAAAGGGACCCCAAAACGCCCCGAAATCGGCTCAAAAATCAGCCCCAAAAGGGACCCCAAAACCCCCAAAATCAGCCCAAAAGGGACCCCAAAATCTGCCCCAAAAGGGATCCCAAAACCCCCCAAAATCAGCCCAAAAGGGACCCCAAAATCTGCCCCAAAAGGGATCCTAAAACCCCCAAAATCTGCCCCAAAAGGGATCCCAAAACCCCCAAAATCAGCCCCAAAAGGGATCCCAAAACACCCCGAAGTCACCCCAAAATCAGCCCAAAAGAGAGCCCAAAACCCCCCAAAATCAACCCAAAAGGGTCCCAAAAATCAGCCCCAAAAGGGACCCCAAAATCAGCCCCAAAAGGGACCCCAAAACCCCCTGAAATCACCCCAAAATCAGCCCAAAAGGGACCCCAAAATCCCCCGAAATCAGCCCAAAAGGGACCCCAAAACACCCCAAAGTCACCCCCAAAATCAGCCCAAAAGGGAGCCCAAAAACCCCCCAAATTAGCCCAAAACCAGCCCAAAAGGGACCCCAAAATTCAGCCCCAAAAGGGACCCCAAAACCCCCTGAAGTCACCCCAAAATCAGCCCCAAAAGGGACCCAAAACCCCCCAAATCAGCCCAAAAGGGACCCCAAAACCCCCCAAAATCAACCCAAAAGGGACCCCAAAATCTGCCCCAAAAGGGACCCCAAAACACCCCAAAGTCACCCCAAAATCAGCCAAAAGGGACCCCAAAACCCCCAAAATCAGCCCAAAAATCAGCCCCAAAAGGGACCCCAAAACGCCCCAAAATCAGCCCAAAAATCTGCCCCAAAGGGACCCCAAAACACCCCGAAGTCACCCCAAAATCAGCCCAAAACAGAGCCCACAACACCCCAAAAACCCCCCAAAATTCCCCAATTTCCCCCCAAACCCCCAAATTTCCCCTTTAACCCCCCCCCATCCCCCAATTCCCCCCAAATTTCCCCCCAAATCCCCAAATTTCCCCCAAATTTCCCCCCAAATCCCCCAATTCCCCCCAAATTTCCCCCCAAATCCCCCCAAATCCCGAATTTCCCCCCAAATTTCCCCTTTAAACTGCCCCAAATCCCCAAATTTCCCCCAAATTTCCCCCGAATTTCCCCCAAATTTCCCCCCAAATCCCCCCCAAACTCCCCCCAAATCCCCCCAAATTTCCCCCCAAATCCCCGAATTTCCCCCCAAATCCCCCCCAATTCCCCGAATTTCCCCCCAAATCCCCAAATTCCCCCAAATTTCCCCCCAAATCCCCGAATTTCCCCCCAAACCCCCAAATTTCCCCCCAAATCCCCCCCAAATCCCCGAATTTCCCCCCAAATCCCCAAATTCCCCCCAAATTTCCCCCCAAATCCCCGAATTTCCCCTCAAACCCCCAAATTTTCCCTTTAACCCCCCCAGCTCCGAATTTCCCCCAAATTTCCCCCCAAATCCCCCCCAAACCCCCGAATTTGCCCCCAAACCCCCAAATTTCCCCTTTAAAACCCGCCCAAATCCCCGAATTCCCCCCAAATCTCCCCCAAATCCCCCCCAAACTCCCCCCAAATCCCCCAATTCCCCCCAAATTTCCCCCCAAATCCCCCCAAATCCCTGAATTTCCCCCAAATTTCCCCTTTAAACCCCCCAAACCCCCAAATTTCCCCTTTAAACCCCCCCAAACCCCCAAATTTCCCCTTTAAACCCCCCCAAATCCCCGAATTCCCCCCAAATTTCCCCCAAATCCCCCCCAAATCCCCGAATTTCCCCCCAAGTCCCCCTCAAATCCCCCCCAAACCCCCGAATTTGCCCCCAAACCCCCCCAAATCCCCCAATTTCCCAATTTCCCCCAAATTCCCCCCCCAATCCCCCCCAAATCCCCGAATTTCCCCCCAAACCCCCAAATTTCCCCCCAAATTTCCCCCCAAACCCCCAAATTTCCCCCAAATTTCCCCTTTAAACCCCCCCAAACCCCCAAATTTCCCCCAAATTTCCCCTTTAAACCCCCCCAAATCCCCGAATTTCCCCCAAATTTCCCCCCAAACCCCCGAATTTCCCCCAAATTTCCCCTTTAAACCCCCCCAAACCCCCAAATTTCCCCTTTAAACCCCCCAAACCCCCGAATTTGCCCCCCTAAATCCCCAAATTTCCCCTGAATTTCCCCCAAATTTCCCCTTTAAACCCCCCCAAATCCCCGAATTTCCCCCCAAATCCCCCCCAAACCCCCGAATTTGCCCCCAAACCCCCAAATTTCCCCTTTAAACCCGCCCAAATCCCCGAATTCCCCCCAAATCTCCCCAAATCACCCCCAAACTCCCCCAAATCCCCGAATTTCCCCCAAATTTTCCCCTGAATTTCCCCCCAGATTTCCCCCCAAATCCCCGAATTTCCCCCAAATTTCCCCTTTAAACCCCCCCAAATCCCCGAATTTCCCCCAAATTTCCCCTTTAAACCCCCCCAAACCCCCAAATTTCCCCTTTAAACCCCCCCAAATCCCCGAATTTCCCCCAAATTTCCCCTTTAAACCCCCCCAAACCCCCAAATTTCCCCTTTAAACCCCCCCAAATCCCCGAATTTCCCCCAAATTTCCCCCCAAATCCCCCCCAATCTCCCCCAAATCCCCGAATTTCCCCCCGAATTTTCCCTTTAAACCCCCCCAAACCCCCAAATTTCCCCCCAAATCCCCCCCAAACCCCCAAATTTCCCCTTTAACCCCCCCCAAATCCCTGAATTTCCCCCCAAATCCCCCCAACCCCCCAAATCCCCCCAAATCCCCAAATTTCCCTCCCAAACCCCCAAATTTTCCCTTTAAACCCCCCCAAATCCCCAAATTTCCCCCAAATCCCCGGATTTCCCCCCAAATCCCCAAATTTCCCCTTTAAACCCCCCCAAATCCCCGAATTTCCCCCCAAATCCCCCCCAAACCCCCTAATTTGCCCCCAAACCCCCAAATTTCCCCTTTAAACCCGCCCAAATCCCCGAATTTCCCCCAAATTTCCCCCAAATCACCCCCAAACTCCCCCCAAATCCCCGAATTTCCCCCAAATTTCCCCTGAATTTCCCCCAGATTTCCCCCCAAATCCCTGAATTTCCCCCAAATTTCCCCTTTAAAACCCCCCCCAAACCCCCGAATTTCCCCCAAATTTCCCCTTTAAACCCCCCCAAACCCCCAAACTTCCCCTTTAAACCCCCCAACCCCCCGAATTTGCCCCCCTAAATCCCCAAATTTCCCCTGAATTTCCCCCAAATTTCCCCTTTAAACCCCCCCAAATCCCCGAATTTCCCCCAAATTTCCCCTTTAAACCCCCCCAACCCCCCGAATTTGCCCCCCTAAATCCCCAAATTTCCCCCCAAACCCCCAAATTTCCCCTTTAAACCCCCCCAAACCCCCAAATTTCCCCCAAATTTCCCCTTTAAACCCCCCCAAACCCCCAAATTTCCCCCAAATTTCCCCTTTAAACCCCCCCAAACCCCCAAATTTCCCCCAAATTTCCCCTTTAAAACCCCCCCAAACCCCCAAATTTTCCCCCAACCCCCCGAATTTGCCCCCAAACCCCCAAATTTCCCCCAAATTTCCCCTTTAAACCCCCCCAAATCCCCGAATTTCCCCCAAATTTCCCCTTTAAACCCCCCCAACCCCCCGAATTTGCCCCCAACGCCCCGAATTTGCCCCCAACCCCCCGAATTTTCCCCCAAAGCCCCGAATTTGCCCCAAATCCGCCCCAAGGCCCCGAGGGCGGCTCACAGGGCGCGGCGCTCGGGGCGCAGCAGCCGCGGCGAGAACTCGCTGAGCACCTCCAGGAAGGGCAAATTCAGGGGGGGGCCCCCCCGAGAACGGCGGCTCCGGGGGCGGCTGCAGCGAGAACTCGATCCCCTCGCTGGGGGGGGAGCCCGAAACCGCCCAGAATCACCCCAAAATCCGCCCCGAATCATCCGAATCCGCCCCAAATCCACCCCGAATTCATCCAAATCCACCCCAAATCCACCCAGAATTCATCCGAATCCACCCAGAATCACCCCAAAATCCGCCCCGAATCATCCGAATCCGCCCCAAATCCACCCAGAATTCATCCGAATCCACACAAAATCCACCCAGAATCACCCAGAATTCATCCAAATCCACCCAGAATCACCCCAAAATCCACCCCGAATCATCTGAATCCGCCCCAAATCCACCCAGAATTCATCCGAATCCACACAAAATCCACCCAGAATCACCCAGAATTCATCCAAATCCACCCAGAATCACCCCAAAATCCGCCCCAAATCATCCGAATCCACCCAAATCCACCCAGAACCACCCAGAATTCATCCAAATCCACCCAGAATCACCCCAAAATCCACCCCAAATCATCCGAATCCACACAAAATCCAACCAAAATCATCCGAATCTACCCAAAATCCACCCAGAATTCATCCAAATCCACCCAGAATCCACCCAGAATTCATCCAAATCCACCCAGAATCACCCCAAAATCCGCCCCCGAATCATCCGAATCCGCCCCAAATCCACCCAGAATTCATCCGAATCCACACAAAATCCACCCAGAATCACCCAGAATTCATCCAAATCCACCCAGAATCACCCCAAAATCCGCCCCAAATCATCCGAATCCACCCCAAATCCACCCAGAATCCAACCAAAATCACCCAGAATTCATCCAAATCCACCCAAAACCACCCAGAATCACCCCAAAATCCGCCCCAAATCATCCGAATCCACCCAGAATCCACCCAAATCCACCCAAAACCACCCAGAATTCATCCAAATCCACCCAGAATCACCCAGATCCACCCAAAACCACCCAGAATCCAACCAAATCCACCCAAAACCACCCAGAATCCACCCAAATCCACCCCAAATCATCCAAATCCACCCTAAATTCACCCAAAATCATCTAAATCCACACAAAACCCACCCAGAATTCATCCAAATCCACCCCAAATCATCCAAATCCACCCAGAATTCATCCAAATCCAGCCCAAACCACCCAGAACCCAACCAAATCCACCCAAAATCACCCCAAATCC